>JARQOD010000009.1:153197970-153266228 GCA_033576555.1 Oophaga sylvatica
CGTAGAAAAATACGGACCGTATTGTACGAGCGTAATACGCCAAAATGTTGCCGGCACAGCAATCCGTATTTCATCTGTTATCAGGGTGCGTCTGTAATGCGTGGTTTTCACGCCTCTCACTCGTCCGTATTCCTCCTTAGTGTGACGCTGGCCTAATTGTTGTGAATGGGTTTGAGATGAGTTCTGAGCAGAGGCTTCCTCTGGTGGTTACAAGCGGTGCTGGTCTGTCCAGTGAAGATTGTGAGGACTGGGAATCAGGTGTTACTGACTGGTCTTATATAAGGGAGTCACCTTCCCATCAGGGTTGCCGGTGATCAATTGTTCTGGTCTGAATCCTTGATTCCAGTTGCCCTTGTAGCCTGCTGTGTCGTGTCTGCATCTCCTGCTAACAGATAAGACATTTTCTTCTTTTGTTTTTGTGCTATATTTTTGCATTTTGTCCTGCACTTCTGTGGGGGCCTTCAGGGTCCCCTCCGGGGGCTTTTGCCCTCTCAGTTTAGTTCAGCCACTGATGTTTGTACTTTTGCTTTTTCCAGTTTTTCAGTGGCTGCTGTTTTGATTTTGTTACACCAGAGAACTAATTTAGGTGGTAGAGGTCGTGTGATCTCAGGTGTTTTTGAAATTAGTAGAGTTGGTGCTTTTCAGGGTTTTCTGGGATTGCAGTAAGTACCCTTCCTATCCTTTTCTATTTAGTTAGTTTGGGCCCCAGCGTTTGCTCATACTATTTTCTTTCTGTGTCAGTATTTCATCTTGTCTAACCGCCATTACATGTTTGGGGGCTTTCTATTATCTTTGGGGTTCTGCTCCAGGGCAGATAGCTTTCCTATTTCTATCTTTAGGTGTAGTTAGTTTCTCAGGCTGTGACGAGGCGTCTAGGACCAACGTAGGAACGCTCCACGGCTGCCTCTAGTTGTGGTGGTTAGTCAGGGTACTGCAATCTCATAGATTCCAACTGCTCTGGTGTATTGCCTTTTTTACCTGCACTCCTCAGCTACCAAATCATAACAGTATCACCGGCCTAAACTGAAAATTATATGGTACTCACAGAAGGGAAAAATATTGTAAAAAAAAAAAAAAAAAAAAAAAGGTTGTCAGAGATATTTTTCTGTTTGTTGCATTTTTTTCCCACTGTATCTCTGGGTGCTGGGGAGGATCTTTTCTCTCAATGGAGTTTGCACAGTTATCTGGCCGTGTGGATCAGCTTGCCACTGAGGTTCAGAGTATTGCTACCTATCTTGCTAGGTTGCCTGTTGTGGAACCTAGGATTCCCATGCCAGATTTGTTTTTAGGGGATCGAGCTAAGTTTCAGAATTTCAAAAATAATTGTAAATTGTTTTTTGCCTTAAAATCTAAGTCCTCAGGGAACGCAGCGCAGCAGGTTCAAATTATCATCTCTCTCCTACGCGGCGATCCTCAGGATTGGGCTTTTTCCCTGACACCTGGGGATCCTGTTTTGAGTGATGTTGATGCATTTTTTCAGGCTTTGGGGTTATTGTACGATGAGCCTAATGTCACTGATCAAGCTGAAAAAGCCTTGTTGGCATTAAATCAGGGGCTTTATGACGCTGAGTTATACTGTCAGAGATTCCGTAGGTGGGCAGTCCTGACCAAATGGAATGACGACGCTTTGGCAGTCCTTTTCCGGAAGGGTCTGTCAGATAATGTAAAGGATGTTATGGTGGGATTCCCTGTCCCCTCTGGTCTCAATGATTCTATGTCTTTAGCGATTCAAATTGACAGACGTTTGCGTGAGCGGAGAAGTATGCGTGGAATGGTGTTGCCTTGTGAACCAGCTTCTGAACCCATGCAGTGTGATAGAGTGGTGTCTGGGGCACAGCGTCATGAGTTTCGAAAGCGCAATGGGTTATGTTTCTACTGTGGTGATGCCTCTCATGCTATTTCAGTCTGCCCTAAGCGGGGAAGACGTTTTGCACGCTCAGTTGTCTTGGTAGTGTTCAGACTAAGTTTTTATTAACTGTCACTCTGATATGCTCTCTGTCCTCATTTTCTGCTCAGGCTTTCGTTGATTCTGGAGCAGCTATTAACCTGATGGATTATGATTTTGCTAAACGTTGTGGGTTTCCCTTGATACCCCTACAGAAGTCTATTCCCCTACTGGGGATCGATTCTACCCCTTTGGCTGAGAATAAACCCCAGTTTTCTACTCAGGTGATAATGAGGGTTGAACCTGATCACCAGGAGTGCTGCAAATTTTTGGTTCTGTATAATCTGCATGACATTATCGTGCTGGGTTTCCCTTGGTTACAGTCTCATAATCCTGTTTTCGATTGCAAATCTGTGTCTGTAACCAGTTGGGGTTGCCAATGTGTTAATACCAACACTCCTGTTTTTTCTGCCTCCCCCCAGGCTCAGGATGTTCCTGACTTTTTGATTGATTTTTCTGATGTGTTTAGCGAAAGTAAATCTGCATCCTTGCCTCCCCATAGGAGCTATGACTGCGCTATTGAATTAGTGCCGGGTAGTAAATTCCCTAAAAGTCGCCTTTTTAACTTGTCTGTACCTGAACATGACGCTATGCGGTCTTATATCAAGGAATCATTGGAGAAGGGTCATATCAGACCATCCTCTTCACCCTTAGGTGCCGGTTTTTTCTTTGTGGCCAAAAAGGATGGTTCATTAAGGCCGTGTATTGATTATCGTCTCTTGAACAATATTACTGTGAAATATCAATACCCGTTACCCTTGATTTCTGACCTGTTTTCCAGGGTGAAAAATGCTACTTGGTTTACCAAGCTTGACCTCAGGGGGGCGTATAACCTTATTCGCATTAAGCACGGGGATGAATGGAAGATGGCATTCAATACCCCTGAAGGGCATTTTGAGTACCTAGTGATGCCCTTTGGGCTCACTAATGCTCCTTCCGTCTTCCAGTCCTTCATGAATGACATTTTCAGGGATTTTGTGGACAAATTTCTGATTGTTTATTTGGATGATATCTTGATTTTTTCTAATGACTGGGACTCTCATGTGAAACATGTTCGAACTGTATTCCAGATTTTGAGAGAGAATGCTCTGTATGTGAAGGGATCAAAGTGTCTTTTTGGCGTACAGAGGATCTCATTTCTGGGATTCATTTTGTCCCCATCTGTTATTGAAATGGACCCGGTCAAGGTTCAGGCCATCTGTGATTGGGTCCAACCTACTTCATTAAAGGCTCTTCAGAGATTTTTGGGTTTTGCCAATTTTTATCGTAAATTTATTGGTAATTTCTCGGTTATTGTTAAACCATTAACTGATTTGACCAGAAAGGGTTCTGATGTGGTGAATTGGCCTCCTGAGGCAATCTCTGCATTTCAGGAACTTAAGCAGAGATTCACTTCTGCTCCTGTTCTACGGCAGCCTGATGTTTCTCTGCCATTTCAGGTGGAGGTTGATGCCTCTGAAATTGGGGCAGGTGCCGTTTTGTCCCAAAAAGATCCAGAGACCTCTAAAAGTAACCCTTGTGCCTTTTTCTCTCAAAAATTTTCTCCTGCTGAACGTAATTATGACGTGGGTAATCGGGAGTTATTGGCCATGAAGTTGGCTTTTGAAGAGTGGAGACATTGGCTGGAGGGAGCCAAACATCAGGTGGTGGTCCTTACGGACCATAAGAATCTGGTCTATCTGGAATCTGCCAAGCGACTCAATCCTAGACAGGCCAGGTGGGCCTTGTTTTTCACACGTTTTAATTTTGTGGTTTCCTTTCTTCCTGGCACTAAGAATGTTAAGGCGGATGCCCTCTCGAGGAGTTTCCTTGCGGACTCTCCTGAGTTATCTGATCCTTCTGTTATTTTGAAAGAGGGTGTAGTTCTTTCCGCCATCTCGCCCAATTTGAGACTTGCTCTGGAGGGGTGTCAGGAGGATAGGCCCGAGTGCTGCCCTGTTGGAAAATTGTTTGTCCCGGACCAGTGGAAAAAGAGTGTGATGTCTGAGATTCATTGTTCCGCATTGGCTAGGCATCCCGGAATTTTTGGTACCAGAGACTTGGTTAGTCGGTCCTTTTGGTGGCCTAACTTGTCTCGTGATGTCAGGGAATTTGTGCAGTCCTGCGGGACTTGCTCTCGCTCCAAGCCTTGCTCTCGCTCTAGTGGTTTGTTGATGCCATTGCCTGTGCCCAAGAGACCATGGACCCATATCTCTATGGATTTCATTTCCGACCTTCCTGTTTCTCAGAGAATGACCACCATCTGGGTAATTTGTGATAGGTTTTCCAAAATGATACATCTTGTGCCATTACCTAAGTTGCCTTCCTCCTCTGAATTGGTGCCGTTGTTCCTTCAGCACGTGGTTCGGTTACACGGCATTCCTGAGAACATTGTGTCTGACAGAGGAGTCCAGTTTGTTTCCAGATTTTGGAGGACTTTTTGTTCTAAACTGGGTGTTCAATTGTCTTTCTCCTCGGCATTTCATCCTCAGACCAATGGTCAAACTGAGAGAACAAACCAGACATTGGAGACTTATTTAAGATGCTTTGTGTCTGCTGATCAGGATGACTGGGTCTCTTTTTTGCCTTTGGCTGAGTTTGCTCTTAATAATAGGACTAGCTCTGCCACTTTGATGTCTCCGTTTTTCTGAAATTCTGGGTTTCACCCTCGATTTTCTTCAGGACAGACGGAGGCTTCTGTCTGTCCAGGTGTTGACTCTGTTGTGGAGCGTATGCAACAGATTTGGGACCAGGTAGTGGAGAGGTTGTCCCTCTCTCAGGAGAAGGCCCAGCGGTTTGCTAACCGGCATAGGACTGATGGTCCTCGGTTTAAAGTGGGGGACTTGGTCTGGTTGTCCTCAAAGAATATTCATATGAGAGTAGCATCTCCTAAATTTCAGCCTAGGTTCATTGGACCTTATAAGATCATGGAGATTATTAATCCTGTTTCTTTTCGTTTGCTTCTTCCAGGGACATTTAAGATCCATAACGTGTTCCACAAGTCCTTGTTGAAGAGGTTTGTTGAGCCAGTGGTTCCTGCTGCTGTGCCTCCTGACCCTGTTTTGGTTGAGGGCAATCTGGAGTATGTGGTTGAGAAAATATTAGATTCTCGTTTTTCTAGACGGAAACTCCAGTATTTGGTTAAATGGAGAGGTTATGGTCAGGAAGACAATTCTTGGGTGTTTGCTTCGGACATCCATGCTAGGAGACTTAACCGTGCGTATCATAGAACTCATCCTGACCGACCTGGTTGCTCAAATGAGGGTTCGGTGACCCCTCCTCAAGGGGGGGGTACTGTTGTGAATGGGTTTGAGATGAGTTCTGAGCAGAGGCTTCCTCTGGTGGTTACAAGCGGTGCTGGTCTGTCCAGTGAAGATTGTGAGGACTGGGAATCAGGTGTTACTGACTGGTCTTATATAAGGGAGTCACCTTCCCATCAGGGTTGCCGGTGATCAATTGTTCTGGTCTGAATCCTTGATTCCAGTTGCCCTTGTAGCCTGCTGTGTCGTGTCTGCATCTCCTGCTAACAGATAAGACATTTTCTTCTTTTTGTTTTTGTGCTATATTTTTGCATTTTGTCCTGCACTTCTGTGGGGGCCTTCAGGGTCCCCTCCGGGGGCTTTTGCCCTCTCAGTTTAGTTCAGCCACTGATGTTTGTACTTTTGCTTTTTACAGTTTTTTCAGTGGCTGCTGTTTTGATTTTGTTACACCAGAGAACTAATTTAGGTGGTAGAGGTCGTGTGATCTCAGGTGTTTTTGAAATTAGTAGAGTTGGTGCTTTTCAGGGTTTTCTGGGATTGCAGTAAGTACCCTTCCTATCCTTTTCTATTTAGTTAGTTTGGGCCCCAGCGTTTGCTCATACTATTTTCTTTCTGTGTCAGTATTTCATCTTGTCTAACCGCCATTACATGTTTGGGGGCTTTCTATTATCTTTGGGGTTCTGCTCCGGGGCAGATAGCTTTCCTATTTCTATCTTTAGGTGTAGTTAGTTTCTCAGGCTGTGACGAGGCGTCTAGGACCAACGTAGGAACGCTCCACGGCTGCCTCTAGTTGTGGTGGTTAGTCAGGGTACTGCAATCTCATAGATTCCAACTGCTCTGGTGTATTGCCTTTTTTACCTGCACTCCTCAGCTACCAAATCATAACACCTAATTAGGTAGATGGAGGCACTTTGGAAACAAAAGGACCTGTGATTTAGCAGTGTTTGTCTTTTTAGGCGTGCATAAAAGTACAGTCGGCCACAGTTTTGTGCACTTCTGAAAAGAAGGACACTGCTGAACAGAGGTCAGACTGAGCCCAGAGTAGAGTTGAGCGAAACAGGTCGGTCAGATTCATAAGTCGCCGACTTTCGACAAAGTCGAGTTTCGCCAAGCGAAACCCAACCATGTCGCCAAGTTAACCATGCGGTCATCAACCCGAGCGCCAAAGTCGGTTTTCCCATAATGCTTTCAGGTGCATTTTTTCAGCCAATGAGCAAGAAAGTACTCTGTGGGCAACGAGATGACATGGGCAGCGTCCACCACCATCTTAGAGAAGGGCATTGCAGTGATTGGCTTGCTTTGGGGGGCGTCATAGTGTCTATAAAAGCCCTGAACGACGACCGCCATTTTACTTCTGCCGATCTTAACAGTAGGGAGAGGTTGCTGATGCTGTTTATCAGTAGGGAGAGAGTTAGGGCTGGAAAGAGAAGTTATTATGTGCTTGTGCTGATAGCAATTGTGCTGTACAGTTAGTGTGCAGTGACAGGGGATGATTTTCTTGTGTGCAGCAGCGCTGGTTATTAGGCTGCCTGCTAGCTGTATTGCTGTGTGTACACTGCTGTGCAGACTGCTTTTTACACAGCACTAATACTTTTATTATTTTTTCTGCACAGTTACCAAGCGTTCATTTTTCCCACACCGTATAGAGCTGTACGCTCCTCACACACTACCGTGTACCGGCTGGTATCACGGACAAATACATGCTGACTATCTGTGTGTGACTCCGGAAATATATACGGAGATTTAGAATTTCCCCTACACTGTATACAACTTTTTGCTTCTGATACAGTACCTTTTTTCTGCTTTTTATATTCTGGTCTAATCCATACTGATTGAGCGTCTGTGTGTTACTCCGGAAATATATACGGAGATTTAAAATTACCCCAACACTGTATGCAGCTGTATGCTTCTGATACAGTACCCTTTTTCAGCTTTTTATATTCTGGTCTAATCCATACCGAGTGAGCGTCTGTGTGTTACTCCGGCAATATTTATGGAGATTTAAAATTACCGCAACACTGTACACAGCTGTACGCTTCTGATACAGTACCCTTTTTCAGCTTTTTATATTCTGGTCTAATCCATACTGAGTGAGCGTCTGTGTGTTACTCCGGAAATATATACGGAGATTTAAAATTACCCCAACACTGTATGCAGCTGTATGCTTCTGATACAGTACCCTTTTTCAGCTTTTTATATTCTGGTCTAATCCATACCGAGTGAGCATCTGTGTGTTACTCCGGCAATATTTATGGAGATTTAAAATTACCGCAACACTGTACACAGCTGTACGCTTCTGATACAGTACCCTTTTTCAGCTTTTTATATTCTGGTCTAATCCATACTGAGTGAGCGTCTGTGTGTTACTCCGGAAATATATACGGAGATTTAAAATTACCTCAACACTGTATACAGCTGTACGCTTCTGATACAGTACCCTTTTTCAGCTTTTTATATTCTGGTCTAATTCATACTGAGTGAGCGTCTGTGTGTTACTCCGGCAATATATACGGAGATTTAAAATTACCCCAACACTGTATATAGCTGTACACTTCTGATACAGAACCCTTTTTCAGCTTTTTATATTCTGGTCTAATCCATAGTGAGTGAGCATCTGTGTGTTACTCCGGAAATATATACGGAGATTTAAAATTTCTCCAACACTGTATACAGCTGTACGCTTCTGATACAGTACCCTTTTTCAGCTTTTTATATTCTGGTCTAATCCATACTGAGTGAGCGTCTGTGTGTTACTCTGGAAATATATACGGAGATTTAAAATTACCCCAACACTGTATACAGCTTTTGCTTCTGATACAGTACCCTTTTTCAGCTTTTAATAATCTGGTCTAATCCATACTGAGTGAGCATCTGTGTGTTATTCCGGAAATATATACGGAGATTTAAAATTACCCCAACACTGTATAGAAATGTACGCTTCTGATACAGTTCCCTGTTTCTGCTTTTTATATTCTGGTCTAATCCATACTGAGCCTGTAAGCGTCTGTGTGTGACTCCGGCAATATATACGGAGATTTACAATTTCCCCTACACTGTATACAGCTGTACGCTTCTGATACAGTGCCCTTTTTCAGGTTTTTATATTCTGGTCAAATCCATACTGAGAGAGCGTTTGTGTGTGACTCCGGAAATATATACGGAGATTTAAATTTTACCCTATACTATATACACCTGGTATCTTCTGATACAGTACCTTTTTTCTTCCTTTTTTATTACGGTCAAATCCATACTGAGAGAGCGTTTGTGTGTGACTCCAGAAATATATACGGAGATTTAAATTTTAGACTATACAATATACACCTGGTATCTTCTGATACAGAACCTTTCTTCTGCCTTTTTTATTACTGTCAAATCCATACTGAGAAAGCGTTTGTGTGTGACTCCGGAAATATATACGGAGATTTAAATTTTACCCTATACTATATACACCTGGTATCTTCTGATACAGTACCTTTTTTCTGCCATTACGGTCAAATCCATACTGAGAGAGCGTTTGTGTGTGACTCCGGAAATATATATGGAGATTTACAATTTCCCCAACACTGTATACAGCTGTATGCTTCTGATACAGTGCCCTTTTTCAGGTTTTTATATTCTGGTCAAATCCATACTGAGAGAGCGTTTGTGTGTGACTTCC
Organism: Oophaga sylvatica; assembly: GCA_033576555.1. Lineage (NCBI taxonomy): Eukaryota > Metazoa > Chordata > Amphibia > Anura > Dendrobatidae > Oophaga > Oophaga sylvatica. Next base: position 153,206,813 of record JARQOD010000009.1, read on the forward strand.
GAAATATTTACGGAGATTTAAATTTTAGCCTATACTATATACACCTAGTATCTTCAGATACAGTACCTTTTTTTTGTCTTTTTTATTACAGTCAAATCCATACTGAGAAAGCGTTTGTGTGTGACTCTGGAAATATATACAGAGATTTAAATTTTAGCCTATACTATATACACCTGGTATCTTCTGATACAGTACCTTTTTTCTGTCTTTTTTATTATGGTCAAATCCATGCTGAGAAAGCGTTTGTGTGTGACTCCAGAAATATATACGGAGATTTAAATTTTACCCTATACTATATACAGCTGGTATCTTCTGATACAGTACCCTTTTTCTGCTTTTTATATTCTGGTCTAATCCATACTGAGTGAGCGTCTGTGTGTGACTCCGGAAATATATACGGAGATTTAAATTTTCCCCTTCACTGTATACAGCTGTACGCTTCTGATAAAGTACCATATATCTGCTGGTATTTTTGGTACATTTTCCCAAACATGAGGAAGCATGGTGGAAGAGGCCACGGACGTGGGCAAGGGGCAGCTGGTACTGATGGTGGTGGTGTTGCATCTGCTGGTAGTGCCAAAAGCACAATAGCACCTAAGGCAGGAGGTTTTGAGCCTGCGTCGTCTGGAAGGCTCCCTTTTCTGGGAGTAGGTAAACCGCTTTTAAAGCCGGAGCATCAGGAACAGGTTTTGGCTTCCATTGCTGAAACAGCCTCCAGCTCTATCACCTCCTCTTCTGAAGTTTCAAAAAATGCAAGCACTGAGTCGTCAGTGCAGGATCCTGGTCAGGAACAACACCTTTCCTTGTGTCCTTCACCCCCACCAAAAGTGAAGGATGCGGCAGGCCGCACTTCAGATTACTCCATGGAGCTCTTTTCATACCATGCTTGGGTTATCAAGTCAAATCCTGAATTCCCCAGTCCAAGATGAATCTGACATGGAGTGCACTGATGCACAGCCACTGCTATATGATTCTGCTGGTACATTCACGAGAGCACTACATTACTCTCGCAGTCCACTGAGCCAGAATCTGACCCTGATGAAACTCAGGTACCCCTTTCCGCATACTATACCACCTTACACGGTGACACAGAGGAAGGTGCAGATGAAATTGAAGAGGAGGTGATGGATGACCCAGTTGTTGACCCGGATTGGCATCCATTGGGGGAAGAGGGTGCCGCTGGCAATAGCTCAGAAGAGGAGGAGGATCCGCAGCAGGCATCGACATCGCAGCTGCTGTTATCTGGCAGGCCCGTAGCAGTCCAAAAACGTGTTAAATCAACAAAAAGAGTTGCAGGACAGCTTGGTCAGACGGTCAAATTAGCACAGCGTGCAAGCCCTGAAAAGTTTTAGCATAGTATGAAGAGTGCAGTGTGGTACTGTTTTGACCAAAATCCTGTTGATGAGGCAAAGGTTATCTGTAAGAAGTGCGGAAGGACCTTTAACAGAGGGAAAAATGTCCAAAATTTGAATACCAGTTGCATGCTTAGACATTTAAACACAATGCACTTGCAGGCATGAACAGACTGCAAAACCTCAGGTAGCACATGTGCACCTGCTCTGACTGAAGGTAGCCAGCAACGCCACATCGCTTCCCCCACTGTAAGCCCACCGGTTAGCACACCAATCCAGCAAGAAATGTTGAGGTTTCGTCGCAAGGACAAAGCAGTCAGGGAATCACAATGTTTTCGCAACCAAAGACTGAATCTAGGCCATCACCACCGCCACCACCACCACCACCATCACCATCACCAACCCCCTCTCAGTCCGCCATGCCCACCGCTAGTTCCCCCATATGCAGCTCTCAAGTCCAGCTCACCCTAGCAGACACTCTGAGTAGGACAAGAAAGTACTCATCCTCTCATCCGCGTACACTGGCTTTGAATGCCTACATTGTCAAACTGATCTCATTAGACATGATGCCCTTCCGTTTGGTTGAAAGCGCAGCATTCCTAGAGCTCCTGGCCTACGCTGTCCCACGCTGTAACCTACCAAGTCGGCACTTCTTTTCTAGAAAAGCCATCCCTGCCCTCCACCTGTATGTGAAAGACCGCATTGTCCATGCACTCAAACAATCAGTGAGTGGAAAGGTGCACCTCACAACAGATGCATGGGCAAGTAGGCAAGGCCAGGGCCGTTACGTGTCCATCACTGCGCACTGGGTTAATGTGGTGGATGCAGGGTCCACAGGGGACAGCGGCAGTGGGACAGAGGTGCCTAGCCACAGTATAGGCAACAGTTGGCTGTAGGCGTTCGACACTCCATCTCCACCTCCAGAAGCGAAAGCTCGTCGACAGAGCGCAGTCGTACGAGCACTCCATCAGCAGCTGCCAGTGTTGCACACGAGGTGTCCCACGATCGAACAGCTAGTGGTAAGCGTCAGCAGGCTGTTTTAAAGATGATGTCTTTGGGCGATAACAGACACACCGCGGAGGTACTGGCCGACTACTTGCAGCGAGAAAACTGAGTCATGGCTGGGCAGTCTACATCTTGAGCCAGGCAAGGTAGTCAGTGATAACGGCCATAATTTTGTGGCGGCCATAGCCCTGGCAAAACTCAGACACATACCTTGCCTGGCTCACACCTTGAACCTGGTGGTGCAGTGCTTCATAAATAATTATCCGGAGTTAACAGCCCTGCTCTATAAGGTGCGAAGACTGTGCTCGCACATCCGTCGCTCGCCCGTAGACTCCAGTCGTATGCAGAGGCTGCAGCGATCGCTCCACCTCCCCAAGCACCGCCTAATCATAGATGTTGCAACAAGGTGGAACTCCACCATGCACGTGGTTGAGAGGCTGTGCAAACAGAGGCAGGCTGTAATGCATTTGTGGGAGTATACACGGGCATGCAGTTTGAGGGCAGACATGGAGTTGTCGGGTGTGCAGTGGTCAAAGCTGAAAGACCTCTGTAAAGTCCTTCAGTGTTTTGAGGAATGCACAAGGCTGGTAAGCGCAGACGACGCCATCATAAGCATGAGCATCCCATTTATGCGTCTGCTCATGCAAACTTTGACTCACATTAAGGATCAGGCGTCTGCAGCGGAGGAGGATTAGGAGAAGGAGGAGGGAAGCCTTGATGACAGTCAGCCATTGTCTGCTCAGGGAACTGTCCTGGACGAGGTGGAGGAAGAAGAGGAAGAGGAGGAGGATGAGGGGGATGATTATTTTGGGGAGGAGGATGCTTCTCAGGGGGCAAGAGAAAATGTTAGCTTGCCAAGTTCAGGTACAGGGTTTGTGCGTGACTGGAGGGAGGTGGATTTGGCAGAAAGTGCTCCTCCACCCACCACTGGCAGTGCATCATTGACACCTGGAACACTGGCCCACATGTGTGATTATGTCTTGTGGATCCTAAAAAGGGACCCCGCATTGCCAAAATTATGAAGGATGACGACTACTGGTTGGCCAGCATCCTCGATCCACGCTATAAAGGCAAATTACAGAACATCATGCCACAGGAGAACCTAGAGCTAATATTGGCAAACAAAGAAGCAACTCTGGTAAACCGTTTGTTAGAGGCATTCCCAGCACACAGCAGCGGTGCAGGTTCCACCACGAGCCATACTGGGCCAAATGGAAGAGGTTTTCGTGGTGTACACAGCCGAAGTGGCGGTGGAGACAGTGGTTTCATGACCATGTTGTGGAATGATTTTTCGAGTACCGCTCACACGACTGTTAATACTGAATCGATTGCAACAGACAGGAGACAGCAGTTGTCAACTATGGTGCAAAATTACCTCTCCTCCCCTATCGATGTTCTCCCTCACAGTTCATTCCCCTTTGACAACTGGGCCTGTAAACTGGACACCTGGCCTGAATTGGCACAATATTCCTTACAGGAGCTCGCTTGCCCTGCTGGTAGTGTGCTATCAGAAAGAGTCTTCAGTGCTGCTGGATCAATCCTGATAGAAAGAAGGACCCCACTGTCGACCCAAAATGTTGAGGATCTCACCTTCATTAAAATGAACCATGCCTGGCTTTCAAAGGATTTTGTACCACCTTCCACTGATGACACATAGGTTGCCAGCAAAATGGCTCGCTTTGTCCTCCTCTTCCTCTGACTTCTCCAAATTCCTCCATTTGCAGCTGCTGAACGTCCAGCCTACACCTTAACATATGCCAGTTTTTACAACTCCCTAACTGGACTGTACCCCCCCCCAGAGCTGGCGTCACCATCTGGCGCACCCGGTCAAGTGCCGGGGCCCTGAGCAGGTGGGGGGCCCACTCGCCGTCAGAGACACCGGCGTACTATGAGGGGCCCTGTGCCAGTGCCGGCGCCCATGAGTGGGCCCCCCTGCTTCCTCAGGGCCCCAGCACTTGCAATACTTACGTCTCCCTTCTCCACCGCTGTGACATCTTCCTCGTTTTCTAACAGTAACATTCAGGTCAGAGAGCGTGATGACGTCACGTCTGTGTGCCCTCTGCCTGAACAGTCACAGTGCAGAGAACTGGAAGATGGCGACAATGAGGAGTCCAGAGTAGAGCAGTGCCCAGCCAGGAGACGTATTTCATTTTTTTGTGTAAATCAAGTTTACTTAGGTATTTATACACATCAATCATTAATAACAGGAAGAGAAAATAACATACCTCTTCTACTATCACATGCAAGAAAAAAATTATATAGCAACTATAACTTTTCCCAAGAAAGTCATACATATAAAACAAATGTTGGATTAGCGCCTGAGGTGTTTGCTCATGTAGGTAATTAACATAAGTATTACTTTGTTTATAAATTTTAAAGAAGAAGGTACCTAGACTAAGACTCTAGAACTACAAAAGAAAAGAACATAGAGAAGAAACAAGGGGGAAAGAAGGGAAAATAAAAAAAAAAAAGGGGGAGGAGAGTGGGGAGGATTTTAAGGAGTAGGAAATGTGGCTCCATCCAGTAGGTAAACTCATATGACCCATCATCTATGGGTCTATCAACCAAGAGTCCAATTGTGATGATTCTCTAAACATAACCCAGGGGGCCCAAGTGTTATATACCTTTCCTGTGGTACCATTCAGTTGTCCTATCAGCTGTTCCATTCTATATACAGTACAGACCAAAAGTTTGGACACACCTTCTTATTCAAAGATTTTTCTGTATTTTCATGACTATGAAAAAAATTGTACATTCACACTGTAGGCATCAAAACTATGAATTAACACATGTGGAATTATATACTTAACAAAAAAGTGTGAAACAACTGAAAATATGTCTTATATTCTAGGTTCTTCAAAGTAGCCACCTTTTGCTTTGATTACTGCTTTGCACACATGGTAGCCATGCTGGTTCAGTATGCCTTCAATTTTGAATAAATCCCCAATAGTGTCAACAGCAAAGCACCCCCACACTATCACACCTCCTCCTCCATGCTTCACGGTGGGAACCAGGCATGTAGAGTCCATCCGTTCACCTTTTCTGCGTCGCACAAAGGGACTGTGTTTGGAACAAAAGATCTCAGATTTGGACTCATCAGACCAAAGCACAGATTTCCATTGGTCTAATGTCCATTCCTTGCGTTCTTTAGCCCAAACAAGTCTCTTCTGCTTGTTGCCTGTCCTTAGAAGTGGTTTCCTAGCAGCTATTTTACCATGAAGGCCTGCTGCCCAAAGTCTCCTCTTAACAGTTGTTGTAGAGATGTGTCTGCTGCTAGAACTCTGTGTGGCATGGACCTGGTCTCTAATCTGAGCTGCTGTTAACCTGCGATTTCTGAGGCTGGTGACTCGGATAAACTTATCCTCAGAAGCAGAGGTGACTCTTGGTCTTCCTTTCCTGGGGCGGTCCTCATGTGAGCCAGTTTCTTTGTGGCGCTTGATGGTTTTTGCAACTGCACTTGGGGACACTTTCAAAGTTTTCCCAATTTTTCGGACTGACTGACCATCATTTCTTAAAATAATGATGGCCATTCGTTTTTCTTAGCTGCTTTTTTCTTGCCATAATACACATTCTAACAGTCTATTCAGTAGGACTATCAGCTGTGTATCCACCAGACTTCTGCACAACACAACTGATGGTCGCAACCCCATTTATAAGGCAAGAAATCACACTTATTAAACCTGACAGGGCACACCTGTGAAGTTAAAACCATTTCCGGTGACTACCTCTTGAAGCTCATCAAGAGAATGCCAAGAGTGTGCAAAGCAGTAATCAAAGCAAAAGGTGGCTACTTTGAAGAACCTAGAATATAAGACATATTTTCAGTTGTTTCACACTTTTTTGTTAAGTATATAATTCCACATGTGTTAATTCATAGTTTTGATGCCTTCAGTGTGAATGTACAATTTTCATAGTCATGAAAATACAGAAAAATCTTTGAATGAGAAGGTGTGTCCAAACTTTTGGTCTGCACTGTATGTCGTTGAGTTCCATCACAAAATCAGAACGCGAGGGAATCTTTTCCTGTTTCCAAAATCTAGTAATCACGTTCCTGGTAGCAGTGAGAATATGTCTAAAGGGTATGCCACACTAAACAACATCGCTAACGGGATCGCTAAAAAACGTCACTATTTAGCGATCCCGTTAGCGATGTTGTTGTGTGCGGCATCTGTCAGCGACGAGCTCCCTGCTGAGATCCTGCTGTGATCTCGCTCGTCGCTGGAATCGTTCCGGACCCTATTTTCTCGTCGGCTCTCCCGCTGGGTAAGTATTATCGCTGAGTGTGGCACCTTTTCTTAGCGATTTAGCGGTACTTTTGTACCGCTAAAGTCGTTAAGGAGATCGCTAACCGCGATAGCGTCCTTAACGACATTGCTAAGTTAAGCCGCACTCAGCGATATATAACCAATCCCGCTAGCGATCGCATTAGTATGCGTCGTTATCGTGATCGCTAGCGGGATTGTTTAGTGTGGCAGTACCTTAAGAAGACCTTTCTTAAATCTAGAAATCGAGGAGCTACACAAGGACAGCAAGGTCACCTCCATTGTGGGTGTAATTTTGGTTATAGACAGCTTGTTGCAGAGATCAAAGGATGCTAACCACAATTTTTGTATGAGTGGGCAGTGCCACCAAATGTTTACAAATGAACCTCTATCTTTTAAGCATCTCCAGCACGTATCCGGTGTTGTTGGATAAATTACGTTTAAATCTGATGGGCATCTGTACCACCTCGACAAGATTTTATAGATCCTCTCCTGTGATGTCGAACAGAGCGATGACCTGAATGTGCATAAGCGAATCTTTGTTCTTTCTTCAAGTGATAAGGCTCTACCCAAATCAATCTCCCATTTAAAAAAAAAATGCTGGGAAATCTCTCGATGGGGTCTGCCCTTCTTGGAAGGTTTTGTGTAATAAAGAGATAGTGTGATCTATAGAGTTTGTTGATAAACAAAGAGTCTCAAACTGAGATAATATTCAGTATGGATCTGATTGTTTGGCTAATTTAATAATAAACCTCTTTATTTGTTCATAAAAGAACCATGCACCTGTTGGCGGCTCCATGTCTCGAAAAATGTCCTGGAGAGACCTCATCCCTGTCCTTGTAACATAATCATGGATTATGGGGCATGAAGCTCTATTTTTATGTAGATAAGTGTCTCTTTTTAATCCTGCAGGAAAGGATGGATTGTCATATATAGGAGTTTAGGGGGCCAGGAGACGAAGAGACTCCCGGCTCTCGACTCCCTCTTTTGATAAATGATATCATGCTTTTGGTGAGGAAGGGTAAAGGTATATCCCGTTCTTCCGTCGGAGACCAAAAAACTATATGGGAGTCACGTCCATTAAGATCATTTTCTAATGTAACCCATTTTTTGTTGTTTTTATTATGAAACAGATCTAAAATACATGTACCAATTGCTGCTTGACTATACATAGCAAAATCTGGCAGACCTATTCCCACTTCTTGCTTTGATCTACTTAACAAAAAGTGTGAAATATGTGCTCGTTTTGTGACCAAATAAAACGAGTAATCGCTTTTTTAAGACGTGAGAAAAAGGAGGCAGGTAAATACAAGGGGATTGTTTGGAAATAATATAGGAGACGGGGCAATAGATCCATTTTAATAGCGCTCACTCTTCCAAACCAAGATAAAGGTAGTTTATGCCATTTTTCTAAGTCTAGCTCTGCTTTATGTAAAGTTGTCTTAAAGTTTGCTTTATAAAGATTAGATACTTTGGCGGTGATTTTATTCCTAGAAAGGTAAGAGAATCTGAACACCACTTAAAGGGAAATGAAGATGCCAAACTCTCCACCTCACTTGTTTGGATTGAGATATTGAGAATCTCCGATTTGTGGGTATTAATTTTGAAATTGCTCAGACGACCAAATCTTTGTAATTCTGAGATAATATTTGGGAGATTCATAGTTGGGGAAGAGACATACAATAGGACATCATCTGCAAAAAGTGCCAGTTTGTGCTCTTCTGATTGGGCTTTTATGCCTCTAATGGAGGGATTATTCCGTATGGCGGTTGCTAGATGTTCCATAGTGTGTATATAAAGCAAGAGTGAAAGAGGACAGCCTTGCCTCATGCCGTTCCGAATTAAAAATGTGTTTGAAAGTGCGCCATTAATTTTAACTTGAGCACTGGGGATGAGTACAGGGCAGAAATTCTACGGAGCATAGTTTCTTTTAAGCCAATTCCTTCTAACGTTTGAAATATAAAATCCTTTTCTGCGTCAATCGACAAAATGCACATGGGTTCCTCTTTCTTGACTGCCCCATCAAACAAAGAAATAGTTCGGATGGTGGTATTTCATTTTTTTAAATGTTTGGAGTAATATATGGGGAGCATTATACACTGGAGAATTATATATGGGGCCCATCATACAGTACAGACCAAAAGTTTGTACACACCTTCTCATTCAATGATTTTTCTGTATTTTCATGACTATGAAAATTGTAGAATCACACTGAAGGCATCAAAACTATGAAGTAACACATGTGGAATTATACAATACACTTTACAAAAAAGTGTGAAACAACTGAAAATATGTCTTATATTCTAGGTTCTTCATAGTAGCCACTTTTTGCTTTGATTACTGCTTTGCACGCAGAAAAGTTGAACGGATGGACTCTACATGCCTGGTTCCCACCGTGAAGCATGGAGGAGGAGGTGTGATGGTGTGGGGGTGCTTTGCTGGTGACACTGTTGGGAATTTATTCAAAATTGAAGGCATACTGAACCAGCATGGCTACCACAGCATCTTGCAGCAGCATGCTATTCCATCCGGTTTGTGTTTAACTGGACCATCATTTATTTTTCAACAGGACAATGACCCCAAACACACCTCCAGGCTGTGTAAGGGCTATTTGACCAAGAAGGAGAGTGTTGGGGTGCTATGCCAGATGACCTGGCCTCCACAGTCACCAGACCTGAACCCAATCGAGATGGTTTGGGGTGAGCTGGACCGCTCACCGCTTAAATTTTGAATAAATCCCCAACAGTGTCACCAGCAAAGCACCCCCACACCATTACACCACCATCTGTTCGCCTTTTTTGCGTGCAAAGGAGTAATCAAAGCAAAAGGTGGCTACTTTGAAGAACCTAGACTATAAGACATATTTTCAGTTGTTTCACACTTTTTTGTAAAGTGTAATGTATAATTCCACATGTGTTAATTCATAGTTTTGATGCCTTCAGTGTGAATGTACAATTTTCATAGTCATGAAAATACAGAAAAATCTTTGAATGAGAAGGTGTGTACAAACTTTTGGTCTGTACTGTATACTTGAGCATCATAGATAGGGCCCATTATATCCTGTAGCATTATATATGGGGCCCATCATACACTGTAGCATTATAAATGGGGCCCATCATACACTGGAGCATCATCCAAGGGGTCCATCATATACTGGAGCATCATATGGGGCCCATTATATATGGAGCATTATATAGGCCCTTCATACACTGGAGCATCATCCATGGGGCCGATCATACACTGGAGCATTATACATGGGGCCCATCATACACTGGAGCATCATATACGGGGCCCATTATGCACTGGAGCATCATATGGGGCCCATTATATATGGAGCATTATATAGGCCCATCATACACTGGAGCATCATCCATGGGGCCCATCATATACTGGAGCATCATATGGGGCCAACTATATATGGAGCATTATATAGGCCCATCATACACTGGAGCAACATCTATGGGGCCCATCATACACTGGAGCATTATAAATGGGGCCTATCATACACTGGAGCATCATATACGGGGCCCATTATGCACTGGAGCATCATATGGGGCCCATTATATATGGAACATTATATAGGCCCATCATGCACTGGAGCATCATCCATGGGGCCCATCATATACTACAGCATCATATGGGGTTCATTATTTATGGGGCATCATATAGGGTATGGAGCATCATATGGAGCACATATGGGGCCTATTCTGTATGGAGCATTATATGGAGCCCATTCTGTATGGAGCAATATATGGGGCCCATCATATACTGTATGGAGCTTTATATGTGACTCATTATACTGTATGGAGCAATATGTGGGGCTCATTCTACTCTATGGGGACCGTCCACTATGTGGTGCCCATAATACTGTATGGAGGAATATACTGTCCGTTTTTGAGCTATTGTAGAATTTACAATAGATATCACTCATGTAATGTAAGAAGTGAAGTATTTGGCATTGTACTATACCTATATTTCTCTGCCATATCAGAGCATCATGAATTGTGGTATGTGTTAAAGGGGCCCACTGAGACTCTTTGGCCAGGGGCCCACAAAAACCTGGAGCCAGCCCTGCCCCCCCCACAACTTTACCCAAATAACCCCCAGTTTTCAATGCGTTACTATTATTTTAAAGTTAATTAAGGTTGACAAGCTTAAGTAATAAGAATTGATATCGTTGCCATTGAAATGGGCACTGTAGGTGTGTTTACTGTCCTCCACTCCCTGCCAACTTTTATTCCCCATTGACTTGCATTGGGGTCGGATTTTCGACTCCGACTCGACCTTTTCCGTTAGTCGGCCGACTTTGTTCCTCTCGACTTTTGGGAAAGTCGGGTCGTCCAAAACCCGACTCGACCCTCCGGAAGCCAAAGTCGCTCATCTCTAGCGGTGAAGAAAGAATACATTACATTTTTACCACTAAAATGTTGTTTAAGCCCCAAGTTTTTAACTTTTGCAAGTGCTCATAGGAAATTTTTTTAAGAACAGCCTGAGATCCATTTTTTCCTAAGTGTGCCAATACCCTACATGTAATCAAGAAATATTTTTCAGACACAGTGCACAGCTCAGAAAGGAAAGAGCGCCATACAATTGCAGATTTTACTGTTAGGGATTCTCCCGCAAACCATGAGTTGCCAGAACAGCAGAAACCCCCATAAGGGACCTCATTTCACAAACTACACCTTTCAGAGAATTTATCTAGGGGTGCATATTGACACCACGGGAGTGTCACAGAATTTTATGCCATTGGGCAGTGAAGAAAATAATTACATTTTTACCGGTAAAATTTTGTTTTGGCCCCAGATTTTACATTTTCTCGCAAAAAGTAGGTTAAAATGGCACCATAATTTGTCCCACGATTTCTACTGAATCTGGCAACTCCCCATATGTTAATGTAAAGTACTGCTTAGCCACACGACGAGACTCTGGAGGGACTGAACACTATTTGCCTCTTGGAGCGCAGATTTTCCTAGAATAATTTGCAGACTCCATATACAGAGCCTCTAATTGCTAGAAGAGCAGCATCCTCCCATTTTGGAAATTATACCCCTTTTGGAATTTATCTACAGCAAAGAATGTTGCCAAGTGAAAATTGCAAATTGCCGTTGTAGTGACCAGTACGTTGTAGTGACCAGAACATTATAGTGACCAGTACATTATGCCCAGCTCATGCTTTTGGAGACACACACCCATAACTTAGGCTGGCTCTCATAGCTTCAGAAGTGCCAAACATGTGGACACTATATGTGATTTAGGCACACTGTGGGGCTCAGAAGGGAGAGGGGCATTTGGAAGCACAGAATTTTATGAATTTCTTTTGGAGGGAGAGGAGCCATTTTGCTTATACAGAGCCTTTGTACTACCAGAAACGTGGAAGCTCCCTATATTTCCATCAACAGATGACGAACTTGCTTTTTTTGTGGATTGAGTTGAAGCTTTTGTTAGGAACACTATATATAATGTTTATTATCACATTTATCCGGTCCTCTACACTGAACACTTACATTGGGGTTTCCATTTAAATCTCTGAGTAACATGATTAAGGTCAAACCCCCAAGGGATCCATTCACTATAATGAGGCAGAAGAGTTACTCTGGACTCAAATGAAAAAAAGGGGAGAAGCTAGCGCTGCCTATGGTCAGCACGCAATACATAAAGTGCATATGCACATATTGATTTCTAACTGTACTTTAAAATGAGACATTTAGCAAACAATTGATCAATTCTTTGAGCCACCCTGCCACGACAAGGCATTCTCATATGGGGCAGTCGTACTCTATGTTTTTTATATTCTCTGTGCCATTACAGCCTCCTAAATGTATTAAAAGCAAGACTGTATAAAATGCAAAAGTACTTGAAGCGTTTCTGAATCACTCCCATGATGCCAGAAAGGATGAGCGCAGATAAAGGACGACCAGGTCCAGATATGGACATTTAAGATCTGACCTCCACACTGCCACACCAGCAACCACAGATAAAGGGTGAAACAGGCCCAGACACAGGTGCACAATCAAATAGAGCCTAGGGCAGGGCAGGGCTGCTGTATGTGTGTATAGCAGCCTAGGTCAATCACAAAAAAAGACAGAAAGAATGGCGTGCAATCATGGGAGTGATTTAGAAACGCTTCAGGTACTTTTGCATTTTATACTGTCTTGCTTTTAATGCATTTAGGAGGCCGTAATGGCACAGCGAATATAAAAATCGTAGGGTAGGACTGCTCCATATGAGAATGCCTTGTGTGGTGGCTCAAAGAATTGATCAATTGTTTGCTAAATGTCTCATTTTAAAGTACAGTTAGAAATTAATACATGCATATGCACTTTATGTAACCATAGGCAGAACCTGCACCGCTGCTGTGTGCTGGGAATGCCTCTAACAAACGGTTTACCAGAGTTGCTTATTTGTTCGCCAATATTAGCTCTAGGTTCTCCTGTGGCATGATGTTCTGTAATTTGCCTTTATAGCGTGGATCGAGGATGCTGGCCAACCAGTAGTCGTCATCCTTCATAACTTTGGCAATGCGAGGTCCCTTTTTAGGATCCGCAACACATAATCACACATGTGGGCCAGTGTTCCAGGTGTCAATGATGCACTGCCAGTGGTGGGTGGACGAGCATTTTCTGCCAAATCCACATCCCTCCAGTCACGCACAAACCCTGTACCTGACCTTGGCAAGCCAACATTTTCTCTTGCCCCTGAGAAGCATCCTCCTCCCCAAAATAATCATCCCCCTCATCCTCCTCCTCTTCCTCTTCTTCCTCCATCTCATCTAGGACAGTTCCCTGAGCAGACAATGGCTGACTGTCATCAAGGCTTCCCTCCTCCTCCTCCGCTGCAGATGCCTGATCCTTAATGTGCGTCAAAGTTTGCATGAGCAGATGCATGAGTGGGATGCTCATGCTTATGATGGCGTCGTCTGCGCTTACCAACCGTGTGCATTCCTCAAAACACTGAAGGACTTTACAGAGGTTATTCAGCTTTGACCACTGCACACCCGACAACTCGATGTCTGCCTTCAAACTGCCTGCACGTGTATACTCCCACAAATGCATTACAGCCTGCCTCTGTTTGCACTGCCTCTCAGCCATGTGCATGGTGGAGTTCCACCTTGTTGCAACGTCTATAATTAGGCGGTGCTTGGGGAGGTGGAGCGATCGCTGCAGCCTCTGCATATGACTGGAGTCTACGGGCGAGCGACGGATGTTCGATCACAGTCTTCGCACCTTATAGAGCAGGGCTGTTAACTCCGGATAATTATTTATGAAGCACTGCACCACCAGGTTCAAGGTGTGAGCCAGGCAAGGTATGTGTCTGAGTTTTGCCAGGGCTATTGTCGCCACAAAATTACGGCCGTTATCACTGACTACCTTGCCTGGCTCAAGATGTAGACTGCTCAACCATAACTCAGTTTCTCACTGCAAGTAGTCGGCCAGTACGTCCGCGGTGTGTCTGTTGTCGCCCAAAGACATCATCTTTAAAACAGCCTGCTGATGCTTACCACTAGCTGTTCGATAGTGTGACACCTCATGTGCAACACTGGCAGCTGCTGATGGAGTGCTCGTGCGACTGCGCTCTGTCGATGAGCTTTCGCTTCTGGAGGAGGAGGAGGAAGTTCGAACGCTTACAGCCAACTGTTGCCTATACCATAGGCTAGGCAGCACTGTCCCACCGCCGCTATCCCCTGTGGGCCCTGCATCCACCACATTAACCCAGTGTGCAGTGATGGACATGTAACGGCCCTGGCCATGCCTGGCCATGCATCTGTGATGAGGTGCACCTTTCCACTCACTGATTGTTTGAGTGCATGGACAATGCGGTCTTTCACATGCAGGTGGAGGGCAGGGATGGCTTTTCTAGCAAAGAAGTGCCGACTGGGTAGGTCATAGCGTGGGCCAGATTAGGCCGTGAGCTCTCGGAACGCTGCGCTTTCAACCAAACGGAAGGGCATCATCTCTAATGAGATCTGTTTGGCAATGTAGGCGTTCAAAGTCAGTGTACGCGGATGAGAGGATGAGTACTTTCTTGTCCTACTCAGAGTGTCTGCTAGGGTGAGCTGGACTTGAGAGCTGCATATGGGGGAACTAGCGGTGGACATGGCGGACTAAGAGGGGGTTGGTGATGGTGATGGTGGTGGTGATGGCATAGATTCAGTCTTTCATTGTAAAAACATTGGGATTCCCTGACTGCTTTGGCCTTGCGACAACACCTCAACATTTCTTGCTGGTGGTGTGCTAACCGGTGAGCTTACAGTGAGGGAAGTGATGTAGCGTTGCTGGCTACCTTCAGTCGGAGCAGGTGCACATGTGCTACCTGAGGTTTTGTAGTCCGTCAAAGCTTGCAAGTGCATGGTGTTTAAATGTCTAAGCATGCAACTAGAAAAATATTTAGACTTGAGAGTCCTCAGTGGTTGATACCTTTTAATGGCTAACTGAAAAGATGGTAACAAATTGCAAGCTTTCGAGACTACTCAGGTCTCTTCATCAGGCATAGACTAATACAACATCTGAAGAATCACATATTTATACACAAAATAGCACAGAAAAAATGCAATAGGTAGGACAAGTGACATGAAGCAGAACTGTCATTATGGCAGAGGGATTAACATAAATATGACTAGTTCATAGATAAGGAGTGAAGGTTTTATTACCCTCTGATTGGGGTCTGGTATTGTGTTGTGATGACCCTAAAAGGTCAGGGAGGCAGATTCCTTAATTGTTGTAGAACGACATAAAACTCTGGGATATATTCATCCCAGCACTAAGAGTGTCAAAGGTCATCATAAGTTTATATTCCCAGACTTTTCTATCCTTCTCAGATTTGAAGTTAGATTTTAATACAAGTAATTCCATATCTGTCATGCTATGACCGGGCATACAAAAGTGTTTGGCCACAGGTAAATCCATTCTTTTTTCTCTTATCGTGTGGCGATAGAGTTGGAGGCTGTTT
Source organism: Oophaga sylvatica (assembly GCA_033576555.1). Lineage (NCBI taxonomy): Eukaryota > Metazoa > Chordata > Amphibia > Anura > Dendrobatidae > Oophaga > Oophaga sylvatica. The sequence goes on from JARQOD010000009.1 coordinate 153,222,378, forward strand.
CAGCAATGTAAGCCAAAACCTGTTCCTGATGCTCCGGCTTTAAAAGCGGTTTACCTACTCCAAGAAAAGGGAGCCTTCCAGGCCTTCTGGAGCCAGACAATGACGCAGGCTCAACACCTCCTGTCTTAGGTGCTATTGTGCTTTTGGAACTACCAGCAGATGCACCACCACCACCATCAGTACTAGCTGGCCCCCTCGCCCACGTCCGCGGCCTCTTTCACCATACTTCCTCATGTTTGGGAAAATGTACCAAAAATATCAGCAGATATATGGTACTGTATCAGAAGCGTACAGCTGTATATGTTAGAACTCTCCTGGAATTTCGGGTATTTGTCGATTGTGGTTCTACTCTGAATGTGATTGATGGGGAATTCTTGGAAAAACTTAAATTAAAACCCAAACCTTTGTCATCCCCTATTGCCGTGGTTTCTTTTGATGGCTCTCCCTTGAAGAATGTTACTCACAAGGTCTGTGAATTTCCCCTCACTATTAATGGTGTTCACCAAGAAAATTTGGATTTGGTAGTATTGAATAATTTGCCTTCTCTGGTAATTTTGGGGTTACCTTGGTTAAAATTGCACAATCCTGTTCTGGATTGGTCTACCAATGAAATTAAGTCCTGGAGCTCTCAGTGTTATGACAAGTGTTGTAGCGGGCGTATTGCTGCTGTGGGTAAAGGGGAACTACCTATACCTATGCAGGATTTTTGGAAAGTTTTTTCTGAGAAGGAATCGCAGATGTTACCTCCCCATAGAGATTATGATTGTACTATTGAATTTGTCCCTGGAGCGACTCTTCCTAAAAGTCGTTTATTTAATCTTACGATTCCTGAGAGAAAGGCTTTAGAGGAATACATAAAGACAAGCTTGGCCGCCGGTCACATTAGGCCTTCCAAGTCTCCTGTGACTGATGGATTTTTTTTTGTTAAAAAAAAAGGACGGCGGTTTACGTCCTTGTCTGGACTTTCGTGAGATTAATAAAATTACGGTACGCAATCCTTACCCACTGCCATTGATTCCTGATTTGTTTAACCAGTTAGCGGAGGCCAAGTGGTTCTCGAAAATTGATCTTCGGGGGCATACAATTTGTTGCGCATGAAGGAGGGGGATGAATGGAAGACTGCTTTTAACACTCCTGTGGGTCATTTTGAGAATCTGGTTATGCCTTTTGGCCTTACCAATGCTCCTGCATTTTTTCAGAATCTTATTAATGACATCCTTAGACCTTTGATCGGCAAAAGTGTGGTTGTGTATTTGGATGACATTTTGATTTATTCGCCGGATTTGGAGTCTCATTGGCGGAGCGTTCGTGAGGTATTACAGTTATTGAGTGACAATTCGCTGTTTGCTAAGCTGGAGAAATGTGAGTTCGCTGTACAGAGAATTAGTTTTTTGGGCTACATTATCTCCAGCGAAGGTTTTGAGATGGATCCGGTGAAAGTTCAAGCTGTGCAAGAATGGCCTAGGCCTATTGGTTTGAAACCGTTACAGAGGTTTTTGGGTTTCACCAATTATTATAGAAAATTCATTAAAAATTTTCTATTATTGTCAAACCACTGACCGATCTCACCAGGAAAGGTGCTAATGCGGTTCAGTGGACTACTGAGGCCATTGAAGCTTTTGTGTTTTTAAAGGAGAGGTTCAGCTCTGCTCCCATCCTTATGCATCCTGATGTGACTAAACCGTTTTTGGTTGAGGTTGATGCTTCTTCTGTGGGCGTTGGCGCGGTGTTGTCTCAGGAAAACACGGATGGAATACATCCCTGTGCCTTTCTTTCAAAAACATTTTCTGAGACTGAACTGAATTATGATATTGGTAATCGGGAATTGTTGGCCATTAACCCCTTACTGCCATCAGACGTACTATCCCGTCCATGGTACCTGGGCCCGTATGACCATGGACGGGATAGTACGCCCAGCGATCGGACGCGCTCCCGGGGGGAGCGCAGCCGATCGCAGCCGGGTGTCAGCTGATTATCACAGCTGACACCCGGCACTATGGGTCAGGAGCAGTTACGGACCGCTCCCGGAACATTAACCCCTAGCACACCGCGATCAAACATGATCGCGGTGTACTGGGGGCACAGGGGAGGATCGCGCAGGGTGGGGGCTCCCTGCACGCCCCCCTGAGACCCTCAGAGCAGCGCGATGTGTCGCGCTGTTCCGAGGGTCCGTCCTCCCTCCAGGTCCCCGGATCCAAGATGGCGCCGGGGTCCTGCAGGGAGGCGGCTTCCTCAGTGCCTGCTGAGAGCAGGCACTGAGAAGCCTGCAGCGATGCCAGAGCGATCGCTGGTGTGACAGAGTGCTGTGCACACTGTCACACCAGCGATCTGCTAAAATACAGTGATGTCCAACCCTGGGACAAAGTATAAAAGTTAAAAAAATAAAAATAAAAATTGTTTAAAAAAATCATAAAAAAAAAAAAAAATATTCCCCAATAAATTCATTTTTTCCTGTAAATAAAAAAACAAAAACAGTAAAAGTACACATATTTGGTATCGCCGCGTCCGTAACGACCCCCCCTATAAAACTGTCCCACTAGTTAACCCCTTTAGTGAACCTCTTAAAAAAAATAAAAAAAAACAAAGCAAAAAATCAATGCTTTATCATCATACCGCCTAACAAAAAGTGGAATAATGGGAATGGTTGGCGAGCACACAAACCATATATGGAATGAGGTGCTGGTAGAATGGACACATTAGTCCAATATCATATATGTAAATTTCACCGCACACTCTTAGAAAGTAGATTTGCAATGTGAAAATTTATTCAACAAAATCTGGGCAAAAACAGGAATACAAGGTCTGAAGCGATATCAATACAACGTTTCGGCTCTGCCAGAGCCTTACTCATGTATTCGCTGTAGGTGAAAAAGAGATATATAAGTATTTGTACATAACAGAACAAAAAAATATAAATCAACAGAAGTATATACAAAATAATCATAGTCAATATAAACTTCTCCAAGTGTTACATGAAGGAGACAGGTTTAATGTGAAAATAGTATACCCAATCAAGGTGACTGGTATCCAAATGAGTTTTCATATAAAACATGAAGAAAAGAGGATAGAAAAGGAAACAGAAAAAAGAAAAAAATAGCATGATAACAATAATTACCTCAGTCCAAGAAATGTATATAGATGAGTGCATATAGATAAGAATAATCCACAATCTATATGGTGGCTGTAAAAGATAGTGACAATGTTATAGCTAGGACAAAAAACAGGTGTATGTAGAGTAAGGAGGAAGATAATACCTTAACTTAGCAGCCTTAGTAGGGGAAATTAGCCCAGTGGAACTGTGATTCAAATATATTGGAATAGTCAGTGGCTGCAAAGTTAAATGTTAATATATCCAAGATGGAGTTTTTATGGAGAAATACCTGTAGTCCTGTATAGCTAGTGAGCTTGGCGGTCTGTCATAAACCTATAGGATACATTATCCCCATAAATATAGTAGCAAAGATGTAGTGCAAAAAACCATTGCCGCAATCCTGCCGCTAAATGGTAGTAGAAAATAGCTGGGAGGCACTATACCTGGTTGATCGCTAGTCCAAGTGTGAGGAGATACAGCGGCGCTCCCGCGCCCTGCTGCAGTGATGTTGTGTGCTTCAGGATAGAGAAGCGCTCTTTTTGTGAGCGCTAGACCGGAAGTGGAGTGGTTGAACCGGAAGTGATGTTGCGTCACCTCAGCGCTGACTCTGGTCATGCGCAGTGGCTGTATTCTAAGGCTAAAATGTAGTTGGCCAGGATAGTGCTAAGTCCTGATTAAATAGATATATAATACTGTGTGATTCGTGGATTTTCTGAATGGAAATGGTTGCTGGCAATTGTCTTTATAATGGGATATAGAAAATTAGAAAAAGGAAAAAATAGGAAAATATTGCGGGGATTACTGATGTTCAGATAGAAAAATAAAAAATAAAAATAAACGATAAAGTCAATGATAATGAGGAAAAAATAAAAATGAATAAAAATAAAAAAATTATACATAAAAAATAAAAAATAAAAATAAATATGAAAAAAATGAAAATAAAGTAGGGCAGATACTAGAGGGTTAGGAGGAAACTCACCTAGGGCAATGGGCTATTAGCGAGTCTGAAAGAGAACAGAAAAAACATTAGTATGTATCGATATTGTGATTTGACTCATATAAGCCAATCGATTTCTCTGTTAAGGCCTTTAGGTGCCAACGTATCCAATTTGTGTATCCAGAATGTTTCCCTCTGTTTGAGCATTCTGATACGGTCACCACCTCTTCTAGGACGTGGTATACCTTCTATAACTTGGAATTTAAGTTGTGCCACTGAGTGTCTAGCTTTACTAAAGTGATCAGGTAGTGGGAGCCAGTTTTTTTGGCATCTAATTGTAGACTTGTGGCCAGCAATGCGGTCCTTAATATGCTGGGTTGTTTCTCCAACATACAAAAGGCCGCACGGGCATTTGATAAGGTAGACTACAAAATTCGAATTGCACGTAAAAAATCCTTGATGGGGAAAGATTTACCGGTTCTTGGATGGGTAATGTTATCCGAACGGATAATATTCGAACATGCTGCACAATTGAGACATGGGAATGTGCCATGTCGGCGAGGGGCTAGGACCATCTGGCGATCCCTTTGTATTGCACTGCCAATATCTGCCCTTACCAGCTTATCTTTGATATTCGGTGGTCGTTTGGTGCAATTGGTTTTATTCTATAAAAGCGCCAAAACATAAAAAAATGATATAAATGAGGTATCGCCATAATCGTACTGACCCGAAGAATAAAACTGCTTTATCAATTTTACCACACGCGGAACGGTATAAACGCCTCCCCCAAAAGAAATTCATGAATTGCTGATTTTTGTTCATTCTAACCTCCCAAAAATCGAAATAAAAAACGATCAAAAAACGTCACGTGCTCAAAAATGGTACCAATTAAAACGTCACCTCGTCCCGCAAAAAATAAGACCTCACATGACTCTGTAGGCCAAAATATGCAAAAATTATAGCTCTCAAAATGTGATGATGCAAAAACTATTTTTTTGCAATAAAAAGCGTCTTTTAGCGTGACAGCTGCCAATCATAAAAACCCGCTATAAATAGTAAATCAAACCCCCCTTTATCACCCCCTTAGTTAGGGAAAAATAATAAAATAAAAAAAAAGTATTTATTTCCATTTTCCCATTAGGGTTAGGGTTGCGGCTAAAGTTAGGGTTAGGGTTGGCGCTAAAGTTAGGATTAGGGTTAGGGTTGGGATTAGGGTTATGGGTGTGTTAGGGTTAGGTTTGTGGTTAGGGTTGGGACTAGGGTTAGGGGTGTGTTGGGGTTAGGGTTGGAGTTAGAATTGGGGGGTTTCCGATGTTTAGGCACATCAGGGGCTCTCCAAATGTGACATGGCGTCTGATCTCAATTCCAGCCAATTCTGCATTGAAAAAGTCAAACGGTGCTCCTTCACTTCTGAGCTCTGCCATGCGCCCAAACAGTAGTTTACCCCCACATATGGGGTATCAGTGTACTCTGGACCCCAAGAGTTATTGTGTAATTTGTCCTATTTCTTCTGTTACCCTTGGGAAAATAAAAAACTGGGGTAAAAATATAATTTTTTAAAAATATATATATTTTTTGTTTTTACGACTGTACGTTATAAACTTCTGTGAAGCACTTGAGGCTCACCACACATCTAGATAAGTTCCTTGTGGGGTCTATTTTCCAAAATGGGGTCACTTGTGGGGGGTTTCCACTGTTTAGGCGCATCAGGGGCTCTCCAAATGCGACATGACGCCCCCAGACCATTCAATCAAAGTCTTCCCTTCCGAGCCCCAACGTGTAACCATACAGTAGTTTTCTCCCACATATTGGGTATCAGCGTACTCATGACAAATTGGACAACAACTTTTGGGGTCCAATTTCTCCTGTTACCCTTGTGAAATTAAAATATTGGGGACGAAAAAATCATTTTTGTAAAAAAAAAAAAAGATTTTTATTTTACAGCTGTACGTTATAAACTTCTGTGAAGCACTTCTGGGTTCAAAGTGCTCACCACACATCTAGATAAGTTCCTTGAGGGGTCTAGTTTCCAAAATGGTGTCATTTGTTGGGGGTTTCCACTGTTTAGGCAGATCAGGAGCTCTCCAAACACGACATGGCATCCAGCCAATTCTGTGTTGAAAAAGTCGAACGGCGCTCCTTCCCTTCCAAACTCTGCCATGCACCTAAACAGTGGTTTACCCCCACATATGGGGTATCAGCGTACTCAGGACAAATTGCACAATAACTTTTGGAGTCTTGTTACCCTTGGGAAAATAAAAATTGGGGTGAAAAGATCATTTTTGTGGAAAAAATATGATTTTTTTTTATTTTACGGCTCTACGTTATAAACTTGTGTGAAGCACTTTGTGGTTCAAATTGCTCACCAAAGATCTAGATCAACGATGAAAATAATTTAGCATTTCCTAGTGCAGACAAGGACTCTTCAATCCTGAGTAACGGGTAGGAATCTCATACGGTGCAGGCATTAAGTTTATGGTAGTCTACACAAAAACGCAGTGTGCCATCCTTCTTTCGAACAAGCACAATGAGGGCGGCTCACGGACTTTGACCCTCCCTTATGACATGTTTCTGCAGAATTTCATAAGCATACCTTTCACCTCCTGATATAGTTGTGGCGGAATTTGTCGGTACCGTTCTCTTATGGCTGCAGCATTCACAATCGGTATCTTGTGTGGATTGCCGTAGTGCAGGCAAAATCATCCTCATGGTGTGAAAAACACGTCCTGATATCGCTCCAGTAGAGTTTCTACCTGCTGGATCTGTAGCGGAGTCAGATCTGTCAGCTCAGCCCGCATCTGCTCCAAGATACGCCGCCTTTCTCAGATATACTGGGGTTCTGGTGTCAGAGACGTATTCACAGCCACAGTTCAAGGGTCTCCCTGCTTCACAGTCAACTGCACGGCCTGAGGTGGTTTCACTTCTTCTGGCAAGCCCATAATTTTAGCCACTTCCCTTCTGGGAGGTAGCGTGATGTCACCTTCTCCTAAATTGACACAGCGTACTGGGACTGTCTCGTCACGTACTATGGTGTTCGTTCACGCCACAAGGAGTCCTGGGAGTAGTTGTTCCGTAGTTTCTGGTTCGATCTGGATCTCAACTCTTTCAAGAGGAGTACAAGCCCGTACAGGCAGGGTAAGACCTGTCTGTCCTGGTGGCAAAACAAGTTTATCAGAGGCTGGGACTATCACTTTTCCCAACGTTCCTCCGTCACTGGAGGACTTTTGAGCTTGAGCCATGCAGATTAACTGTTGGAACACTCTTCTTTGAGTCATATGCGCACTCCACTGCTTCATGGTTACATCTGAGGGCTCATTGATGAGGAAACTCCCGAACTCCTTCAGCACGTTCATTCCCAGGGTGATGGCCTGTCCGTTACCTGCTTCTCCAATTGTCAACACCACTCCCTTGCGACACAATTCTTTGCCACAGATGGTTATTTTGCATGCAGACCACCCCTGCAACCAGAATGGACAAGTGATTGGCAGTTGTCAACTTTATCACTGGGCCCCACTCAGGCCGCATTGTTTCAGGAAAGTGTTGTCGAAAGTAAGTTTCAGGCATCGTAGTCTTCTGTCAGCCAGTATCCACCAGACAACGTACTGCTCTACCGTCCTGTTCGGCCCAGATGAGTGGGCATGTAGAAACTAGATTTGTGGGACTTCTGCTACTCCTTCGTGACTGTTCAGGTTCCGGGCGGCGTCCCCAGGCTCAGAGCCCTCTAGTTTAACAGACGACGTTGCAGGGGCCTACCTCGTCGTGGGCACTCCCGAGCCTAATGTCCACTTTCTCCACAATTAGAACAGGTGAAGGGTCTCTCTCAACAAAACATCCTTGTTTCGAGGCGTGGTTCGGGGCCATCTCTGCCCCCTGACAGATTCGGGGTACCTACTTACTTTTTCTTTACATCAACCAACTCTCGTTGAATATCCTGGATTTAATTCTGCAATTCTCCTACCCATTGGGGTTCGGCGTTCATGTTTACAGATACCTCTCCACTCCGGACCTTCACTGCCGGGACTGTCACCCCCTGTTGTTGCTTGTGTGTTAGTGCTTCACTTCCTATCTCAGAAAAGGTCATGCAAGGATTCACCCACAAGTGCTCCCTCAAAGCCTGTTTCATCAGCACGTCTCACAAGCCTGTCACAATTAATCTTTCAACAATATGTCAGCAGGCCCTACGCCTATGCCGTCTTTTCTAATGATAGCAGTATGGAATTCTTGAAGGGCGTTCATGTACTCAGTCACCGTCTACCCCTCCCTTTGTATACGGCTAAACAGACGCATCCTTAATTTCCCTACATCCGTGGGATCCCCATGGGTCTCCTCAAAAATTTGTAGCACCTTTAACACTGTTCTCACTCCCTGAGGGGTCGTAACATAACTGAATATCTGGCTTCTCCATCTATAGCGATCATGGCCACCTCTACTTCTAATGCAGGGGTCATGGGGTGCATCCTTATCACCCCCCTAATGTGCTCAGTCCAGCTCTATAACATGGTATTATTCCCCATAAACTTAGGGAGATTGTTCAACATTGCCCCCACAGAGTTATTGGACCTAGGGCTCACCCCAACTACTTGGTCTGCCACCTCCATGCTGGTAGACTGCATTCTGCTGACTACGCCAAGTGTAGAATATAGCAGGTAAGTAGGGATGCAGTGATGAGTAGGAGGCAGAGCAAGAGTTAAAGGGTTTATTACAGGGGATACTCCACACAGGGAGATAAAGGGTTATTAGAAAAGTAAAACTAGGTATTGTATAAGGGTAGAAACAAATGTTCATGAAATAGGTAAACTTATCAGTCTGATGGTTTCCGGGGCACGGGAAGCTTGAAATCCCTTGGTGGTGTCGCAAGTGACACGTGAAGACTCTGGCCAGATCCTGAAGAAAGTTGAGGCACTGTCTCCAGAAAGAAGCAGCATATCCTGGCTCTCCCAGGCGAGGTCATGTGTTACCGAAGCGATGTCCGTGATGTGAAGCAGTCTGTGGTACCGCCGGAGTGTGACTCAGTTCAGTGGCGGAGGTAGAAGAAAAGCTCTGTATGATTCGCCTGGTCAGGCTTAGGCAGCGCGGCTGTGGCAGTTAGCGGAATGGTGCGGGATGGATTCTCAATCAAAGGGGTGAGAGGGCACACAGGTTTACGTTGCTCACCGTCAGTGTGCGCATAGGCTGGGGAGCTGCAGTGCGGGCCTAGATTACCATGCAGCTCCACAGAGAGTGAATCAACCTTCTCCTGCTGTGCACTCTGTCTTCCCGCATAGTCTCTCGCTTTCCCGTGCAACCTCCCTTTTATCTCTGTCACATCCCCTACAGTCAGGTGCAAAGGCCTGTCCAGGTCAGAAAGCTTTCCCCCCGGCAACACTGGTGACAGCCCCAATAGTTCCGGAATCGGCGCGAAAGAGTTACCACCGGCCCGGTCCATCTTAATACACCTCCACATAGTAATGGTGCCCTCTCTGTGCTCTTAAATGTGGTCCCCTGCGTTACCACATGGCAATACCATCCCGTTTGTGCCTCCACATGGTAGTTTAAACTTAAAGGGAATCTGCTGCCAGGATTTTCCAATATGAACTTAAGACGACACCTTAAACTGGTCTATTACTGCAATCCATCAATTTTTATATACACCCCCAACTTCACTATGCAAATTTTAAAAAATATCATTTTTGCATCATATGCTAATTCGCACGTTCTGGTCCAATAGGCGTCGGGTGGTCTGAGGTCTGTAGAATTGCCATCGTCCTGCCTTGATTGATGTGGATGATGTGTCCTACATCATCCACAGACCCATATGAATCTTGTGCCTACTCAGTTGAAGCGCAGACACACTTTGCTCTGCTATACTGTGGGTAGAACAAAGTCCTGCAATACACATGCATTAGCACCAGCTTCCCTTTCAATTAATAGGTGCAGGTGCTGGCAATTACACTACTACCTAAGTCCTATGTTAAAAAAAACACTTCTTACATAACCTATATGCAGTGTCGGACTGACCCACCAGAGGATTAAAAATCATTGCACCCAATAAATGAGTGATTTGCTGGTTCATCAGGTGATTACTGGATTACCGGAGTCGATAGTTGAGAACAAGCATTTCTATGAATGCTCATTCACTGATTATTAGCTTGACAAGATGGGGGATAAAGGGAAAACTCTGCAGCTAATTCCACTTAAGCTTTGTGGGCCCCAAGAATCATTTTCTATGGTGTGCCAAAACTGCTCCAAACAGCTTTTATTAATTATTCTAATTTATTAAAAGTACTATCTGTCCTAGCAGTACATATTGGGCAGATACTGTATCTGCCAATGTAATGTTGCTGGTTAGGACATGGATCCACTCAAGCAAAATGTTATTTGTTTGGATCTAAAGTCAGAAGCAGTGCTTAAGGTATTTTAACATGAAAACTCCTCTCATGGGTCTATGGACTTTATGCGAAAAAATCTCTGGAATAGATGAAGTGTCAGCTTACCATTACTAACAGCAGTCATACTTGCCTAAGGATTAGATGAGTTTTTGGTGCCTGGTTTATAGCCTGCGCCGCCTATTGAGAATTTTCCCTTTCATGTCATGCATACTTTCTATTTCTTTCTGTTTTCCATTAAAGAGATGAGCCATATTTAGCCGCATGATAGCTGTTAAGTAACTGATATTGCGAAGAGTTGCTGTCTTCTTGGCTCTAGTTCATGTTTTCATCTTAATGATCTGTATTTTGGAACTTTCCACTCTATGTCTCTTGGCATTATGCCTTGCTTGGTCAGAGTCTCAATTTTGTTCTTTTCTTCTCCTTTTCTATTTTACTTTTAATCCAGACAATTGTCTACAATGAATTGTTACTCACCCTTTACAATAGTATTGGAGTTCTCTGGCCGCTAAGTGCTGGTTCTGCTTCTTTCAACTGTTACTTTCTTTTATATCCTGAAATCAATGGTACATCAGTACACATCCTATGATGCCATTATTATTTATTGTGAACAGTGAAACAGCATTAGCTTTAAAGTGGTTGGTTCATTTTTTTTTGCGGGGGCAGAACCCCTTTATAAGAAAACATGTAGGATAGTATTCCCATTTAAATATAATATAATAGGATAAGGTGGTTCTTGATGGTAGACTGTTTCCCCACTCAGGAATGGTGAAAGGATGAAGTTGTACACTGTTAGTAATGTAAAAACTTTAGTCAGAAGTAGGCAACAAGCTTGGGTGTCTTATTAGGCAATGAGCTTGATCATTTCAACAAGCTTATGACAATTAGTTTTCACTTAGTTGAGTTTGCTAACAACTGCATCACTTTGTCAGCACTTTCCACACCAGTATCTTGATCACTCTTCAATGGTCTCTATTTCACTATCTCAACATCACTGCTCACACTCAGTGCTGGTCACAATACCTCTCACTGTCACATTTCAATAGCTATAATATCTATAATTGAGCTAAAAGAGGAAAAAGAACTCTCATCTAACTGCAACATTGCTAGTCCGTGGCTGATGGGCCAAAGCCCTGCAAACCTTCTCCCACCTGACAGCATCCCCTCTGCCTCTTTGATTAGCAGACCCAGTGCTATGTCATTGTTGTGGTGCAATGTACACATGATGTCACGCCAAGCCTACTTAACAGAAAACTAACCAAACACTGACTGGCACATCCAAGCTAGTGTGAATAGGTGTATGAAATATGAATAGCAATACGGCTTCTGAATACTAGGAAAAAATTAGACGATTAGCACATAATTTGGCCAATTCATGCAAGCCCATCAACCAACGTCAAGTTGCCTGAGAGAGGTATTAACAGTAGATACATAGGGACTAGAGATGAGCGACTTTTCCTTTTTTCGGGTCGAGTCGGGTTTCGTGAAACCCGACTTTCTCAAAAGTCGAGTCGAACGAAGTCGGCCGACTAACGGAAATGGTCGAGTCAGAGTCGAAAATCCAACCCCAATGCAAGTCAATGGGGAATAAAAGTCAGCAGGGAGTGGAGGACAGTAAACACACCTACAGTGCCCATTTTCAGAGCCGGCGGGCGGCTCAGCCAAGGAGCGGTGCCACGCGGCTTTGAGCGGCGCGGAATTCAAACCCCCCGCCAAAGCCGCGCCGGCACCGCTCATTGGCTGAGCCGCCCGCCTGCTTAGCCAATGAGCGGCGCGGGATTCAAATCCCCCGCCAAAGCGGTGCAGCACCGCTCATTGGCAGAGCCGGCGGGCGGCTCAGCCAATGAGCGGTGCCGGCACGGCTTTGGTGGGGGATTTGAATCCCGCGCCGCTCAAAGTCGCGCGGCACCGCTGCACATGTCATCTCATTGCCCACAGTGTACGTGTTTGCTCATTGGTGAAAAAAAGGCGCAAATGGGGAAATCAGACTTGGGCGATCGGGTCGACAAACGCTCGGCCGACTGAACGCTATGGTCGGGTTTCTGCCAATGAAACCCGACTTTGGCTAAAATAGGTGACTTTTGAATCTGACTGACCTGTTTTGCTCAACTCTAATAGGGACCCATCAGTTTTGAGACCACCTTGACGCTGGTTGATGGACTTGCATGATTTGGCCAAATTATGTGCTAAGCATCTAATTTTTTCCTAGTATTCATAAGCAGTATTGCTATTCATATTTCATATATTTCACATTGACATGCTTTAGCACAATAGAGTGCAACGTTTTTTTGTATATTTAACAGAAAAGACCCTGCGGATACCATTAGGCATGAGGAGGTTTGCAGGGCAGGGGGTCACTGTCTATTGCGATGCGTGATTAATAGTGATGAGCAAACGTGCTCGCCACTACTCGTTACTCGCCCGAGTATCACGGTACTCGGTATACTCGGCGAGCACCGAGCATTTCCGGGATTAATCGGCAGGAACTGGGGTCTCCACCCAGCATTTTTGGTGAACTTTAGAGACTCAATCACGCTGCAGAGATTGTCTGCCAGGCAATGAAACTCCATAGCCATCTTTGTTGTCGTCGTGCAGTGATTGGTTGACCGCACAGCATCATCAGGGGTATAAGAGACCGGGAGCCAACCTGCTCGGCGCATTCAGCTCCCGATTGAGATAGTGTAGGGAGAGATACTGCCGAGATAGGGTCAGATTTGGCGATTTCTTAGTTACTATGGGGTCTACCATCCTAAACTATTCAAATCCTGATAAACCAACAGTCCTTCTAAGGACTAATTCCGGAGTATATAGGTTCCAGTGTTAGGTAGGCAGGGTAGTGTACATCGCTCTATACTCATTAGTAGAGTTGAGCGATACTTTCCGATATCCTAAAGTATCGGAATCGGAATGGTATCGCCGATATCACTAAAATATCGGCGATACCCGATACCGATACCGGAAGTCCCATGTAAGTCTATGGGAACAAAATATCGCAACTAAAAAAACCCCATTCTTTCCTTGTAAACACTAAATATACACACATAGAATACATATATATATATATACATGTCATTGTGACATATATATATACATATATGTATAGTTTATACACTTCTACATAGTAAAATATCCTCTGATTCAATTGCCGGGTAAAGTCGGCTTCAGTGAAAAGACAGAAGCACCCGACATGAAATGACACTTGGTGTACATAGGGTTAACCATGTCTTTTCATGTCGTTTGCTATCTGATTTGCACAAACAATTAAATCAGACTATGTGTGCAAAATTTCACACCTGTAGGGGTTAACTAAAGGTGTAAATTCGTTGTAAAAAAACGGACTTTTTTGCTACGAATTTACACCTTTAAGACACATGTTTTTGACCATCTTTTATTTTACTGCAAAAACCATTTCCTGTAATAAAAATAAAATAAAAAAGCAAAATTATTCTTACCTATCCCATGCACAGTCAGGTCCCACGGTGTAATCCTTCAGAAAGGGTTAATGTTTACTGCAGGGACCGCAGCTAATGCTGCAGCCTCACAGTAAACCCCAAATGAATGAGTTCCTCTCCTGCCTGACAGGAGAGTAAAGGCTGGGTGTCACATAACGATACACCAGCGATCCCGACAACAATATGCACTTGTCAGGATCGCTGGTGTATCGCTACATGATCGCTGCTGAGCTGCCAAACAGGCAGCTCAGGCAGCGATCTGGGACAGCGACACTGCGGGTAACATCGCTTAAGGGCCCGTCTCACATAGCGATATCGCTACTGAGATAGCTGCTGAGTCACTAGTTTTGTGACGCAGCAGCGAGCTCACCAGCGATATCGCTGTGTGTGACATTCAGCGAAGATCAGCCCCCCTGCCGGGTATCGCTGATCGTCGCAGAAATGTCAGGACCTTTTTTTGATCGCTGGTTTCCCTCTGACAGGCACGCATCGCTGCGTGTAACAGGCGGGAGACCAGCGATCCGCTGGTAACCAAGGTACACAGCGGGTTTCCAGGCACCGCGCAGCGCTTGGAAACCCGCTGTGTACCTTGGATACCAGCTCCCTGCATCAGGGCGCTGGTATCCAAGGTACACAGCGGGTTTCTAGGCACAGCCCCGCGCCTGGAATCCCGCTGTGTACCTTGGTTACCAGCGGATCGCTGGTCTCCCGCCTGTCACACGCAGCGGGAAACCAGCGATCAAAAAAAGGTCCTGACATTTCAGCGACGATCAGCGATACCCGGCAGGGGGGCTGATCGTCGCTGAATGTCACACACAGCGATATCGCTGGTGAACTCGCTGCTGCGTCACAAAACTAGTGACTCAGCAGCGATCTCGGTAGCGATATCGCTATGTGAGACGGGCCCTTAAGTGGAAAGCTTAATTGATTGCTTTCCACTTTCACTTCAGGTCAGCCAGGGACACAATCAGTGACGTCAGAGGGAACTGATTAACAAAAATAGGGGTTCCCTTCGAAAAAAAAATGGCGTGGGGTCCCCCCTATTTTTGTTAACCAGCCAGATGAAGCAGACCGCTGAGGCCTGGATTTTCAGGCTGTTAAGGAGCCAAGATCCATGGACCTTGCCAGCCTGATAATACCAGGCCACAGCAGTCTGCATATCTTGGCTGATTAACAAAAATAGGGGATCCCCTCGAAAAAAAATTGGCGTGGGGTCCCCCTATTTTTGTTAACCAGCCAGATGAAGCAGACCGCTGAGGCCTGGATTTTCAGGCTGTTAAGGAGCCAAGATCCATGGACCTTGCCAGCCTGATAATACCAGGCCACAGCAGTCTGCATATCTTGGCTGATTAACAAAAATAGGGGATCCCCTCGAAAAAAATTGGCGTGGGGTCCCCCCTATTTTTGTTAACCAGCCAGATGAAGCAGACCGCTGAGGCCTGGTTTTTCAGGCTGGTAAGGATCCAATATCCATGGACCTTGCCAGCCTGATAATACCAGGCCACAGCAGTCTGCTTAGCTTGGCTGGTTAACAAAAATAGGGGATCCCCTCGAAAAAAAAAACGGCGTGGGGATCCCCCCTATTTTTGTTAACCAGCCAAGTAAAATGCAGACTGCTGCGGCCTGGTATTAAAAGACTGTCAAGGCCCATGGATTTTGGCCCTCAACAGCCTGATAATACCAGGCTACAGCAGCCCCACATTTGGCGCATCAAAAGATGTGCCAATTGTGGCACTTTACCCGGCTCTTCCCACTTGCCCTGTAGCGGTGGCAAGGGGGGTAATAAGGGGTTAATATCACCGTTGATTGCACGGTGACAATAAGCCCGGTTAATAATGGAGAGGTGTCAATAAGACACCGATCCATTATTAATCTCAAAGTTATTAAATGTATAAAAAAAAGACAAAGCAAGAAAAAAGTATTTTAATGAAATAAAAGAGACAACACAGTTTTCATTAATTTTATTACTCTCTCATTCCTGCGACGCCATCGATCTCCTGTAAAAAAAAAAAAAAACAAAACCAACAGTATACCACCTGTCCGACGCAGTCCATAACGACAGTCCCACGACGATCCAACTCTGCTACATCGCAATGACAGGCAGAGCCTGTCATCGCGACGCAGCACAGCTGATTACCTGCTTCCCCGGCGGTGACGTCATCGGACTGACTGCTTTACGGCCGGGATTACCCAGCAGTCACTGCAGTTATCGCGAGAAACTGCATGTGACCGCCGGGGAAAGAAGATTGCGGCCATGAAGCAGTCCAGGACGTGACCGCCGGAGATCTTCTGCCAGGTAAGTGCCGCTGACTCCTGACAGACCCGACCGACGGACACTGACAGTGACAGTGACAATCCCGATTCCGGTATCCGATAAGACGAAAATATCGGAACTCGGAATCGGAATTCCGATACAGCCAATATCGGCCGATACCCGATATTTGCAGTATCGGAATGCTCAACCCTACTCATTAGTGCAAGGCCTGCAGGCACTGTATGTGTGTATATAGATTATTGCATACATAAAGAGGGTCCATTTCCTTTCTGAGTTCTGTTGCTGCTGCTGCTACCTGTATGATATATTGGCTGTATATAGCTAGCCCCAGGTGTAATAGGAATACAGGCCACTAGTGTTGAGCGATATTGCTCGATATCTAAAAATATCGTATCGAAATTGTATCGCCGATAGCACTAAATATCGTCGATATCCGATTTCGATAGCGGAAGTCCCATGTAAGTCTATGGGAACAAAATATCGAAATTAAAAAAAAACCTTTATTTCCTTGTAAACACTAAATATACACACATAGAATACATATATATATATATATATATACATGTCATTGTGACATATATATATACATATATGTATAGTTTATACACTTCTACATAGTAAAATATCCTCTGATTCAATTGCCGGGTAAAGCCGGCTTCTGTGAAAAGACAGAAGCACCCGACATGAAATGACACTTGGTGTACATAGGGTTAACCATGTCTTTTCATGTCGTTTGCAATCTGATTTGCACAAACAATTACATCAGTCTATGTGTGCAAAATTTCACACCTGTAGGGGTTAATTAAAGGTGTAAATTCGTTGTAAAAAACGGACTTTTTTGCTACGAATTTACACCTTTAATTAACCCCTACAGGTGTGAAATTTTGCACACTTACACTCATGTAATTGTTTGTGCAAATCAGATATCAAACTACATGAAAAGACATGGTTAACTCTATGTAAACCAAGTGTCATTTCATGTCGGGTTCTGCATTTTCACAAAAGCCGGCAATTGAATTAGCGGCTATTATACTATGTAGAAGTGTATGAACTATAAATATAAATATATATATATATGTGTCACAAATTTAATGACATGTATATATATATATGAGGTGTAAAATTGCTGAAAAAAAATGCGTGGGCTCCCGCCCTATTTTCGCAACCAGACAGACAAAGCCAGTGAGTGGGGGCAGATAATAATAGCCCAGAGAGGGACCATTATTTTTGGCCCCCCCCGGCTACTAACATCTGCCCCCAGACACCCCAGAAAGGGCAAATCTCTAATTAGATTTGCCCTTTCTGGCACTTTGCCCGTCTATTCCCATTGCCCTGTAGCGGTGGCGAATGGGTTAATAAGGGGTTAAAATGACCTTGCAATTGAAAGGTCACTTTAAGCCAGGTTAATAATTGAGAGCTGTCAATTAGACAACTATCAATTATTAATCCTATTGTATGAAAGAAAAATCAAACACACACACTTTAATAAAAAAGAAGTTTAATGAAATAATCACACAGTTTTTGACCATATTTTATTTTCCTGCTAAAACCATTTCCTGTAATAAAAATAAAATAATAAAGCAAAATTATTCTTACCAATCCGATGTACAGTCAGGTCCCACGGTGTAATCCTTCAGAAAGGGTTAATGTTTACTGCAGGGACCGCAGCTAATGCTGCAGCCTCACAGTAAACCCCCAAATGAATGAGTTCCTCTCCTGGCTGACAGGAGAGGAAGTGGAAAGCTTAATTGATTGCTTTCCACTTTCACTTCAGGTCAGCCAGGGACACAATCAGTGACGTCAGAGGGAACTGGTTAACAAAAATAGGGGATCCCCTCGAAAAAATTGGCGTGGGGTCCCCCCTATTTTTGTTAACCAGCCAGATGAAGCAGACCGCTGAGGCCTGGATTTTCAGGCTGTTAAGGAGCCAAGATCCATGGACCTTGCCAGCCTGATAAAACCAGGCCACAGCAGTCTGCATATCTTGGCTGATTAACAAAAATAGGGGATCCCCTCGAAAAAAAATTGGCGTGGGGTCCCCCCTATTTTTGTTAACCAGCCAGATGAAGCAGACCGCTGAGGCCTGGTTTTTCAGGCTGGTAAGGATCCAATATCCATGGACCTTGCAAGCCTGACAATACCAGGCCACAGCAGTCTGCTTAGCTTGGCTGGTTAACAAAAATAGGGGATCCCCTCGAAAAAAAAACGGCGTAGGGGTCCCCCTATTTTTGTTAACCAGCCAAGTAAAATGCAGACTGCTGCGGCCTGGTATTAAAAGACTGTCAAGGCCCATGGATTTTGGCCCTCAACAGCCTGATAATACCAGGCTACAGCAGCCCCACATTTGGCGCATCAAAAGATGTGCCAATTGTGGCACTTTACCCGGCTCTTCCCACTTGCCCTGTAGCGGTGGCAAGCGGGGTAATAAGGGGTTAATGTCACCGTTGATTGCACGGTGACAAAAAGCCCGGTTAATAATGGAGAGGTGTCAATAAGACACCGATCCATTATTAATCCCAAAGTTTTTAAATGCATAAAAAAAGACAAAGCAAGAAAAAAGTATTTTAATGAAATAAAAGAGACAACACACTTTTCATTTCTTTTATTGCACTCTCATTCCTGCGACGCCATCGATCTCCTGTAAAAAAAGAAAAAAAACAAACCAACAGTATACCACCTGTCCGACGCAGTCCATAGTAACGACAGTCCCACGGCGATCCAGCTCTGCTACATCGCAATGACAGGCAGAGCCTGTCATCGCGACGCAGCACAGCTGATTACCTGCTTCCCCGGCGGTGACGTAATCGGACTGACTGCTTTACGGCCGGGATTACCCAGCAGTCACTGCAGTTATCGCGAGAAACTGCATGTGACCGCCGGGGAGAAGAGGATGGCGGCCATGAAGCAGTCCGGGATGTGACCGCCGGAGATCTTCTGCCAGGTAAGTGCCGCTGACTCCTGACAGACCCGACCGACGGACACTGACAGTGACAGACCCGACCGACGGACACAGACAGTGACAGTGACAAATCCGATTCCGGTATTCGATATGACGAAAATATCGAAACGAATTATCGAAAGGCCGATAGAGCTAATATCGGCCGATAGCCGATATTTGCATTATCGTATTGCTCAACACTACAGGCCACACATTTTTTGGTGTGGTATCTCCGTGCCAGCTCATATCTGGGTGTGCTCAAAGTCTGGCCAGTGTACGCAAATTTTTTTTTTGCCCTGGGTTTGACTGCACTTAAAAACACCAGTATTTAGCCAAAAAAAAAAAAAATTGGGCACACATTTGTCGTACTGGTATCTCCGTGCCAGCTCATATCTGTACGTGCTCCAAGTGTGGGCAGTGTACGCCATGTTTTTTTTGGCCCTGGGTGAGACTGTACTTAAAAACACCAGTATTTAGCCAAACAAAAAATAAAACCAGGGCAGACATTTGTCGTATTGGTATCTCCGTGCCAGCTCATATCTGTGCGTGCTCAAAGTTTGACTAGTGTATCCATATCCAGCAGTCTTTTTTTATTCAAAAAATCATAAAAAATTTATTCAGTCTGTTATTTCAGACTGAGGCCTGGTATATCTGTGTTAGAAAAATCTCTGCTTCGCAGGCATACGTTGCATAGTTCTGTCTGCTATCCTGGTTCAACTCCTTTTTTATTGTTTTCAAAAAGTAACAAAAAACATAACCCCAACAATTAATACAGTCTGTGATCTCAGGCTAAGGCCTGATGTATCTGTGATGTAAAATTCTTTGCTTCGCAGGCATACGTTGCGTAGTTCTGTCTGCTATCCAGGTTCAACACCTTTTTCATTGTTTTCAAACAGTAACAAAAAACATAACCCCAACAATTAATACAGTCTGTGATCTCAGGCTAAGGCTTGGTGTTTCTGTGGTGGAAAAATGTTTTCTTGGCAGGCATACGTTGCATAGTTCTGTCTGCTAGCCTTGTTCTAAGCCCTTGTTATTGTTTTCAAACAATAAAAAAACATAACCCAAAAAATTAATACAGTCTGTGATCTTAGGTTAAGGCCTGGTGTATCTGTGGTGGAAAAATCTTCTTGGCAGGCATACGTTGCATAGTTCTGTCTGCTAGCCTTGTTCTATGCCTTTTTTATTTTTTCAAAAAGTAACTAAAAACAAAAAAAAAACCAGGCTGTGATCTCAGGCTATGGCCTGGTGTATTCTGTGATATAAAAATCTTTGCTTCACAGGCATACCTTGCATAGT
Source organism: Oophaga sylvatica (assembly GCA_033576555.1). Lineage (NCBI taxonomy): Eukaryota > Metazoa > Chordata > Amphibia > Anura > Dendrobatidae > Oophaga > Oophaga sylvatica. The sequence goes on from JARQOD010000009.1 coordinate 153,242,735, forward strand.
TCTGTCTGCTATCCTGGTTCAACTCCTTTTTTATTGTTTTCAAACAGTAACAAAAGCATAACCCCAACAATTAATACAGTCTGTGATCTCAGGTTAAGACCTGGCATATCTGTGGTGGAAAAATCTTTTCTAGGCAGGCATATGTTGCATAGTTCTGTCTGCTATCCTGGTTTAACTCATTTTCTATTGTTTTCAAACAGTAACAAAAAACATAACCCAAAAAATTATTACAGTCTGTTATCTCAGGCTGCGGCCTCACGTACCTGTGTTGGAAAAACCTTCACTTTGCAGGCATACGTTGCATAGTTCTGTCTGCTATCTTGGTTCAACTCATTTTTTTTTTCAACATTAACAAAAAACATAACCCAAAAAATTATTACAGTCTGTTATCTCAGGCTGAGGTCTGGTGTATCTGTGGTGGAAAAATCTTCGCTTTGCAGGCATACTGATCGCTTATAATTTTTCTCCAAATAAATCAATTTGTATTGAGCTTTTCAAATGTTTCAGTAGTCCATTTAAAATGGGCAAGGAAAGCGGCAAAGGACAGGGAAGCGGACGTGATGCTGATGGTGCATGCAGAGGCAGAGGCCGTGGCCAAGCTGAAAGTGGGCCCAGCAAACACCCACATCTTCGCGCTCGACCTTCCTGTCGCAGTTTCTAGGGGACCGCAGCACACCACTATTAAAGCCAGAGCAGTGTAAAACGGTTGTTGATTGGATAGTGGATAATGCTTCCCGTCACTTAGCCACCACCACCATGTCTTCCACACGGTCACGTCTGAGTAGCCATGAGTGTGGACCAGCTATTACTCACCCTGATCCTCCTTCCTTCCACCATGTCGAGTGCCCTGAGACAACTGATCCCACACTCGGACACTCCGAAGAGCTGTTCAGTTTCCATTTGAAATACACTGCAGAAAAGATGTGGATTCCAGTCCGCGCTGTCCAAATAATAGATTTCCAAGACGTAGTAGCAGTTAAGAAGTGGTTTAATCTACGCGTTTCAGGGTGAATACCACCCCTTCCTCAGGAAAAGACCACATATAGCTACACTTGAAGCTGGGCAAGATGATATTCCATGTAGAGATGCAAAAATCTTTGAGCAGACACGGTCACAAGAGGTGGACGATGATGAGACACCATTGCCGGAAAGTCAGGAGGAGAAGCAGGGTGCGGATGTGAAACACGAGGTGGTAGATGACATAGTGAATGACCCAACCTGGCAGGAGGACATGCAGAGCGAGGACAGCAGCACACATGGGAAGGAGGCATATCACCCCAACAGGCAGGATGAAGTAGTGAGTTGACAGCAGACAGAAGACGTGCATCCATTCCCCGTAACACCAACAGGATGGAAGTTCCAACTGTTAGATCTTCCAGAGTCTGGTTATTTTTTAAAGACTCTGCCGAGAGCCCCAAGCAGGCCATTTGCAGAACTTGCAATGCCCGCATCAGCAGGGGTAGCAAAACTACCAGCCCAACCACCACCAGCATGGTTAGGCACATGGCAGCAAAGCAACCGACTTTGTGGACCGAACCCCAGGCTCCAGGAACACTGCCGGTGACAACACTTCTTATTCCACTGTTTTGCGCACAAGCCAATCCCCAGTTCATCGTGCCTGTGAAGATGTCTCGGGCCCTGCACCTGTTGTTGCCCACAGTCAACCAGCAGCATCATCAAGCCCATCCACGTCCTTGTCCCAGCTCAGCCTTCAGTTGTCTATACCCCAGTCATTGGAACGCAAGCGGAAATACCCAGCCAATGCCCCACAGGCCACAGTACTTAATTCACACATTTCTCGTCTGCTTGCGCTTGAAATGTTGCCTTTTTGGCTCGTTGAGATGGAAGCTTTCCACAACCTGATGACGGCGGCAGTCCCAAGGTAATCGTTCCCCAGTCGCCAATATTTCTCCGGTTGTGCCATACCGGCATTACACCAGCATGTGTCCCACAACACTATCAGTGCCCTCAACAATGCTGTTACTGGAAAACTCCACCTAACCATGGACACGTGGACAAGTGACTGTGCACAGGGACGGTACATCTCACTGACGGCATACTGGGTTAACATAGTGAAAGCCAGGACCAAGTCGGACCTTGGGATGGAACACATCCTCCCCACGCCGAGGATTGCGGGCTCTACTTCAATCAGGGTTGCCCACACTGTCTACAGCTCCTACACCTCCTCCTCCTCCTCTTCTTCAGCCTCCATCTCAGAAATGAACACATCAGTCAGAAGCTGGAAGCACAGCAGTACTGCCTCAGCCAAGCGGCAACAGGCTGTGCTGAAGCTAATCTGCATAGGTGACAAACCGCACAATGCAGAAGAGTTGTGGACAGCACTGAAAGAGCAATCAGATATTTGGTTGACACCGCTGAACCTGCAGCCAGGCATGGTCGTGTGTGACAATGGCCGGAACCTGAAGAAAAAGACAAAAAGGCGGGAGGGCACTACTATGTAATTTGAAAAGGGGTTCACCAAAGGCAAAGAAACAACCTGAGAGACCGTAGAGAAAAGTATGCCACAAAGATGGGAACACGCATAAAAAATGTAATTTTTTATTAACAGGTAACAAACATCAATGAAAAAGACACTAGTACATTTAAAAACATTAAAACAGATGAACTGGATATGTCATGAAATAATGACCATATCTACCCACACCTAACCAAAATACAGCATAGAAAATGGCATCATGAAATTGTTATACAAACAGAAACAACATGAGCTATCTGAGACAAAAATTCAAAATAAATGATCATGGACTAACCACCCTAGTAATTCACAGCACCATATGAGTTACACCCAAAACTAACATATCAGATTGAATGTCAATGAATGCTAGGAGAAATGAACCCTCTGCAGCGCAAAAAAAGTATACCAAAACCTGACAGGTGCTGGATACTGGGTCAGAGAAGAAAGCCAAAATCCTCAGACTCGTGCAGCATGTTGACCTGTGTGAGCTGAAACAAATAGAGGAAAAATTAGGGTGGGAGAGGGAAGAACCCTACGCGTATCGCCACACAAAGAGGTGGCTTCCTCAGGGGAAATAACATGTCTCATTTACGAATGTTTGGAATATATATACCTGAATCTTAATTAGTAAATTGGATACTGACCGCTCGGGAGTGCATGTGGAAAACGTCGCAGCCATCTTGTCAGCATTGCAATAAAGTTGTTACAAAAAGAAAGAGCAACAAGCGGAAATGTATATGCGCAGGCGCCGGGGTGATTTGCCGTCCACGGCGCATGCGCAGGTGCCGGGGCGATTAGCCGTACACGACGCATGCGCGCGCGTCTGGAAGATGTGAAGCCAGACATACATACAGGACAACTCTTAACGCATACCTGGATGACGTAAAAGAGTGGACGTGACTCAGTCACTACCTAGTGACAATATCAGACCAAAGATGTAAGACACATTAAAGCATAAATGCAAGCGCTAAAGTAAAGCAACATTAGCGACGCCTGCATAAAGGTCTAAAGATGTAGAAATATATATTGAAATAAGTCAGATGTCTCAATAGCAGACAAAATGGGCGTAGCTTAGCTACTGCCTGATAGTAGAAAATCCGTATAAACCTATAAATGCCAAAAACACTAGGCAACAAATATATATATAGGCAATGTTAGCGATCTAACACATACTGACATAAGTCCGTAAAATAAACGTGACTATGTCGCTATCTAACAAGGTCGTCAGACCAACAAAGAATATGAAAATGCATATGCGCAGGCACCGAAAAGAAACACCGTGCACGACGTATGTGCATAGGTCAAAGAGTGTAAAGGCAAATATTAACAACATAGTTGGGCCAGAGTGGACATCCCAATGAATCATGTTGCATAATATAAGCCTATGGGTGCCAAAAAACACTCAGCAACGTATATGTACACAGTATTCGCAATCAAATGACATAAATGCTAACACATGTCCGTGAAGTGTGACTTAGCCACTATTTAACACGGTTATCACAAAAATTTATATGTGCAGGCGCTGAGGTGAAACACACTCCACGGCACATGTGCATAAGTCAGAGGATGTTGAGACAAGTATTATCGACATAATTAGGCCAAAGTGAACATCCAACCGGATCATGTTATATAGTGTACATTTATTGGTGCCAAAAAAAATAAATAAATAATTTTTTGGCAGCTCATATATAAAAATAGGGGAAAGTGTTTAAATCCTATATGAGAGAATATGGATGGAAAAAACTATATACATGTAGGCCAATGATTGTCATATAGAATGGTCCATAGATACCACATCAGGACCCAGATGTATGCTTAAAGCAAGACCCATATATGTAAGCATACAGACGGAATCAAATACAATCACACACATGCACACTCATCCATGCTATCCTTCCAAATAAATATATATATAGGCAATAATTGATGTTAGATATATCCTTTAATATATACAGTTAGGTCCATATATATTTGGACAGAAACAACATTTATGTAATTTTGGTTCTAGACATAACCACAATGAATTTTAAACAAAACAATTCAGATGCAGTTGAAGTTCAGACTTTCAGCTTTCATTTGAGGGTTTCCACATTAAAATTGGATGAAGTGTTTAGGAGTTTCAGCTCCTTAACATGTGCCACCCTGTTTTTAAAAGGACCAAAAGTAATTGGACATTTGACTCCAAGGCTATTTCATGGACAGGTGTGGGCAATCCCTTCGTTATGTCATTCTCAATTAAGCAGATAAAAGGGCTGGAGTTGATTTGAGGTGTGGTGTTTGCATTTGGAAGGTTTTTCTGTGAAGGAAACATGCGGTCAAAGGAGCTCTCCATGCAGGTGAAACAAGCCATCCTTAAGCTGCAAAAACAGAAAAAACCCATCCGAGAAATTGCTACAACATTGGGAGTGGCAAAATCTGCAGTTTGGTACATCCTGAGAAAGAAAGAAAGCACTGGTGAACTCATCAATGCAAAAAGACCTGGGCGCCCACGGAAGACAACAGTGGTGGATGATCGCAGAATACTCTCCATGGTGAAGAGAAACCCCTTCACAACAGCCAACCAAGTGAACAACACTCTCCAGGAGGTAGGCGTATCAATATCCAAATCTACCGTAAAGAGAAGACTGCATGGAAGTAAATACAGAGGGTTCACTGCACGGTGCAAGCCACTCATAAGCTGTAATGTATGTAGTACAGTTCATATAGCGTCTTGTGCTTGGGTGCGATGAAAATACATGAGACACAGGTTTGATATAGAAAGTCTTGTATTACTTCATACAAGTTGGCAAAAATAGTCACACAGTTTGCAGACACAGAAGCAGGAGACACAGCAGGCCAGAGTAACTTAAGCTCAGCAATCACTCTCCACAACAGGTTCAGGATCTTCTTCTCTGTTACCGTAAGTCCATGCAAACGTGGGTCTTTCAAAGAGCAGGGTTCAGAGTCCATAAGTGCTTCAGAGTTCCTCAGTAGGAATAGCTGGAGTACAAGGTCCAAGGCTTTAGGAGTCAGGTCACAGGTTCACTGCAGGCTAGATTCTGAAGCACTGATTGCTCAGCTGTGGCTGCTTAAGAAGCAAAAGGAGAGAATCAGGGCGGGAACATGCAAGCTGGAAACTCCATTTTGACTGAGGGCAAGATAGCTGCAGCAAGACAGAAAGTAAAATGGCTGAAGAACAAACTGAGTTTCAGGAACATGTACACAGAACCTTACATAAGCATCAAGAATAAAAAGGCTAGGCTGGACTTTGCTAAAAAACGTCTAAAAAAGCCTGCACAGTTCTGGAAGAACATTCTTTGGACAGATGAAACCAAGATCAACCTCTACCAGAATGATGGAAAGAGAAAAGTATGGCGAAGGCGTGGTACAGCTCATGATCCAAAGCATACCACATCATCTGTAAAACACGGCGGAGGCAGTGTGATGGCTTGGGCATGCATGGCTGCCAGTGGCACTGGGTCACTAGTGTTTATTGATGATGTGACACAGGACAGAAGCAGCCAAATGAATTCTGAGGTATTCAGAGCCATACTGTGTGCTCAGATCCAGCCAAATGCAGCCAAACTGATTGGTCATCGTTTCATACTACAGATGGACAATGACCCAAAACATAAAGCCAAAGCAACCCAGGAGTTTATTAAAGCAAAGCAGTGGAATATTCTTGAATGGCCAAGTCAGTCACCTGATCTCAACCCAATTGAGCATGCATTTCACTTGTTAAAGACTAAACTTCATACAGAAAGGCCCACAAACAAACAGCAACTGAAAACCACTGCAGTGATGGCCTGGCAGAGCATCAAAAAGGAGGAAACACAGCGTCTGGTGATGTCCATGAGTTCAAGACCTCAGGCAGTCATTGCCAACAAAGGGTTTTCAACCAAGTACTAGAAATGAACATTTTATTTACAATTCTTTAATCTGTCCAATTACTTTTGGTCCCTTTAAAAACAGGGTGGCACATGTTAAGGAGCTGAAACTCCTAAACCCTTCATCCAATTTTAATGTGGATACCCTCAAATGAAAGCTGAAAGTCTGAACTTCAACTGCATCTGAATTGTTTTGTTTAAAATTCATTGTGGTAATGTCTAGAACCAAAATTATATAAATGTTGTTTCTGTCCAAATATATATGGACCTAACTGTATATATTAAAGGATATATCTAACATCAATTATTGCCTATATATATATTTATTTGGAAGGATAGCATGGATGAGTGTGCATGTGTGTGATTGTATTTGATTCCGTCTGTATGCTTACATATATGGGTCTTGCTTTAAGCATACAAAAATTATATAAATGTTGTCTCTGTCCAAATATATATGGACCTAACTGTACTTATTTATAGATGTATAGATTATGCTAGATAGAAAAGCACAAGCAGAGGTACACAGAATGGCCGCGGTGTCATATGGTGCTGTGAATTCAATTAACACCCAACAACAATTATCACCTTAGGAAGCATAACCAGAGTGAAAAAATGTATACATCATATGGTGCCGTGACTTCAAAGCAAAGCTCCAATGAACCGAGGCTTGAGGGGCCCCAAGGTGTAAGATCTAAACATATCCAAAGGAGGGAATATGACACTAAACAAAAAATCAATCCACATCTGCTTAACAAATCCAAACGGACCTCCAAGAAAGACATAGGGTCTAATTAAATACTGATTTTCGGGAAGTGGCACATGATTTGACTTCCAGATTTATGGATCGAGGCTACCCTCGTAAGGTCATTTCTCAGGCCTTTCAAACCTCAATAAATAGTGATAGACTGTCTCTTCTGCAACCAAGAAGTAGGAAGAAGCTAGATACCATCAATTTGATCACGAGATATAATAACCAGTGGAAGGATGTTCATGGTATTTTAAACAGATATTGGAACATCTTACTTGGTGAGCCAAAATTGCAACCCTTTCTATCAGACACCCCTAGATTGATAGCCAGAAAGGCCAGGAATTTGAAAGACTATCTGACGACCAGTCATTTTAAACGACCATCGACTAGGACTGGCACAGGTTGTCGTTTAACTGGTACTTTTCCTTGTGGAAACTGCGATGTTTGCCCATATATGATGGCCACTGACAACCTTAATATTGCTGTTTTTCCTGAAACAATAAGAACAAAATGTTATGCCAACTGTCGATCAAGGAATGTGATCTACCTTCTCTTTTGCAAATGTCCGAAGATATATGTGGGCCATACAGGCCAAGAGGTCCGTCGACTGATACAGCAGCATATTTCAAACATTAGCAAAGCTGCCAGCGATCTGGAAAAGGGTAAGCCCATTTCATCAGTGGCTTCACATTTCTTGGAATTCCACTCTGGTAGACATTATGGCATTCAGGTCATGGTAGTGGATCACATCCATGGCAGCATTCGTGGAGGGAATTTGACCAAAGAGCTTTTATGTCGAGAGGCCGGATGGATTTTTAATCTAAAGAGCTTAGCACCTAATGGCCTTAATGAGGAGTTACTCTTCAATGGTTTCTATCGATAGACTGCTTACACATTATGCTTTATTTCTTATTTTTCTATAATTTCCTTTTTTTAGATCAAGTGATACATACAAGCTTATACGTTGAAGACCAAGGAAGATCCGGTTGTGAAGACACTGGGCATTATGATCTACTATCATCTGCCTTCTTCCTCGAACCTCTTGGGCTAAGTCCGGAATTTTGCACATAAGACCCTACGTGGTTATATATTGAGGAATCTTGGATTTTAAAACAAGGAAGATTTTTCTGAGTAGATATCATTGATAACATGTTCTTCTACTTACCTTCTCATTGGACTGCGTGGGCATCATCTAGGTGCCTTTAATTAGACCCTATGTCTTTCTTGGAGGTCCGTTTGGATTTGTTAAGCAGATGTGGATTGATTTTTTGTTCTTTAGTGTCATATTCCCTCCTTTGGATATGTTTAGATCTTACACCTTGGGGCCCCTCAAGCCTCGGTTCATTTGAGCTTTTGATTTGAATTCACGGCACCATAACATGTATACATTTTTTCACTCTGGTTATGCTTCCTAAGGTGATAATTGTTGTTGGGTGTTAATTGAATTCACAGCACCATATGACACCGCGGCCATTCTGTGTACCTCTGCTTGTGCTTTTCTATCTAGCATAATCTATACATCTATAAATAAGTATGTATTAAAGGATATATCTAACATCAATTATTGCCTATATATATATTTATTTGGAAGGATAGCATGGATGAGTGTGCATATGTGTGATTGTATTTGATTCCGTCTGTATGCTTACATATATGAGTCTTGCTTTAAGCATACATCTGGGTCCTGATGTGATATCTATGGACCATTCTATATGACAATCATTGGCCTACATGTATATAGTTTTTTCCATCCATATTCTCTCATATAGGATTTAAACACTTTCCCCTATTTTTATATATGTGCTGCCAAAAAATTTTTTTTTTTTTTTTGGCACCAATAAATGTACACTATATAACATGATGCGGTTGGATGTTCACTTTGGCCTAATTATGTCGGTAATACTTGTCTCAACATCCTGTGACTTATGCACATGTGCCGTGGAGTGTGTTTCACCTCAGCGCCTGCACATATAAATTTTTGTGATAACCGTGTTAAATAGTGGCTAAGTCACACTTCACGGACATGTGTTAGCATTTATGTCATTTGATTGCGAATACTGTGTACATATACGTTGCCGAGTGTTTTTGGCACCCATAGGCTTATATTATGGAACATGATTCATTGGGATGTCCACTCTGGCCCAACTATGTTGTTAATATTTGCCTTTACACTCTTTGACCTATGCACATGCGCCGTGCACGGTGTTTCTTTTCGGTGCCTGCGCATATGCATTTTCATATTCTTTGTTGGTCCGACGACCTTGTTAGATAGCGACATAGTCACGTTTATTTTACGGACTTATGTCAGTATGTGTTAGATCGCTAACATTGCCTATATATATATTTGTTGCCTAGTGTTTTTGGCATTTATAGGTTTATACGGATTTTCTACTATCAGGCAGTAGCTAAGCTACGCCCATTTTGTCTGCTATTGAGACATCTGACTTATTTCAATATATATTTCTACATCTTTAGACCTTTATGTAGGCGTCGCTAATGTTGCTTTACTTTAGTGCTTGCATTTATGCTTTAATGTGTCTTACATCTTTGGTCTGATATTGTCACTAGGTAGTGACTGAGTCACGTCCACTCTTTTACGTCATCCAGGTATGCGTTAAGAGTTGTCCTGTATGTATGTCTGGCTTCACATCTTCCAGACGCGCGCGCATGCGTCGTGTACGGCTAATCGCCCCGGCACCTGCGCATGCGCCGTGGACGGCAAATCACCCCGGCGCCTGCGCATATACCTTTCCGCTTGTTGCTCTTTCTTTTTGTAACAACTTTATTGCAATGCTGACAAGATGGCTGCGACGTTTTCCACATGCACTCCCGAGCGGTCAGTATCCAATTTACTAATTAAGATTCAGGTATATATATTCCAAACATTCGTAAATGAGACATGTTATTTCCCCTGAGGAAGCCACCTCTTTGTGTGGCGATACGCGTAGGGTTCTTCCCTCTCCCACCCTAATTTTTCCTCTATTTGTTTCAGCTCACACAGGTCAACATGCTGCATGAGTCTGAGGATTTTGGCTTTCTTCTCTGACCCAGTATCCAGCACCTGTCAGGTTTTGGTATACCTCTCCTTGCACTTCAGAGGGTTCATTCCTCCTAGCATTCATTGACATTCAATCTAATATGTTATTTTTGGTGTCACTCATATGGTGCTGTGAATTACTAGGGGGGTTAGTCCATGATTACGCATTTTGAATCTTTGTCTCAGATAGCTCATGTTGTTTCTGTTTGTATAACAATTTCATGATGCCATTTTCTATGCTGTATTTTGGTTAGGTGTGGGTATATATGGTCATTATTTTATGACATATCCAGTTCATCTGTTTTAATGTTTTTAAATGTGCTAGTGTCTTTTTCATTGATGTTTGGTACCTGTTAATAAAAAATTACATTTTTTATGCGTGTTCCCATCTTTGTGGCATACTTTTCTCTACGGTTTCTCAATGGCCGGAACCTGGTGGTGGCTCTGAGGCAAGGTGAGCTGACACACGTACCTTGCCCGGCCCATGTGATTAACCTGGTTCAACGTTTTCTAAAAAGCTACCCAGAGATGCCGTATCTGCTAGTGAAAGTACGCCATCTGTCTTCCCATTTTAGAAAGTCAGCTACAGCTTCAGCCACCCTTGCCGTGGTTCAGCAGAGTTTGCAGCTTCCAGCTCACCGACTGGTGTGTGATGTCCCCACGCTTTGGAACTCTACACTGCATATGTTGGAAAGGATTTGTGAGCAGAAGAGGGCAGTTGACTGCCAGCATCAACAAGGCCATCGATATACAGTTCAGACCCCACACATAAGACCACAGGAGTGGACATGGATGTCAGACATATGTACCATCCTCCAGAACTTTGAGGACTGCATGAAGATGATGAGCGGCGATGACGCCATAATTAGCGTCACCATCCCACTTCTCAGCATTCTGAAAACCTCTCTGCTCACAATTAAATATGATGCATTGCAGGCAGAGTATGAGGTCACGTAGCAAGGAACCATACAGGGTGATTACACTCAACCCAGCATCATGTCGTCGCAACGTGGATTGGTAGACAATGAGGAGGAGTAGGAGGAGGAAAAACAGGAGCTGCTTTCATGGGCTATATACTATAAGCACAGTTGTCATACAGTCTGTTCAGCGGGGATGGGGATGCTAACCTTTTCATGGGGGCATGGGAATGGAGTATCTTTCAGGAGAATGAGACTCCAGGTATAGAACATGTTCAAAACTGGGTCAGGTTCATAGATGATGTTATGTTCATATGGGAAGGATCGATACAAGAACTTAAATTATTCATGGCAAGACTCAATGAGAATGACCAAAATATTCGTCTAACATACAAATTTGGAAGAAATATTGAGTTTCTCGACTTATCAATTTCAGCATCTCCTGAGGGTATTATTAATACAACACTGTATAGAAAACCGACAGCCACAAACGCACTCCTACATGCATCTTCATCGCACCCTAAGGCATCAATTGATGGAATACCTATTGGACAGTTTCTACGGCTTAGAAGAATTTGTTCTGAAGACTCGCAGTTTGAAGAAGAATCGAGAAATTTGAAAGGAAGATTCCAGGAGCGGGGATATAGCCGTAGAATTATCCAAAAAGGATATATTAGAGCTAAAAACACCTCTCGTGATCAACTACTTCAAGATAGGCCAACTCGTAGCAGATCAGGGGCATTGGACAATCAGGTAAGATTTATAACCAACTTTTCAAACAACTGGTATAGCCTTAAAAAGATTGTTCAAAAACACTGGCAGATTCTATTTACGGATCATTCCCTGAGGAAGATTCTACCATCACAACCGTCTATGGTGGCAAAACGATCACCTAGTTTACGGGATATTCTTGTTCATAGCACCTACGACCCAAAAAGAGGGTTAAATCAACAAAAATGTAAAGAAAAGGAGGGCTTTTTCCCGTGCGGATTATGTAAGGGATGTTCTAATATGAAAAAGAGTTTTTCATTCAATAATCATGATGATACCAAGAGATTTCAGATTAGAGCTCATATTACCTGCTCTAGTAAGGGAGTGATTTATTATGGTGAATGCCCATGCCGGAAGATCTATATAGGACTTACGAGTCGTGAGTTAAAAATAAGGGTCCGAGAACACTGTATTGACATTGCCAAAGCCAAAAATTCCCAAGATATTACCTCCTTGAAAACACTGCCCAGGCATTTTAAGAAGTTTCACTCATGCAACCCTAATTTGTTGTTGATTAAAGGAATCGACATAGTAAATTTGGGCTTTAGGGGAGGTGATATCCATAAAAGACTGGCCAAGAAGGAGTGCCAGTGGATATATCGATTGGGGACTATGGCCCCACAAGGCCTAAATGAAAGCTTTGGCTTTGGGGCATTCCTTTAGTTCCTTTGGCTGTGTAAATTTTCTAAACTTTCTGAGTTGTTACTGATAGATGTGGATGGCATTGGAAGTGGGAGGGGGAGAGGTATTTTTTATGTTTTTTATTTTATGTCTTTTAATGGTCTTGTATTTCTTGTTATTCATTAATATTTTCTTCTAGTTTCTTTAGATATTAAAAATTTTTCCTTGCGGTGAATCAATATATGGAAGCCATCGTTGATAAATGTTTGGCACATTTTCTAATCTGCATCTTACCTAAATGAAAGTATGACTAATCTGATGGGCGAAGTCTGTCTAAATGTCGAGAGGACCGCAGAGATGAACCTACTACAATACCATCTAATTTCGAACGATTTGCATGAAGAGATATATTATATTAATATTTAGGTTATCTAAAAGCCCCCTTTTTTAATCTCTAAAAAAATGTTGGTTGTCTCGTGATGGCTATCTATTTATTATTATATTTCTTTCACTTGGCCATTATAATATTGTTAATAATTGTTTGTATATATTATATATCTATCCTCTTGACAGCTAATTGTCTAACCAGACATATTGATTTCGATGTATTATACTTACCTGAGGTGGTACATCTCACGTCGTTGGCTGAGCGCATCTGCTGATCACTAACCCATTTGGAATAGTGGCTGCGGTCTACTGGTGTAGTAAATGGTGTGTGTCATCACTGATGCTGCACTGTTCCTCCGACTGACCGCGCCCCCTGTTCTCCCTTGGCGATATGGGCTTGTTGGATCGGCGCATGCGCCAAGTGGTTAATGACGTGAGAGACTAACCCGTCTCCTCCTATTGGATATTGCGATGCTTAGGGGAGTTTTCTTTCTTCATCGATGATAGCGATATAGTTCCGCGCATGCGCCAAGCCGAGGATGACACAATGTGAAGCTATTGGTGGCCTGTAACCTCTGGGCGTCGCTGCATAAATTTACTTTCACCTTGGAAAGAAAGAATACGCAGCTTTTGTATGAAGCCCTATTAGTCTGTGTAGTGCTGGCCACCAATGTTTTGCTTGTCTTTTTCTTGGCGATATGGGCCTGATAGATCGGCGCATGCGCTAAAGTTGTTAACTATGTAAGAGATTAACCCGCTCCTCTTTTGGGTATTGCGATGTTTAGGATAGTTCTTTTTTCTCCCTGAGGATGGATGCAGTTTTTGCGCATGCGTCAAGCCAAGGATGACATAATATTACGCGATGTACGATTCATTCTTCTGATTGGTGGCCTGTAGCCTCTGGGCGTCGCTGCATAAGTTTACTTTAGTTTTGGAAAAAGAATACGCAGCTTGAGTGTGGCGCTTAATTAGTCTGTGTAGTGCTGGCCACCAATGAGAGGATTTGGATCATCATTACCTATCCAATTGTATCACTGCTGTGATGTATTTACCCTGGCGTCTCCCCTTCCCTGACACGCCTCCCGAAGAAAGTTTGCGAAACGCACGTCGGGGCAGCAGGGACGCCAGGACTATCACGAACAGCCTAAGGTAATAACATATGTTAAACTATTTTGGCAGTCGGAAGGCATACCAACTATGCACTTTGAGTTATCGAGGAGGAGGTGGTTTACATGCCACATTTTGCAGTTAGGGGTTTTATACGCCTTAAAGAGATCTTAGAACAGTGACATTTTATAAGCAACCCCTCCTTCCATGTGTATTGTTTAGTAAGACCTATTGGTAGGTGCAGTATTTTGGTGCCTCACTGCATTAGCAATTATAAATCCTTATTCGGGCTGTATTTTTGTTTCAGTGAAGTCTATGGTTGTATGTTCCTGATTTTTGTATTTTTTGTATTTCTTGTGCTGTTTCAGTATAATATTAAGATTTTATAACTTTTTTCAATAAAAATTACTATTTTTGCAAATTTGGTTATCCTTAATTTAATTTACCAATATGTAGGTAAAGATTTTTGTGAGTTATATTTATTGCTTAAGGATTATTGACCCCATTGAATTAGGGCTTTATTATGGTAAGGACTAAAAATTGTGAATTATTATACTATAAGCACAGTTGTCATACAGTCTGTTCAGCGGGGATGGCCTAAGTACAGGGGGGGACGAGAAGGATGAGGATGAGGAGGACAGCATGGTCAGTCGTCCTGTTGGTGAGGACACGGAAGACTTGCCTGTTAGTAGTCTGGCACGCATGGCTGACTTTATATTGCGCTGCATTTCCAATGACCTTCGCATTAGAAAATTTTTCAGTGACATTCATTACTGGTTGGTGACGCTTCTAGACCCACGCTACAAGGAAAACTTTCAATCTCTTTTTCCAGAGGCAGACAGGTGTACAAAAATGTTGCTGTACCACAGGGCCCTTGTAGCGGAATTACTGAAAAAATTCCCACGTGAGAACGCTGGCAGCAGACATCAGAGTTTGTTGTACAGTCAAGGAGTCCAAGCGAGAGAGACAGAAGTACAATCCAGCTCAGGCAGGGGAACAATGGCAAACTTCTGGGACAGTTTTCTAAGACCCTTCCATCGTGCTGCCACAGAGGCAAGGGCTGATGGCACAAGAAGTGCAATGTTTGGGAAGATGGTGAGGGAGTACCTTGCAGATCGTACAAACCTCCTCCGGGATTCCTCTGTGCCTTTTAATTATTGGGTATCCAAGCTGGACACATGTCATGAACTGGCTCTCTATGCCTTGGAGGTCCTGGTCTGCCCTGCTGCTAGCGTTCTGTCAGAGCGGGTTTTTAGTGCCGCTGGTGGAATTATAACAGATAAGCGCATCCGCCTGTCAACTGACAATGCTGACAGGCTGACTCTTATAAAAATGAACAAGGGCTGGATTTGGTAAGACTTCTGTACACCACCGAATGCAAACAGCGAAACATAACCTCAAATACATTGTCTTTTTTGTGGAGGTGGATTGTCTGCACAACCACACATAGGTTTCTGCTTCCTGATGTGGTCTGTTTGGTGTTATGCTCCTCCTTATCCTCATCCTCCTCATCCACAGCCAGTACAACACCAGGGTGAACTTATTCTGTGCTGCTACAGCCAGTCCAATTTTTGGCAAGGTTTTTTTTATGATGCCCGTTACTAATTTGAAACAAAAACAAATGTTACTCCCCCAGGGTGAAATCTCATAAAAATGACATGTACGTATATTCTTCCCATTTATTCTTATATTTTCCATTTTTTCTATCTGTGGAACATCCTCCTCTGACCTAGTGTATTCCACTCCAATATTGAAATAGTGAAATCCTATTATATTATATTTTTATTTATATCCCTGTCTCTGAGCTATTGCTAGGGACAAACATATCTCGTTGGACACATTCTGGCTTCAAATCTATGAACCTGTGTTCGCCCCTCCCTAATGTTATTTTCTTGCATAGGTGGATTCACCTTTTTGATTTATTTGGTTTATTTCAGTATCATTTATCATCAATGTCTCCTTATTGTCTGCCACTAGATGACCAGGGTTAACGTGTTCTGTGCTGCTACAGGCAGTCCAATTTTTTGCAAGGGTGTCTATGATGCCCATCAAACAGAATGGGAGGACAAAATGAATAATGTGAAGTGGATTTTTCTGGGCCTATCCAGTGCCTGGGTTCAAAGGCTTATTGGGGTGCATATGGCTTGGTAGCAAGGCAGGCCTTGCAGTTAATACAAAATAAAACAGAATGGGAGGACAAAATGAATAATGTGAAGTGGATTTTCCTGGCCCCATCCAGTAGCTGGGTTCAAAGGCTAATTGGGGTGCATATGACTTGATAGCAGGGCAGGCCTTGCAGTCACTGCAAAAAAAACAGAATGGGAGGACAAAATGAATAATGTGAAGCGGATTTTCCTGGGCCCATCCAGTATCTGAGTTCAAAGGCTTATTGGGGTTTATATGACTTGGTAGCAGGGCAGTCCTTGCAGTCAATGCAAATAAAAACAGAATGGGAGGACAAAATGAATAATGTGAAGTGGATTTTCCTGGGCCCATCCAGTACCTGGGTTCAAAGGCTTATTGGGGTGTATATGACTTGGTAGCAGGGCAGGCCTTGCAGTCAATGAATAAGAAAATGGAATGGGAGTACAACATGCATAATGTAAAGTGGATTTTCCTGGGTCCATCCAGTACCTGGGTTCAAAGGCTTATTGGGGTGCATATGACTTGGTAGCAAGGCAGGACTCGCAGGCAATGCATAAGAAAATGAAATGGGAGTACAACATGCATAATGTGAAGTGGATTTTCCTGGGCCCATCCAGTACCTGGGTTGAAAGGCTTATTGGGGTTTATATGACTTGGTAGCAGGGCAGGCCTTGCAGTCAATGCAAAAAAAAAACCAGAATGGGAGAACAAAATGAATAATGTGAAGTGGATTTTCCTGGGCACATCCAGTACCTGTGTTCAAAGGCTTATTGGGGTGTATATGACTTGGTAGCAGGGCAGGCCTTGCAGTCAATGCATAAGAAAATGGAATGGGAGTATAACACACATAGTGTGAAGTGGATTTTCCTGGGCCCATCCAGTACCTGGGTTCAAAGGCTTATTGGGGTGCATATGACTTGGTAGCAGGGCTGGCCTTGCAGTCAATGCATAAGAAAATGGAATGGAGTACAACATGAATAATGTCAAGTGGATTTTCCTGAGCCCATCCAGTAGCTGGGTTCAAATGCTTATTCGGGTGCATGTGACTTGGTAGCAGGGCAGGCCTTACAGTCAATGCAAAAAAAAAACAGAATGGGAGGACAACTTGCATATTATGAAGTGGATTTTCCTGGGCCCAACCAGTATGTGGGTTCAAAGGCTTATTGGGGTGCATATGACTTGGTAGCAGGGCAGGCCTTGAAGTCAATTCATAAGAAAATGGAATGGGAGTACAAAATGAATAATGTGAAGTGGATTTTCATGGGCCCATCCAGTATGTGGGTTCAAAGGCTTATTGGGGTGCATATGACTTGGTAGCAGGGCAGGCCTTGCATTCAATGCGACCTTTTTTATGTAAGTCCTTCTGAACATCTCGTGAAAGGGGTATTGGGGTGCGTCATAATTCTTAGCAGCCCATCCACTCACAGCATAGGCTATAAAAGTTTAGGAGAACCACTGTTTAATAATGGCCCTTTAAGCAGATTAACGCTGCCTGATGCCCCTGTAAAAATAGGCACTGTGACTTTAAGAGTCCCTCCTTCATAAATGAAGCAAGATGTGTCTGCTTATGTGTCACACACCACATGGCCAGCTAGGGTTGTTAAATGTTACAATGACATTTCCCAGTGAATGCATTTGTTTTGGTTGAAAGCAATAGTAAAGTTGAAAAACGCTTCAAAAACGCTACGTCTGAACATAGCCCAAGTGGTGGAGGAATATTTTGGACTGGGGTTAATTATTTTACCTTATATACATATCATTAACCTGGAAAGGATGTACCTTTACATATTTCCCAGCAAAATCTGTTTTGGTTTCGTTTTGGTATGTTTTTTAACATTGTTTAAAGCTGTGAACTAGGAGTCAGGAATGCTTCCAGGGGCGATCCCCATGATGTCCCGTGTCATTTGAGCAGTGTTTCCATCATTTTCAGACGCATTTAGACCTTAACCCTGCTGTTCTGTTCCCATGTACTATACACTTGTATTTCTCCTGGGTCACTATGACCTGGTTTATTAAATCTTGATTTTAGATACTCTAACTCAATTATTTTTATACCTTTTGCTTACTAGACTGTATGGGCACATGTTTGGAAATAAAAAAAAAGAAAAATGAAATTGAAATGTTTATTTTTGTTTTTTATTCCGAAAAAACGTAGTAATAAGCAAAACGAAAAATAGCAAACTACACATATGTGGTAAAAAAAACAAACCACAAGAAGCAAATCAAACATTTTGTGAAAAAAAATTAAAGATAATAAACACTTCAATTTGAACATATTTACATGGTAATATTAATTTATGTATTCTTGCATGAAGAACAATAAACATGTGCTTTGCATAAGAATTTTTTGCATCCAGATCATATAATACTTGTTTTTTTTATCACAAGAATAAGGGCAATAGCTGCACCTTTTTCTTTTTGTTCTGGAAGCAACGCTGGTAGAGGCCATGGGGTTAGAAGTGCTTATGGAGGCCATGGTTTCAGGTTCCTGAGCATGTTGCTGGATGCTCTGTACAAGGCCTGCTGCTCCTTCCGTTCTGGGTGTTACCTTTCTTTGCTCAATATACGGCCTAACCAGTGATTTTCCAAGTTCTTCGATAAAGAGTCTGCATTTGTGGAGTTTGTTTGTATTCCAATTCGGGTTGATTTCCCTCCACAACACAAAAGCATTGTATGCGACAAATCCACAATGTTGTAAAACACAATCATAGGCCAACGATTTGATTTTCTTTTGCAGGTATATGTACTAATGAGCTGATCTAATGTGTCTACACCACCTTTGGTTGCATTATAGTCCAAGATCATGTTAGGTTTTTTATCTTCCCGGGTACTTACTGCATTATCATGGTGGTTCGTACTCATTAGTATTACTTGTTTATTTTTTTTTGGAATGCAACAATTGTTGTATTTGCAGTAAAGTAGAACATTGAACTATGTACATTTCTTTTACTCAAGATACCTTGTGGTAGTTCAGGCTTGTTTTCTCGGATCGTACCCAACATGGTAAGTTGTCGCTTTTGTAACATTTGCCCTAGTTGGTAGGAAGTAAAAAAATTATCACATGTGATATTTTGTCCTTTGAGTCCATATGTCAAATCAAGGACAACTCTCATCCCTGATTTTTTTCTACTCTTTGTCGTGGTGTTTTTACGGTATACACCTGTGCATTGTAAAGGTAAAAACTTGTGCTGTCACATAATGCCCATATTTTTATACCGTACTTCGCCAGCTTGCTTGGTATATACTGTCGAAATGGGCACCTACCACGAAATGACACTAGTTGCTCATCAACGGTAACTGCATCACCAACAAAAAATCATTTGCAGGCCTTTAGAGCTCAGCTTTACAAAATAAGGCCCTCTTACACAGCGAGTCCTGCGCAGTCCGTTCTGCGCAGAATATACACGTGTAGTGCACACCTAGTGATCTCTCTGGATGCACTCTACATTTTAGTATAGACTGTGCACCAAAAATAATCAATATAAAGCCATTTTTAAGGTGCGCAGATCTCAATGCATACACCCGGAAGAGCGCGTGTACGACCCCATTGAAATAATTTAGGAAATAAATAAATTGATATACAATAGTAGATGCAATAAATAGACCCAATTGAGGTTATAACTCCTTTATTTCACTGAAAATATGGCCTCACAGCTGTAAAAAATGATGCCGGGTCACTATGATCCGAACACGACATGTGTACAAATCGGCGTGTAGCTAAAAGTAAACCAAAAAAAAAAAATACTCATAGATAGGTCCCCCCAAATGAGGAAAAGTCAAATAAAATCAAGTTTTAGAAACTTATAGAAAAAAATCTACAGGGCCTCACAAATTCTCTACGGGTCACTATGACCCGAACAGAACAGCAGGGCTAAAAGGACCCTCGGGGGGATCGCGGCAAAAATACTTGGGTCTCCCATAGACTTACATTGTGCTCGTTGTTCTGTCCGAGTACCCAAGTATTCCAATCTGCTCGACCCGAACAACGAGCACCCGAGCATTTTAGTACTCGTTAATTACTAGTGATTAACCATGGTCCTGTAAATCTTTTTGATAAACTCTCACACACATGCATTATGTCACAATACTGTAGCAGGATTTCCTGGGCAATTAGCTCCTTCCCTGTCCTTCATTCTAGGAGGGCCCTAGTCTATCCCTATACCACAGACAACCACTGTAGGTGGGGGTCTTGTAACTTGCTATGCTCTCATATGCACATTGATCTGTTTCCTACTCTACACAGGGAGGTATGGAACAAAAGTGTATAGGATAACACAAACATGATAGACTGAGGAAATAGACAAAGATAAAAGAAAACTACTGTTATGGGTCTGCAACTAAGGAATAGAGCGGGGGGTGCATCTGACCCGGCACTAGGACTAGACTCGATCCCTACGATGGAGCGGGCGACCTATTCCTTGCAAATAGACCCACCAACGATCCTAGACTAGACTCAAGCGAAGACCTGAAGGTGGAGGAAGGGGATCCCTGAAAGATCTAGGGACTGGGAACAAAACACTGGTAACCTCCTAGCAGGAAATAGAGGAAGCTGCAGAAACAAAAAGAAAAAACAAAAAGACTAAGCAAGCAGAACAATAGAGTTCCCAGAACTGCACAAAGTATAGCACAAAGCTATCAAGGCTCCTAGCCAGAACTCAAGCGGATTAACACTGATGTCCAGCAAGGACTGGGAAGCAGGTGCAGGGTAATAAAGGGTAATACAATCACCTGACCAATGACAAGCCCAGCACCAGGGGAAAACAGACCAGCAGCCAGAAACCACAACAAGATGACAGATGGTCAAACTGAATAAATTCTAACAGTACCTCCCTTTGGCCGAACCTTATTTGGAAATTTCTTGTGAAAAGCCTTAATCAGCCTTGAGGCTGAGACATCCTCAGCTTTCACCAGGAATTATCCTCTGGACTGAAACCCTTCCAGGACACGAGATACTGTAACCTTCCCCTGTGCCACCTGGAATCTAATATACGAGAAATCTCAAACTTGCCATTTTCATCAATTGGAGGAACAGTCGGCATCGCCTCCTTATCTGGCGTGTAAACTTTCTTCAGTAAAGATACATGAAAAACTGAATTAATTCTCCAGGACGAGGGTATGTCTAATCTCACAGCTGCAGAGTTGATAACCTGAACCATTTTGAAGGGTCCTACAAATTTAGGCCCCAGTTTTTTAGAAGGGATCTTCAAACGCAGATTCCTAGAGGACAACCAGACCATGTCCCCAATTGCGAACAGCGCCTCCCTTCTTTTCCTGTCAAAATATTTCTTATACCTCCTATTCGCCTCTTTCAAGTTATGGCGTACATTGGTCCAAACCCTTTCCAAACTTCCAGAAAAACTCTCCTCCTCAGGCACAGCCGCCCCAATCTTTGAAAATGGACCGAAAGATGGATGTCTCCCTGTACAGCAAAAAAGAGGAGAACACCCAGCCAAGGCAGACGTATGATTATTAAGAGCAAACTCGGCTAGTGGTAGATATTCCGACCACATCTCCTGGAGGATGGGGGGAGCACAGAGGAGCACAGAGCAGGACGGGGGGAGCACAAATGAGCACGGAGCAGGACGGTGGAGCACAGAGGAGCACGGAGCAGGACGGGGAGCTGTTGTGAATACTTTGGAGGCGACTTCTGAGCTGGGGCTCACTCTGGTGGTTGCTGAGGGTAATGAACTAATTACTGAATGGCCTTCAGCTGGCTCTGAATGGTATGATATAAGTGACCTGAGTTCCCATCAGCCTTGCCGGTAATCAATTGTTCCTCCTGGTCTTGCTTGGAGCACAGCTTGCTTTCCTGCTCTCATTCAGATAAGTGTTTTTTTTTTTTTTCCTCTGTTGGATTTTCTCTGCTGCTTTGCTGCTTGCAGTGGACTTCAGCCTGGTCCCCTTTTGGGGTCTTGCGCTGCAATTGTGCTCATTATGTGTTTGCACTTTTGCTTTGCTCCTTTGTCATTTGTTCCTTTGATCTGATTTAGGTGGTAGAGATCGTGTGATCTCAGGTTTTTGTTAATCAGAAGTGTTGGTATTTTTGTCAGGGTTTTTTTGGGGTTGCAGTCAGAATTCTTTCCTATACTTTTCTATCTAGACAGATTGGGCCCCAGCGTTTGCTCATTCTATTTTCTGTCTGTGTCCATGTTTTCTTCTGGTCTAACCACCATTACATGTTTGGGGGCTTCCTATTTCTTTGTGGATTCTGCTCCGGGGCAGATAGCTTTCATCTTTCTGCCTTTAGGTGTAGTTATCTCTCCGGCTGTGACGAGGCATCTAGGATAACCGTAGGTACGCTCCACGGCTACTTCTAGTGTGGCGGTTAGTTTAGTGTACTGCAAT
The DNA here is from genome assembly GCA_033576555.1 of Oophaga sylvatica. Classification (NCBI taxonomy): domain Eukaryota; kingdom Metazoa; phylum Chordata; class Amphibia; order Anura; family Dendrobatidae; genus Oophaga; species Oophaga sylvatica. The sequence goes on from JARQOD010000009.1 coordinate 153,265,155, forward strand.
CCAATAGTTTCCAGCCTCTTGGTGTATTACTACTTTGGCTATTTTTTGCAATTTCTCCTCAGCTACCGAAACATAACAGTATTACTGGCCAAACTGAAAATTATATGGTACTCACAGAAGGGAAAAACAGTAAAAAGGAAAAAAAAAAAAGAGGGAGTTGTCAGAATTTTTTTTTCTCTGTTTGTTGCATTTTTTTCCCTCTTTTTCTCTGGGTGTTGAGGAGGAATTTTTTTTTTTCTCTCAATGGAGTTTGCACAGTTGTCTAGCCGTGTGGAGCAGCTTGCCTCTGAGGTTCGGACTATTGCTACCTATCTTGCTAGGTTGCCGGTTGTGGAACCTAGGATCCCCATACCAAATTTATTTTTGGGGGATCGGTCTAAATTTCTGAATTTCAAAAATAACTGTAAGTTGTTTTTTGCCTTAAAACCTAAATCCTCAGGGAACGCAGCACAGCAGGTTCAAATTGTCATCTTTCTGCTGCGCGGCGACCCTCAGGATTGGGCTTTTTCCCTGACACCTGGGGATCCTGTTTTGAATGATGTTGATGTATTTTTTCAGGCTCTGGGGTTATTGTACGATGAACCTAATGTCACTGATCAAGTTGAAAAGACCTTGTTGGCATTAAATCAGGGTCGTGAAGACGCTGAGCTGTCTAAAATTTTTTCTTTTCTTCTAGAAGATTGGGGCCCCCGGTTTTCATTCTATTTTCTGTCTGTGCCTTTTTCTTTTGTCTAAACCCCTTAATGTTTGGGGGGTTCCTATTTCTTTGGGGGTTCTGTGGGGGGATAGCTTTATCTTTTGTTTGGTGTAGTATCTCTCCGGCTGTGACGAGGGGTCTAGGATAAACCCTAGGTTTCGCTCCCGGTTTTAGTGTGGGGGGTTTTTAGGTTTGCAATCCAATGTTTCCAGCTCTTGGGTATTCTTTTTGGGTTTTTTGCAATTTCTCCTCAGCTACCGAAACATAAAGTATACGGCCAAACTAAAAATTTTATGGTACCCCAGAAGGGAAAAAATAAAAGGGGAAAAAAAAAAACAAATTTTTTTTTCTTTTTTCTTTTTTTTTTCTTTTTCTGG
>JARQOD010000009.1:153266328-153323911 GCA_033576555.1 Oophaga sylvatica
GAAGTGGGAGGGGAGAGGTATTTTTTATGTTTTTTATTTTATGTCTTTTAATGGTCTTGTATTTCTTGTTATTCATTAATATTTTCTTCTAGTTTCTTTAGATATTAAAATTTTTCCTTGCGGTGAATCAATATATGGAAGCCATCGTTGATAAATGTTTGGCACATTTTCTAATCTGCATCTTACCTAAATGAAAGTATGACTAATCTGATGGGCGAAGTCTGTCTAAATGTCGAGAGGACCGCAGAGATGAACCTACTACAATACCATCTAATTTCGAACGATTTGCATGAAGAGATATATTTATTAATATTTAGGTTATCTAAAAGCCCCCTTTTTTAATCTCTAAAAAAATGTTGGTTGTCTCGTGATGGCTATCTATTTATTATTATATTTCTTTCACTTGGCCATTATAATATTGTTAATAATTGTTTGTATATATTATAATCTATCCTCTTGACAGCTAATTGTCTAACCAGACATATTGATTTCGATGTATTATACTTACCTGAGGTGGTACATCTCACGTCGTTGGCTGAGCGCATCTGCTGATCACTAACCCATTTGGAATAGTGGCTGCGGTCTACTGGTGTAGTAAATGGTGTGTGTCATCACTGATGCTGCACTGTTCCTCCGACTGACCGCGCCCCCTGTTCTCCCTTGGCGATATGGGCTTGTTGGATCGGCGCATGCGCCAAGTGGTTAATGACGTGAGAGACTAACCCGTCTCCTCCTATTGGATATTGCGATGCTTAGGGGAGTTTTCTTTCTTCATCGATGATAGCGATATAGTTCCGCGCATGCGCCAAGCCGAGGATGACACAATGTGAAGCTATTGGTGGCCTGTAACCTCTGGGCGTCGCTGCATAAATTTACTTTCACCTTGGAAAGAAAGAATACGCAGCTTTTGTATGAAGCCCTATTAGTCTGTGTAGTGCTGGCCACCAATGTTTTGCTTGTCTTTTTCTTGGCGATATGGGCCTGATAGATCGGCGCATGCGCTAAAGTTGTTAACTATGTAAGAGATTAACCCGCTCCTCTTTTGGGTATTGCGATGTTTAGGATAGTTCTTTTTTCTCCCTGAGGATGGATGCAGTTTTTGCGCATGCGTCAAGCCAAGGATGACATAATATTACGCGATGTACGATTCATTCTTCTGATTGGTGGCCTGTAGCCTCTGGGCGTCGCTGCATAAGTTTACTTTAGTTTTGGAAAAAGAATACGCAGCTTGAGTGTGGCGCTTAATTAGTCTGTGTAGTGCTGGCCACCAATGAGAGGATTTGGATCATCATTACCTATCCAATTGTATCACTGCTGTGATGTATTTACCCTGGCGTCTCCCCTTCCCTGACACGCCTCCCGAAGAAAGTTTGCGAAACGCACGTCGGGGCAGCAGGGACGCCAGGACTATCACGAACAGCCTAAGGTAATAACATATGTTAAACTATTTTGGCAGTCGGAAGGCATACCAACTATGCACTTTGAGTTATCGAGGAGGAGGTGGTTTACATGCCACATTTTGCAGTTAGGGGTTTTATACGCCTTAAAGAGATCTTAGAACAGTGACATTTTATAAGCAACCCCTCCTTCCATGTGTATTGTTTAGTAAGACCTATTGGTAGGTGCAGTATTTTGGTGCCTCACTGCATTAGCAATTATAAATCCTTATTCGGGCTGTATTTTTGTTTCAGTGAAGTCTATGGTTGTATGTTCCTGATTTTTGTATTTTTTGTATTTCTTGTGCTGTTTCAGTATAATATTAAGATTTTATAACTTTTTTCAATAAAAATTACTATTTTTGCAAATTTGGTTATCCTTAATTTAATTTACCAATATGTAGGTAAAGATTTTTGTGAGTTATATTTATTGCTTAAGGATTATTGACCCCATTGAATTAGGGGCTTTATTATGGTAAGGACTAAAAATTGTGAATTATTATACTATAAGCACAGTTGTCATACAGTCTGTTCAGCGGGGATGGCCTAAGTACAGGGGGGACGAGAAGGATGAGGATGAGGAGGACAGCATGGTCAGTCGTCCTGTTGGTGAGGACACGGAAGACTTGCCTGTTAGTAGTCTGGCACGCATGGCTGACTTTATATTGCGCTGCATTTCCAATGACCTTCGCATTAGAAAATTTTTCAGTGACATTCATTACTGGTTGGTGACGCTTCTAGACCCACGCTACAAGGAAAACTTTCAATCTCTTTTCCAGAGGCAGACAGGTGTACAAAAATGTTGCTGTACCACAGGGCCCTTGTAGCGGAATTACTGAAAAAATTCCCACGTGAGAACGCTGGCAGCAGACATCAGAGTTTGTTGTACAGTCAAGGAGTCCAAGCGAGAGAGACAGAAGTACAATCCAGCTCAGGCAGGGGAACAATGGCAAACTTCTGGGACAGTTTTCTAAGACCCTTCCATCGTGCTGCCACAGAGGCAAGGGCTGATGGCACAAGAAGTGCAATGTTTGGGAAGATGGTGAGGGAGTACCTTGCAGATCGTACAAACCTCCTCCGGGATTCCTCTGTGCCTTTTAATTATTGGGTATCCAAGCTGGACACATGTCATGAACTGGCTCTCTATGCCTTGGAGGTCCTGGTCTGCCCTGCTGCTAGCGTTCTGTCAGAGCGGGTTTTTAGTGCCGCTGGTGGAATTATAACAGATAAGCGCATCCGCCTGTCAACTGACAATGCTGACAGGCTGACTCTTATAAAAATGAACAAGGGCTGGATTTGGTAAGACTTCTGTACACCACCGAATGCAAACAGCGAAACATAACCTCAAATACATTGTCTTTTTTGTGGAGGTGGATTGTCTGCACAACCACACATAGGTTTCTGCTTCCTGATGTGGTCTGTTTGGTGTTATGCTCCTCCTTATCCTCATCCTCCTCATCCACAGCCAGTACAACACCAGGGTGAACTTATTCTGTGCTGCTACAGCCAGTCCAATTTTTGGCAAGGTTTTTTTTATGATGCCCGTTACTAATTTGAAACAAAAACAAATGTTACTCCCCCAGGGTGAAATCTCATAAAAATGACATGTACGTATATTCTTCCCATTTATTCTTATATTTTCCATTTTTTCTATCTGTGGAACATCCTCCTCTGACCTAGTGTATTCCACTCCAATATTGAAATAGTGAAATCCTATTATATTATATTTTTATTTATATCCCTGTCTCTGAGCTATTGCTAGGGACAAACATATCTCGTTGGACACATTCTGGCTTCAAATCTATGAACCTGTGTTCGCCCCTCCCTAATGTTATTTTCTTGCATAGGTGGATTCACCTTTTTGATTTATTTGGTTTATTTCAGTATCATTTATCATCAATGTCTCCTTATTGTCTGCCACTAGATGACCAGGGTTAACGTGTTCTGTGCTGCTACAGGCAGTCCAATTTTTTGCAAGGGTGTCTATGATGCCCATCAAACAGAATGGGAGGACAAAATGAATAATGTGAAGTGGATTTTTCTGGGCCTATCCAGTGCCTGGGTTCAAAGGCTTATTGGGGTGCATATGGCTTGGTAGCAAGGCAGGCCTTGCAGTTAATACAAAATAAAACAGAATGGGAGGACAAAATGAATAATGTGAAGTGGATTTTCCTGGCCCCATCCAGTAGCTGGGTTCAAAGGCTAATTGGGTGCATATGACTTGATAGCAGGGCAGGCCTTGCAGTCACTGCAAAAAAAACAGAATGGGAGGACAAAATGAATAATGTGAAGCGGATTTTCCTGGGCCCATCCAGTATCTGAGTTCAAAGGCTTATTGGGGTTTATATGACTTGGTAGCAGGGCAGTCCTTGCAGTCAATGCAAATAAAAACAGAATGGGAGGACAAAATGAATAATGTGAAGTGGATTTTCCTGGGCCCATCCAGTACCTGGGTTCAAAGGCTTATTGGGGTGTATATGACTTGGTAGCAGGGCAGGCCTTGCAGTCAATGAATAAGAAAATGGAATGGGAGTACAACATGCATAATGTAAAGTGGATTTTCCTGGGTCCATCCAGTACCTGGGTTCAAAGGCTTATTGGGGTGCATATGACTTGGTAGCAAGGCAGGACTCGCAGGCAATGCATAAGAAAATGAAATGGGAGTACAACATGCATAATGTGAAGTGGATTTTCCTGGGCCCATCCAGTACCTGGGTTGAAAGGCTTATTGGGGTTTATATGACTTGGTAGCAGGGCAGGCCTTGCAGTCAATGCAAAAAAAAAACCAGAATGGGAGAACAAAATGAATAATGTGAAGTGGATTTTCCTGGGCACATCCAGTACCTGTGTTCAAAGGCTTATTGGGGTGTATATGACTTGGTAGCAGGGCAGGCCTTGCAGTCAATGCATAAGAAAATGGAATGGGAGTATAACACACATAGTGTGAAGTGGATTTTCCTGGGCCCATCCAGTACCTGGGTTCAAAGGCTTATTGGGGTGCATATGACTTGGTAGCAGGGCTGGCCTTGCAGTCAATGCATAAGAAAATGGAATGGAGTACAACATGAATAATGTCAAGTGGATTTTCCTGAGCCCATCCAGTAGCTGGGTTCAAATGCTTATTCGGGTGCATGTGACTTGGTAGCAGGGCAGGCCTTACAGTCAATGCAAAAAAAAACAGAATGGGAGGACAACTTGCATATTATGAAGTGGATTTTCCTGGGCCCAACCAGTATGTGGGTTCAAAGGCTTATTGGGGTGCATATGACTTGGTAGCAGGGCAGGCCTTGAAGTCAATTCATAAGAAAATGGAATGGGAGTACAAAATGAATAATGTGAAGTGGATTTTCATGGGCCCATCCAGTATGTGGGTTCAAAGGCTTATTGGGGTGCATATGACTTGGTAGCAGGGCAGGCCTTGCATTCAATGCGACCTTTTTTATGTAAGTCCTTCTGAACATCTCGTGAAAGGGTATTGGGGTGCGTCATAATTCTTAGCAGCCCATCCACTCACAGCATAGGCTATAAAAGTTTAGGAGAACCACTGTTTAATAATGGCCCTTTAAGCAGATTAACGCTGCCTGATGCCCCTGTAAAAATAGGCACTGTGACTTTAAGAGTCCCTCCTTCATAAATGAAGCAAGATGTGTCTGCTTATGTGTCACACACCACATGGCCAGCTAGGGTTGTTAAATGTTACAATGACATTTCCCAGTGAATGCATTTGTTTTGGTTGAAAGCAATAGTAAAGTTGAAAAACGCTTCAAAAACGCTACGTCTGAACATAGCCCAAGTGGTGGAGGAATATTTTGGACTGGGGTTAATTATTTTACCTTATATACATATCATTAACCTGGAAAGGATGTACCTTTACATATTTCCCAGCAAAATCTGTTTTGGTTTCGTTTTGGTATGTTTTTTAACATTGTTTAAAGCTGTGAACTAGGAGTCAGGAATGCTTCCAGGGGCGATCCCCATGATGTCCCCGTGTCATTTGAGCAGTGTTTCCATCATTTTCAGACGCATTTAGACCTTAACCCTGCTGTTCTGTTCCCATGTACTATACACTTGTATTTCTCCTGGGTCACTATGACCTGGTTTATTAAATCTTGATTTTAGATACTCTAACTCAATTATTTTTATACCTTTTGCTTACTAGACTGTATGGGCACATGTTTGGAAATAAAAAAAAAAGAAAAATGAAATTGAAATGTTTATTTTTGTTTTTTATTCCGAAAAAACGTAGTAATAAGCAAAACGAAAAATAGCAAACTACACATATGTGGTAAAAAAAACAAACCACAAGAAGCAAATCAAACATTTTGTGAAAAAAAATTAAAGATAATAAACACTTCAATTTGAACATATTTACATGGTAATATTAATTTATGTATTCTTGCATGAAGAACAATAAACATGTGCTTTGCATAAGAATTTTTTGCATCCAGATCATATAATACTTGTTTTTTTTATCACAAGAATAAGGGCAATAGCTGCACCTTTTTCTTTTTGTTCTGGAAGCAACGCTGGTAGAGGCCATGGGGTTAGAAGTGCTTATGGAGGCCATGGTTTCAGGTTCCTGAGCATGTTGCTGGATGCTCTGTACAAGGCCTGCTGCTCCTTCCGTTCTGGGTGTTACCTTTCTTTGCTCAATATACGGCCTAACCAGTGATTTTCCAAGTTCTTCGATAAAGAGTCTGCATTTGTGGAGTTTGTTTGTATTCCAATTCGGGTTGATTTCCCTCCACAACACAAAAGCATTGTATGCCGACAAATCCACAATGTTGTAAAACACAATCATAGGCCAACGATTTGATTTTCTTTTGCAGGTATATGTACTAATGAGCTGATCTAATGTGTCTACACCACCTTTGGTTGCATTATAGTCCAAGATCATGTTAGGTTTTTTATCTTCCCGGGTACTTACTGCATTATCATGGTGGTTCGTACTCATTAGTATTACTTGTTTATTTTTTTTTGGAATGCAACAATTGTTGTATTTGCAGTAAAGTAGAACATTGAACTATGTACATTTCTTTTACTCAAGATACCTTGTGGTAGTTCAGGCTTGTTTTCTCGGATCGTACCCAACATGGTAAGTTGTCGCTTTTGTAACATTTGCCCTAGTTGGTAGGAAGTAAAAAAATTATCACATGTGATATTTTGTCCTTTGAGTCCATATGTCAAATCAAGGACAACTCTCATCCCCTGATTTTTTTCTACTCTTTGTCGTGGTGTTTTTACGGTATACACCTGTGCATTGTAAAGGTAAAAACTTGTGCTGTCACATAATGCCCATATTTTTATACCGTACTTCGCCAGCTTGCTTGGTATATACTGTCGAAATGGGCACCTACCACGAAATGACACTAGTTGCTCATCAACGGTAACTGCATCACCAACAAAAAATCATTTGCAGGCCTTTAGAGCTCAGCTTTACAAAATAAGGCCCTCTTACACAGCGAGTCCTGCGCAGTCCGTTCTGCGCAGAATATACACGTGTAGTGCACACCTAGTGATCTCTCTGGATGCACTCTACATTTTAGTATAGACTGTGCACCAAAAATAATCAATATAAAGCCATTTTTAAGGTGCGCAGATCTCAATGCATACACCCGGAAGAGCGCGTGTACGACCCCATTGAAATAATTTAGGAAATAAATAAATTGATATACAATAGTAGATGCAATAAATAGACCCAATTGAGGTTATAACTCCTTTATTTCACTGAAAATATGGCCTCACAGCTGTAAAAAATGATGCCGGGTCACTATGATCCGAACACGACATGTGTACAAATCGGCGTGTAGCTAAAAGTAAACCAAAAAAAAAAAATACTCATAGATAGGTCCCCCCAAATGAGGAAAAGTCAAATAAAATCAAGTTTTAGAAACTTATAGAAAAAAATCTACAGGGCCTCACAAATTCTCTACGGGTCACTATGACCCGAACAGAACAGCAGGGCTAAAAGGACCCTCGGGGGGATCGCGGCAAAAATACTTGGGTCTCCCATAGACTTACATTGTGCTCGTTGTTCTGTCCGAGTACCCAAGTATTCCAATCTGCTCGACCCGAACAACGAGCACCCGAGCATTTTAGTACTCGTTAATTACTAGTGATTAACCATGGTCCTGTAAATCTTTTTGATAAACTCTCACACACATGCATTATGTCACAATACTGTAGCAGGATTTCCCTGGGCAATTAGCTCCTTCCCTGTCCTTCATTCTAGGAGGGCCCTAGTCTATCCCTATACCACAGACAACCACTGTAGGTGGGGGTCTTGTAACTTGCTATGCTCTCATATGCACATTGATCTGTTTCCTACTCTACACAGGGAGGTATGGAACAAAAGTGTATAGGATAACACAAACATGATAGACTGAGGAAATAGACAAAGATAAAGAAAACTACTGTTATGGGTCTGCAACTAAGGAATAGAGCGGGGGTGCATCTGACCCGGCACTAGGACTAGACTCGATCCCTACGATGGAGCGGGCGACCTATTCCTTGCAAATAGACCCACCAACGATCCTAGACTAGACTCAAGCGAAGACCTGAAGGTGGAGGAAGGGGATCCCTGAAAGATCTAGGGACTGGGAACAAAACACTGGTAACCTCCTAGCAGGAAATAGAGGAAGCTGCAGAAACAAAAAGAAAAAAACAAAAAGACTAAGCAAGCAGAACAATAGAGTTCCCAGAACTGCACAAAGTATAGCACAAAGCTATCAAGGCTCCTAGCCAGAACTCAAGCGGATTAACACTGATGTCCAGCAAGGACTGGGAAGCAGGTGCAGGGTAATAAAGGGTAATACAATCACCTGACCAATGACAAGCCCAGCACCAGGGGAAAACAGACCAGCAGCCAGAAACCACAACAAGATGACAGATGGTCAAACTGAATAAATTCTAACAGTACCTCCCCTTTGGCCGAACCTTATTTGGAAATTTCTTGTGAAAAGCCTTAATCAGCCTTGAGGCTGAGACATCCTCAGCTTTCACCCAGGAATTATCCTCTGGACTGAAACCCTTCCAGGACACGAGATACTGTAACCTTCCCCTGTGCCACCTGGAATCTAATATACGAGAAATCTCAAACTTGCCATTTTCATCAATTGGAGGAACAGTCGGCATCGCCTCCTTATCTGGCGTGTAAACTTTCTTCAGTAAAGATACATGAAAAACTGAATTAATTCTCCAGGACGAGGGTATGTCTAATCTCACAGCTGCAGAGTTGATAACCTGAACCATTTTGAAGGGTCCTACAAATTTAGGCCCCAGTTTTTTAGAAGGGATCTTCAAACGCAGATTCCTAGAGGACAACCAGACCATGTCCCCAATTGCGAACAGCGCCTCCCTTCTTTTCCTGTCAAAATATTTCTTATACCTCCTATTCGCCTCTTTCAAGTTATGGCGTACATTGGTCCAAACCCTTTCCAAACTTCCAGAAAAACTCTCCTCCTCAGGCACAGCCGCCCCAATCTTTGAAAATGGACCGAAAGATGGATGTCTCCCTGTACAGCAAAAAAGAGGAGAACACCCAGCCAAGGCAGACGTATGATTATTAAGAGCAAACTCGGCTAGTGGTAGATATTCCGACCACATCTCCTGGAGGATGGGGGGAGCACAGAGGAGCACAGAGCAGGACGGGGGGAGCACAAATGAGCACGGAGCAGGACGGTGGAGCACAGAGGAGCACGGAGCAGGACGGGGAGCTGTTGTGAATACTTTGGAGGCGACTTCTGAGCTGGGGCTCACTCTGGTGGTTGCTGAGGGTAATGAACTAATTACTGAATGGCCTTCAGCTGGCTCTGAATGGTATGATATAAGTGACCTGAGTTCCCATCAGCCTTGCCGGTAATCAATTGTTCCTCCTGGTCTTGCTTGGAGCACAGCTTGCTTTCCTGCTCTCATTCAGATAAGTGTTTTTTTTTTTTTTCCTCTGTTGGATTTTCTCTGCTGCTTTGCTGCTTGCAGTGGACTTCAGCCTGGTCCCCTTTTGGGGTCTTGCGCTGCAATTGTGCTCATTATGTGTTTGCACTTTTGCTTTGCTCCTTTGTCATTTGTTCCTTTGATCTGATTTAGGTGGTAGAGATCGTGTGATCTCAGGTTTTTTGTTAATCAGAAGTGTTGGTATTTTTGTCAGGGTTTTTTTTGGGGTTGCAGTCAGAATTCTTTCCTATACTTTTCTATCTAGACAGATTGGGCCCCAGCGTTTGCTCATTCTATTTTCTGTCTGTGTCCATGTTTTCTTCTGGTCTAACCACCATTACATGTTTGGGGCTTCCTATTTCTTTGTGGATTCTGCTCCGGGGCAGATAGCTTTCATCTTTCTGCCTTTAGGTGTAGTTATCTCTCCGGCTGTGACGAGGCATCTAGGATAACCGTAGGTACGCTCCACGGCTACTTCTAGTGTGGCGGTTAGTTTAGTGTACTGCAATCCAATAGTTTCCAGCCTCTTTGGTGTATTACTACTTTGGCTATTTTTTGCAATTTCTCCTCAGCTACCGAAACATAACAGTATTACTGGCCAAACTGAAAATTATATGGTACTCACAGAAGGGAAAAACAGTAAAAAGGAAAAAAAAAAAAAGAGGGAGTTGTCAGAATTTTTTTTTCTCTGTTTGTTGCATTTTTTTCCCTCTTTTTCTCTGGGTGTTGAGGAGGAATTTTTTTTTTTCTCTCAATGGAGTTTGCACAGTTGTCTAGCCGTGTGGAGCAGCTTGCCTCTGAGGTTCGGACTATTGCTACCTATCTTGCTAGGTTGCCGGTTGTGGAACCTAGGATCCCCATACCAAATTTATTTTTGGGGGATCGGTCTAAATTTCTGAATTTCAAAAATAACTGTAAGTTGTTTTTTGCCTTAAAACCTAAATCCTCAGGGAACGCAGCACAGCAGGTTCAAATTGTCATCTTTCTGCTGCGCGGCGACCCTCAGGATTGGGCTTTTTCCCTGACACCTGGGGATCCTGTTTTGAATGATGTTGATGTATTTTTTCAGGCTCTGGGGTTATTGTACGATGAACCTAATGTCACTGATCAAGTTGAAAAGACCTTGTTGGCATTAAATCAGGTCGTGAAGACGCTGAGCTGTACTGTCAGAAATTTCGAAAATGGACAGTCCTGACCAAATGGAATGATGATGCTTTGGCAGCCCTTTTTCGGAAGGGTCTGTCAGAAAATGTAAAGGACGTTATGGTGGGATTCCCTGTTCCCTCTGGTCTCAATGATTCTATGTCTTTGGCTATTCAAATTGACAGACGTTTGCGGGAGCGCAGAGGTATGCGTGAGATAGTGTTGCCTTGTGAGCCAGCTCCTGAGCCCATGCAGTGTGATGGAGTGACTTCTGGGGCTCAGCGTCATGAGTTTCGTAAGCGCAATGGGTTATGTTTCTACTGTGGTGACGCTTCCCATGCTATTTCGGTCTACCCTAAGCGGGGAAGACGTTTTGCGTGCTCAGTTGTCTTGGGTAGTGTTCAGACTAAATTTCTGTTGACTGTTACCCTGACTTGCTCCCTGTCCACATTTTCGGCTCAGGCTTTTGTTGATTCAGGAGCAGCTATTAACCTGATGGATTTTGACTTTGCCAAACGTTGTGGGTTTCCCATGATACCCCTGCGGAAATCTATTCCTTTACTGGGCATTGATTCTACCCCTTTGGCGGAGAATAAACCCCAGTTTTCTACTCAGGTGATAATGAGGGTTGAACCAGATCATCAGGAGAGTTGCAAATTTCTGGTGTTGCATAATCTGCATGACATTATTGTACTGGGTTTCCCTTGGTTACAGACTCATAATCCTGTTTTGGATTGGAAATCTGTGTCTGTGACCAGTTGGGGCTGCCAATGTGTTAATACTGACACTTCTGTTTTTTCTGCCTCTCCCCAGTCTCAGGATGTCCCTGACTTTTTGACTGATTTTTCTGATGTGTTTAGTGAAAGTAAGTGTGCATCCTTACCTCCTCACAAGAGTTGTGATTGCGCTATTGAGTTAGTGCCTGGTGGTAAATTTCCTAAAAGTCGCCTTTTTAATTTATCTGTACCTGAACACGATGCTATGCGATCTTATATCAAGGAGTCTTTGGAGAAGGGTTATATCAGACCATCCTCTTCACCCTTGGGCGCCGGTTTTTTCTTTGTGGCCAAAAAGGATGGTTCATTGAGGCCGTGTATTGATTATCGCCTCCTGAATAAGATCACTGTTAAATATCAATATCCGTTACCCTTGATTTCTGACCTATTTTCCAGAGTGAAAAGTGCTTGTTGGTTTACCAAGCTTGACATCAGGGGGGTGTATAACCTTATTCGCATTAAGCACGGGGATGAATTGAAGATGGCGTTTAATACCCCAGAGGGGCATTTTGAGTACCTAGTGATGCCTTTTGGGCTTACTAATGCCCCTTCCATCTTCCAATCCTTCATGAATGATATTTTCAGGGATTTTGTGGATAAATTTCTGATTGTTTATTTGGATGATATCTTGATTTTTTCCAACGACTGGAACTCCCATGTGAAACATGTTCGGACTGTGTTCCAGATTTTGAGAGAGAATGCACTGTATGTGAAGGGATCAAAGTGTTTTTTTGGCATACAGAAGGTCTCATTTCTGGGATTCATTTTGTATCCGTCTGTTATTGAAATGGACCCGGTCAAGGTTCAGGCCATCTGTGATTGGGTTCAACCTACTTCATTGAAGGCTCTTCAGAGATTTTTGGGTTTTGCCAATTTTTATCGCAAATTTATTGGTAATTTCTCCGGTATTGTTAAACCATTGACTGATTTGACCAAAAATGGTTCCGTTGTGGTGAATTGGCCTCCTGAGGCAGTTTCTGCGTTTCAGGAACTTAAGCAGAGATTCATTTCTGCTCCTGTTCTACGGCAGCCTGATGTTTCTCAGCCGTTTCAGGTGGAGGTTGATGCCTCTGAGATTGGGGCAGGTGCCGTTTTGTCCCAAAGGGATCCAGAGACCTCTAAGAGTAACCCTTGTGCCTTTTTCTCTCGAAAATTTTCTCCAACTGAACGTAATTATGACGTGGGTAATCGGGAGTTATTGGCCATGAAGTGGGCCTTTGAAGAGTGGAGCCATTGGTAGGAAGGAGCCAAACATCAGATGGTCGTCCTCACGGACCATAAGAACCTGGTTTATCTCGAATCAGCCAAGCGACTTAATCCTAGACAGGCCAGGTGGGCCTTGTTTTTCACACGTTTTAATTTTGTGGTTTCATTTCTTCCGGGCACTAAGAATATTATGGCGGATGCCCTCTCGAGGAGTTTCTTTGCGGATTCTCCTGAGTTATCCGATCCTGCTGTTATTTTGAAAGAGGGTTCAGTTCTTTCCGCCATCTCACCCAATTTGAGACTGGCTCTGGAGGGGTGTCAGGAGGATAAACCTGAGCGCTGCCCTGTTGGGAAATTGTTTGTCCCAGACCAGTGGAAGAAGAGTGTGATGTCTGAGATTCATTGTTCCGCGTTGGCTGGTCACCCCGGGATTTTAGGTAGCAGAGACTTGGTGAGTCGGTCCATTTGGTGGCCTACTTTGTTTCGTGACGTCAGGGACTTTGTGCAGTCCTGTGGGACTTGCTCTCGTTCCAAGCCTTGCTCTCTTTCTAGTGGTTTGTTAATGCCATTACCTGTACCCAAGAGGCCATGGACCCATATTTCTACGGATTTTATTTCCGACTTTCCTGTCTCTCAGAGAATGACCGTTATCTGGGTAATCTGTGATAGGTTTTCCAAGATGATACATATTGTGCCATTACCTAAGTTGCCTTCCTCCTCCGAATTGGTGCTTTTGTTCTTTCAGCACGTGATTCGGTTACATGACATTCCAGAGATCATTGTGTCTGACAGAGGAGTCCAGTTTGTTTCCAGATTTTGGCGGACATTTTGTTCTAAACTTGGTGTTCAGTTGTCTTTTTCCTCTGCATTTCACGCTCAGACCAATGGACAAACCGAGAGAACAAACCAGAACTTGGGGACTTATTTGAGATGTTTTGTGTCTGCTGATCAAGATGACTGGGTCTCTTTTTTGCCTTTGGCTGAGTTTGCTCTTAATAATAGGGCTAGCTCTGCCATCTTGATGTCTCCATTTTTCTGCAATTCTTGGTTTCACCCTCAATTTTCTTCAGGACAGGCGGAGGCTTCTGTCTGTCCGGGGGTTGATTCATTGTGCAGCTTATGCAGCAGATTTGGGACCAGGTAGTGGAGAGGTTGTCTCTCTCTCAAGAGAAGGCCCAGCGGTTTGCCAACCGGCATAGGATTGATGGTCCTCGTTTTAAAGTGGGGGACTTGGTTTGGTTGTCCTCAAGGAATATCCCTATGAAGGTTGCATCTCCAAAATTTAAGCCAAGGTTCATTGGACCTTATAAGGTCATGGAAATTATTAATCCGGTTTCCTTCCGTTTGCTTCTTCCAGGGACATTTAAGATCCATAGCGTGTTCCACAAGTCCTTATTGAAGAGGTTTGTCGAGCCAGTGGTTCCTATGGCTGCGCCTCCCGACCCTGTTTTGGTTGAGGGCAATTTGGAGTATGTGGTTGAGAAAATATTGGATTCCCGTTTTGCTAGACGGAAACTCCAGTATTTGGTTAAATGGAGAGGTTATGTTCAGGAGGACAATTCTTGGGTGTTTGCTTCAGACATCCATGCTGGGAGACTTATCCGTGCGTATCATCAAGCTCATCCTGATCAGCCTGGTTGCGCAGGTGAGGGTTCGGTGACCCCTCCTCAAGGGGGGGTACTGTTGTGAATACTTTGGAGGCGACTTCTGAGCTGGGGCTCACTCCGGTGTTTGCTGAGGGTAATGAACTAATTACTGAATGGCCTTCAGCTTGCTCTGAATGGTATGATATAAGTGACCTGAGTTCCCATCAGCCTTGCCGGTAATCAATTGTTCCTCCTGGTCTTGCTTGGAGCACAGCTTGCTTTCCTGCTCTCATTCAGATAAGTGTTTTGTTTTTTTTCCTCTGTTGGATTTCCTCTGCTGCTTTGCTGCTTGCAGTGGACTTCAGCCTGGTCCCCTTTTGGGGTCTTGCGCTGCAATTGTGCTCATTATGTGTTTGCACTTTTGCTTTGTTCCTTTGTCATTTTTTATTTGCTGAGTTGTTGTGAGTTACACCAGAGATCTATTTTAGGTGGTAGAGATCGTGTGATCTCAGGTTTTTTGTTAATCAGAAGTGTTGGTATTTTTCTCAGGGTTTTTTTGGGGTTGCAGTCAGAATTCTTTCCTATACTTTTCTATCTAGACAGATTGGGCCCCAGCGTTTGCTCATTCTATCTTCTGTCTGTGTCCGTGTTTTCTTCTGGTCTAACCACCATTACATGTTTGGGGGCTTCCTATTTCTTTGGGGATTCTGCTCCGGGGCAGATAGCTTTCATCTTTCTGCCTTTAGGTGAAGTTATCTCTCCGGCTGTGACGAGGCATCTAGGATCACCGTAGGTACGCTCCACGGCTACTTCTAGTGTGGCGATTAGTTTAGTGTACTGCAATCCAATAGTTTCCAGCCTCTCTGGTGTAATACTACTTTGGCTATTTTTTGCAATTTCTCCTCAGCTCCCGAAACATAACAGGGAGCACAGAGGAGGACGGGAGAAGCACAGAGGAGGACGGGGAGAGCACACAGGAGGACGGGGGCACAGAGGAGGATGGAGGAGCACGAAGCAGGATGGGGGAGCAGAGAGCAGGATGGGGAGCACGGAGCAGGACGGGGAAGCACAGAGCAGGATGGGGGAGCACAGGGTACCGCTCATTAAGGCCATGAATATGGATGCCACGCCTATGTGAGTGGAGTTGCGTCCATATTTCATGACCTTAATGAGCGGTACCACCTGACCGATCAGCGCAGGAGAGCTGCAGGAAGCCGGGACAATGGAGGATTGCAGGGGACATTCAGCAAGTGCACAGGAGGGTGAGTATGATGGGGTTAGCAAGGAGCAGGATGGGGAGGACGGGGAAGCATGGAGCAGGACGGGGGAGCACACAGGAAGATGGAGAGAGCACAGAGGAGGACGGGGAGCACAGAGGAGGACAGGGGCACAGAAGAGGATGGGGGAGCACAGAGGAGGATGGGGAGCACAGAGGAGGATGGGGAAGCATGGAGCCAGACGGGGGAAGCACAGAGCAGGATAGGGAGCATAGAGAAGCAGGACAGGGAGGACAAGGAGCTGAGCCATACATAGAAGGATGGGAAGGGGAGCTGAGCCATGCATACTGGGAGTGGGGAGAGCCACAGAGCAGGACAGTGATGAGGGACAATGTACACCCAGCTTATACTCGAGTCAATAAGCTTACCCAGTTTTCCGTGGCAAAATTAGGGCCTCGGCTTATACTCGGGTTGGCTTATACTCGAGTATATACTGTAAATCAGATTTTTATGATCAGTAAAAACCTGTATCAGATGTCTAGCCCCCTCCAAAAAATGTCGCCAATGCTCAAACTCGAGCATAATAGCCAGTAACTCTTGGTTCCCAACATCATAGTTGAGCTCAGTCTCCGAAAATTTTAAAGAAAAGAAAGCGCAGGTATGCACCCCATCCTCTCCCTAATGGGACAGAACTGCCCCTACCCCTACTGATGAGGCATCAACCACTACCAGAAAAGGCTTGGTCTCATCTGTCTGGATCAAAACAGAAGCAGAGCTAAACCTCTCCTTGAGATGCTCAAAAGCCTCCACTGCCTCAGTGGACCATTGGACAGTATTAGAACCCTTCTTGGTGAGATCAGTTATGGGTTTAGCGATAACAGAAAAATTCTTTATGAATTTTTTATAATAATTGGCAAACCCTAAAAATCTTTGGACAGATTTTAAATATTCAGGCCTAGGCCAATCCAGTACTGCCTGAACCTTCACCGGGTCCATCTCAAACCCATCACTGGAGACCAAATACCCCAAAAAACTCATTTTCTGTACCGTTAACTCGCACTTCTCCAATTTATCAAAGAGATTGTTTTAGTTCAAAATCTGAAGAACTTTGCGGACTCTCTGCCAATGCGACTCCAGATCAGGTGAATAGATCAAAATATTGTCCAAATAAACAATGACACTCCTACTGATCAACGTCCTAAGAATGTCATTAATGAAATTTTGAAAAAATACAGGCACATTAGTAAAGCCAAAAGGCATCACCAGACACTCAAAATGACCCTCTGGGTATTAAAGGCTGTCTTCCATTCATCGCACTCCTTTACCCGCAGCAAATTATATGCCCCAAGAACCATTTAGCTCCGGTTAGCTAGTTAAACAAATCGGGAATTAGTGGCAACGGGCAAGGATTACGCACAGTGATCTTACTAATCTCCCGAAAATCCAGACACAGTCTAAGGCTCCCATCCTTCTTTTTGACAAAAAAAAATCCTACCGCCACAGGAGACTTAGAGGGTCTTATATGACCTGCAGCCAAACTAGTCTGTAGGTATTCCTTCAAGGCCTCCCTCTCGGGAATCATCAGATTAAATAAACGACTCTTAGAGAGTGTAGCACCTGGGACGAGCTCAATAGCGCAATCATAATCTCTATGGGGTTGTAGAGCTGCGATTCAACTTCTGAAAATACCTTCCAGAAATCCTGAATGGCTTCAGGTAGCTCTTTCTTAACAACAGCAGCAATGTGAACACTGCAACATTAACCATAATACCCCTGACCCCAGGACCTTATAATACCAGATGACCAGTCCAGCAAAGGATTGTGCATTTTTAACCAGGGTAAACACAGAACGACTGGAACAGGCAATTTATCCAGTACAAACAAATCAATGCACTCCTGATGTTCCATATTGACAGTAAGCGGGAACCAGGGTGGATAAAAATCAATGATTTTTTTAAAAAAATCAAAAAAATCGGATTTTTTTGATTTAAATCGGATTTTTTTGATTTAAATCAGATTTTTTTGATTTAAATTGGATTTTTTTCAATAAACTGCTTTTTGAGGAAAATATTTTACCATCCAAAGGTTCTTCCATCATGAGATAAAGCTGAGTTGTTTAACTCAGTACAATAAAGGCTGTATATGTGATATTGTAAATTTAAGATGAGAGGTACAATGTTGAGTAGGAAGATATAAACACCTGTCGCACAAAAAATCAGCACATCTGAATCCAAAAAGTGGTCTATCAAGCACAGTATATCAGATAATGTTGAAATAAATCAGTCAATTTAGTATCCGGACAGGAAAACAATATATATTCCCAAAGTGGGGTAATATATCATTCCATATAATATGTGGGATAATTAATCCATCATATCCTGCCTGGAGCATAAATGTGCCAAAGAGTAAGACAGATAGATCTGATATGGCATTAGAGAGAAGAGGGGGACAGAAAAAAGAAAGAAAATCCCCCCCACACATCTACCAGCTCCTGTGAGGTGCCATGTCAGCTGCGGAAAAAGATGCTGGAAAGTGCTTACCCATATTGGGGAAATGTAACGGACCAGGTACGTGCCCCGACGCACGTTTCGCTCCTTGAGCTTCCTCGGGGGGCAGTGTGTCTTACTCTTTGGCACATTTATGCTCCAGGCAGGATATGATGGATTAATTATCAAACATATTATATGGAATGATATATTACCCCACTTTGGGAATATATATTGTTTTCCTGTCCGGATACTAAATTGACTGATTTATTTCAACATTATCTGATATACTGTGCTTGATAGACCACTTTTTGGATTCAGATGTGCTGATTTTTTGTGCGACAGGTGTTTATATCTTCCTACTCACCATTGTACCTCTCATCTTAAATTTACAATATTGTGAACATTTTAGTAATATTTGTTAAATAAAGTTTGTATCTTTTATATATATATATTGCCTCATGTCTCTATTTGGGCAGGAAGCTCTAATTCTTTGTGGTATATTAAATGATAGAGAGTTGCCCTGTTCCATTTTGGAACTATGTTTAAACATGTCACCCAGAGTTCTGGTTTAATCAAAAAAAGGCTGTATATGTGTAACATTCACAATGCCATGCTCTTCCAGAGGTTTCTGTAAGATTAGTGGGCAGTTTCTCTCCTATGTTATCACAGACGCTCGCTTTACTTACGCAGTTCTCAAAAGCGGAATTTGACTCCAGCCTCTTCTTCACGGCAAAAATGTTACAACATGAACAGAGTTGAGAAAAAGACCTTAATCCTATTGTTCTACAAACCTATGAATACAGAATCAACCCCTTCAGTGCCAAGTCCAAGAAGTTAGACAATGTTTCTGATTGTTTGGAGTGGAATAGATCTGCACAACACAAGAAGAATGTGAATCTAAGTGTGAGGAGGAGGAAGGGCAAGCAGACAAGAAAATGATCACGTGTGACTTCTCTCCTCCGTTACTAGGTGTTTGTAATAACAGAGGATGTAGTTTAGGCTCACAGAGCGGAGCCATTTTGTTGGGGACTGCCAGTGATACTGACAAGTAGGCTGTCACTGAGGACAACCGGCAGCATCTATTCTGTTAGTCCATGCTGCTCGCTGTATTATAAACTGAGCACAGATACGTGGAGAGTATCACACACTGGGATTATTCACAGCACATGACACACTGCATGTATCTAGATACAGGGCTGAGTGTAGTGTATCGCATTATGGGATTAGATACACCGGTCTGGGGCATATCGCACTTGATGAAATTAGATACACCAGTCTGGGGCGTATCGCACATGATGAAATTAGATATACCGGTCTGGTAGAAACTTTGATTTAAATCACTGATTTAAATCAAGCCTTACTGACTAGTGATTTAAATCGTGATTTAAATCGTGATTTAAATCAGTTTGATTTAAATCAAATCCACCCTGGCGGGAACCCAGTGACATTTCAAGACACACACCCATGCTCCAGGGGAGTGTTATTAATCGCCACAGCAGGGAAAGAGGATGACAATGGTTAAAAATCAAATTTATATTTGTCTAGAAATTGTTGATCAATCAAATTCAGTGCAGAACCACAATCCACCATGACCTGAAAATCAATGGAATGACCACGATAGGTAGAATTACCAAAAAAAAAACTCCTGCGGACCGTAAAAATGCAATACGAGCGGGGCTGTTGTTCCTACTGACCTTTTTTTTCTTTTCTTTCATTATGCGAACCTCGCATTGCTTAATCAAATGGTCAACCTTACCACAATACAAGCATAGCCCCTCAGATAACCTCCTCTCCCTCTCCTGGGAACGAGAGGACATCGCCCCAAGATGCATTGGTTCCTCGCTGTTGACCGGGCTATCCTGAGAGACTGGGTCCAGCATTATAGGAGGCTTCTCATTATTCTGCCTGTTTCTCAATCTTCTATCCACACGGATAGCTAACTGCATGGCAGATTCCAAAGAATAAGGTGCAGGATAAGCAATGAGCAAATCTTTAACCCTTTCACTCAAACCTGCTAAAAACTGACTCTTGAGCGCTGGGTCATTCCACTTACCTCTGCGGACCATCGTCTGAACAGGGTGCAATACCTCTCAGCATCACCAGAACCCTGTTTAAGCCGTCTGAGCTCTGCCTCAGCTGTGGTGACTCGATCCGGATCATCATATAACAACCCCATAGCAGTAAAAAATGCTTCTACTGATGTCAAACAAGGATCATTAGGTGGTAACGAAAATGCCCAGATTTGGGGATCACTTTGCAACAAAGACATAATAATCCCCACACGCTGTGATTCACTACCTGAGGATCCATGTCTAAGCCGAAAATATAGTAAACATGCATTTTTAAACGTAAAAAATTTCTGCCGTTTACCAGAAAAAAACTCAGGTAGTCCTACCTTAGGCTCTTCACAGCATACTCCAGGACAATTACTCATGTGCTGTTGCAGGCTATCTACCTTCAAAGTTAACCCTTGCAAGTGTTGAGTTAGTTCTTGGACGCTGTTCATATTGAAAGACTCCGGGGGAAAAAAAATATATATATATATTTTTTTTAATATGTGCTGGCTGGACATCCTGGTTATGAGTCTGCAACTCAGTAATAGAGCGGGGGTGAATCTGACCCTGCACTAGGACTAGACTCGATCCCTATGATGGAGCGGGCGACCTATTCCTTGCGAATAGACACACCGACGATCCTAGACTAGACTCAAGCGAAGACCTGAAGGTGGGGGAAGGGGATCCCTGAAAGATCTAGGGACTGGGAACAAAACACTAGTAACCTCCTAGCTGGGAAATAGAGGTAGCTACAGAAACAAAAGGAAAAAACAAAAAGACTAAGCAAGCAGAACTAGAGTTCCCAGAACTGCACAAAGTATAGCACAAAGCTATTAAGGCTCCTAGCCAGAACTCAAGTGGATTAACACTGATGTCCAGCAAGGACTTGGAGGCAGGTGCAGGGTAATAAGGGGTGATACAATCACCTGACCAATGACAAGCCCAGCACCAGGGGAAAACAGACCAGCAGCCAGAAACCACAACACGATGGCGTATGGTCAAACTGAATAGATTCTAGCAACTACAATCACACAAATACACTCACCAGAAAACCAAGTGGAAATCAAGGGACCAGTAGGAGGGGCAAACAAAATGAGAGAGGATTAGGATAAATGCACAATTCCAAATCCACGCAGATATCTCCTGTAAACTACACCAACAGACTGTTACTAATTAAAAACTCTCCTTCACCACCAAACCAGGAAGTTGTAACTATCACCAGAAATTCCCTAGTGCAAGAGGTGAGCATATATACCAGAGGGGAGTGGTCTACACAGAACAGCTGAGGCAATTCAGGATGGAGAACTCCAGATGATGTACAGAACTGATTTATCCCTTGCAATAACAGAGCAAAGAAAACCTGGACTATTAATAGGAAGGTGAAGCAGATCTAATACGTGCAGGGTTTGCAGGGTTTCGTGTAACCAGACGCCGCTATCTATCTTCTGGCACCTCTGTGTCATGGTATCCCTGTGAATGGTTTCCCTGTGACAGTACCCCCTCTCCTAAGAGGCACCCTGGACCCTCAGAACCAGGTTTATCTAGATGTGAGGCATGAAAAGACCATAATAACCTGATCACATGAACATCAGACACGGACGCTGATATTCACATTCTCGTCACAGGACCGCAACCTTTCCTATGTACCAAATATTGAAGAGTCTTCACGTACCAAGTGAGAATTGATCATTTTAGCTCTCTGGAATTCCAGATTTCCATTAGCAATGACTGGAGAAGGTGGTGGTGGAGATGGTTCAGAGGAAACAATTTATTTTTTGAGATATCGGTGAAACACATTATGGATATCGAAAGTCGGTGGTAAAACAAGGCACAAAGCTACTAGATTGATGATGGAATTTATCTTGTAGGGGCCGATGAACCTGTGTCCCACTTTCTAAGAAGGAACCTTCAACTTAACCACACCAAATCACCAACACACAGGTCCAGACCCACCAAACATTTCAGATCAGCCATGCTCTTATATTTGGACCCCTTCCTCCTCAAATTATTAAGAACATCTTGCCACACTAATGTAATAGACAAAGAAAACTGCTCCTCCTCAGGTACTCCTGAAGGATTATTCCTGTTGAAGATGCAGAATTGATGAAGAAAATCATATCCCCCAAAAAATGGGGACTTGCCAGTAGATTCATGACAACGGTTAGTCACAGCAAACTCAGATAGAAGTAAATAAGAAACCCAATGCGCCTGATTTTCGGAGACAAAACGCCTAAGATATGTCTAAAGATTCTGGATCACTCGCTTAGTATGCCTATTAGACAATGGATGAAAGGCAGAAGAAAATTACAGATGAATCCCTATTATGCCGGCTTCGAACTCTGTTCACACTGGGAGTCTGTTGTGCAGTCTTAGACCTTCCTGTTGCTCAGCCTGAGTTTGGGCATCGGCGATGGTGTGTTCACTGATGTACACCTTGGCAGGAGTTAAATTTTTGATTAGTGGCTGAGGCTGCTGGAAAAGCCTTCTCCCTTTAAGTAGGAACATTCTTGGATTCCTGATGTTGTTTATTCATTTAACTATGTTGTATTGTGTTTTCCCCAGGACACATACTTTTTCATCCTTATACGTTGCTTTGTGGTGCAGTTTTCTTATTTCCTTTCAGTCTTTATCTGTGGTTTCTCTTACTATTCAACTCCTGGGGTGGAGGTTGGGGGTTAGCTCAGGGCTGGACAGGTAATATGGTCAGGTCGGTGACTCGGACCTCCCTACTATCAAGGGTACCCCTGAGTTAAGGAAAGACAGGGCACCCCTAGCCTGAGGGGCAATTCAGGGGCCCAGGTTCCTTAACTCCTGTTTTCCCATTGCTCTCCGTGACATGACCTAACAGGAAGGTCTAAGGCTGCACAACAGACTCCCCAGTGTGAACAGAGTTTAAAGCCGGCAGGACAGTGCCCGGCCCTCTACGAGGGACCCTAGAGCCCTCAGGACACCGTGGACATGGTTTATCAGGGTGACGACGATGAAAAATAGCAACTAGTCGATCAGCATGGATATCTACCACAGGCACCCAAGTCCTCTTCTTTGGACAATAGCCTTGCCAATGCAACAGAAATTGTAGAGAACGACGGACGATACGAGAGTCAACAATCCACTAAGACTGGTGGCGGGGAATACAAGTGCCATGGCTACCTCCAGAGAGGCAGGAGTCTCATACATCACCAAAGCCTGCTTGATCCTCTCCGAAACCCCCTGCAAAAACTGACTTCTAAGAATAGGGTCGTTCCACTGAGTATCCACGGACCAGCGGCAAAATTTAGCACAATACTCCTCAGTCGGCTGGTTCCCCTGAAAGAGAGAAGAAATCTTGGACTTGGCCAAAGCCATTTTATCAGGATCATCACAGATCAGGCCGAATGCAGAAAAAAAAAGTCCACTGATTCAAACACAGGAGAATCGGAGGGTAGAGAAAAAGCCCATGCTTCTGGGTCCCCACTTAGCAAAGAAACCACTATACCCACATGCTGAGCTTCACCCCCTGAAAAGAGAGGACACAGATGGAAATGCAGTTTGCAGGATTCACGGAAAGAAACAAACTTACTGTGATCTCCTGCAAACCGCTCTGGAAAGGCCAATGCTGGTTCAGTTGACCTAGTCGATGCCTCGGACTGCACTGCAGAAGCTGACAAGGCCTGTTGCTGAATCGCCCCTTTAACTCTGTAACCTGGATAGACAGAGCCTCCAGCTGTCTAGTCAGGGAAGCTATGGGATCCATGAAAGGTAAAGTTTTTGGGCCGACTATAATGTCAACCTGTTCCACTTGTGCGCATTCCAAGTCTTTACACTCTCATCCTTCTGGTACGTTGTTTTCCGCTTAGTATGCCTAGCAAACCATGGACAGATATTTCCATGGATTTTGTTATGGATCTACCTTCCTCTGTTGGTAACACTGTTATTTGGTGGTGGTCGACCGTTTTTCTAAAATGACACATTTTGTTGCGCTACCATCCTTACCCAATGCCAAGACAGTGGCTCAGATATTCATACGTGAAGTGGTCAGACTCCATGGGGTTCTGTTTGACATTGTGTCTGATGGGAGTATCCAGTTTGTCGCTAATTTCTGGAAAGCTTTCTGTTCTCGCTTGGGGATTAAGTTGTCTCACTCGTTGGCTTTCCATCCTTAGTTGAATGAAACGAAAAAAATTGGTTTGGTACCGTGTTAGCCAGTAGAAAAAAGATATAGCGTGCTCTCAGTGGGAAAAGCAAAATAGGAATCTTGTCAGTGTGATACCTTTTAATGGCTAACAAAATATAGTGAATGATGTTACAAAGCAAGCTTTCGAGACTGCTTACGTCTCTTCATCAGGCAGCCTGATGAAGAGACGTAAGCAGTCTTGAAAGCTTGCTTTGTAACATCATTCACTATATTTTGTTAGCCATTAAAAGGTTTCACACCGACAAAATTCCTATTTGGTTTCTCCCACTGAGAGCACTCTATATCTTTTAGTCGAATGAACAAACAGAGCGCATGAATCAAAATCTAGAACAGTATTTGCACTGAGAAAGCCAAAGCCATTTTATCAGGATCGTCACAGATCAGGCCGAATGCAGAAAAAAAAAGTCCACTGATTCAAACACAGGAGAATCGGAGGGTAGAGACAAAGCCCATGCTTCTGGGTCCCCACTAAGCAAAGAAACCACTATACCCACACGCTGAACTTCACCCCCTGAAAAGAGAGGACACAGATGGAAATGCAGTTTGCAGGATTCACAGAAAGAAACAAACTTACTGTGATCTCCTGCAAACCGCTCTGGAAAGGCCAATGTTGGTTCAGATGACCTAGTCAATGCCTCGGACTGCACTGCAGAAGCTGACAAGGCCTGTTGCTGAACCGCCCCTTTAACTCTGTAACCTGGATAGACAGAGCCTCCAGCTGTCTAATCAAGGAAGCTATGGGATCCATGAAAGGTAAAGTTTTTGGGCCGACTATAATGTCAGCCTGTTCCACTTGTGCGCATTCCAAGTCTTCACACTCTCATCCTTCTGGTACGTTGTTTTCCGCTTAGTATGCCTAGCAAACCATGGACAGATATTGCCATGGATTTTATTATGGATCTACCTTCCTCTGTTGGTAACACTGTTATTTTGGTGGTGGTCGACCGTTTTTCTAAAATGACACATTTTGTTGCGCTACCATCCTTACCCAATGCCAAGACAGTGGCTCAGATATTCATACGTGAAGTGGTCAGACTCCATGGGGTTCTGTCTGACATTGTGTCTGATAGGAGTACCCAGTAGGTCGCTAATTTCTGGAAAGCTTTCTGTTCTCACTTGGGGATTTAGTTGTCTCACTCGTTGGCTTTCCATCCTTAGTTGAATGAAACGAAAAAAATTGGTTTGGTACCGTGTTAGCCAGTAGAAAAAAGATATAGAGTGCTCTCAGTGGGAGAAACAAAATACAGTTAGGTCCATAAATATTTGGACAGAGACAACATTTATCTAATTTTGGTTCTAGACATTACCACAATGAATTTGAAACAAAAAAAATCAGATGCAGTTGAAGTTCAGACTTTCAGCTTTCATTTGAGGGTATCCACATTAAAATTGGATGAAGGGTTTAGGAGTTTCAGCTCCTTAACATGTGCCACCCTGTTTTTAAAGGGACCAAAAGTAATTGGACAATTGACTCCAAGGCTATTTCATGGACAGGTGTGGGCAATCCCTTCATTATATCATTCTCAATTAAGCAGATAAAAGGGCTGGTGTTGATTTGAGGTGTGGTGTTTGCATTTGGAAGGTTTAGCTCTGAAGGAAACATGCGGTCAAAGGAGCTCTCCATGCAGGTGAAACAAGCTATCCTTAAGCTGCAAAAAACAGAAAAAACCCATCCGAGAAATTGCTACAACTTTAGGAGTGGCAAAATCTACAGTTTGGTACATTCTGAGAAAGAAAGAAAGCACTGGTGAACTCATCAATGCAAAAAGACCTGGGCGCCCACGGAAGACAACAGTGGTGGATGATCGCAGAATACTCTCCATGGTGAAGAGAAACCCCTTCACAACAGCCAACCAAGTGAACAACACTCTCCAGGAGGTAGGCCTATCAATATCCAAATCGACCATAAAGAAAGACTGCATGAAATTAAATACAGAGGGTTCACTGCACGGTGCAAGCCACTCATAAGAATCAAGAATAAAAAGGCTAGGCTGGACTTTGCTAAAAAACATCTAAAAAAGCCAGCACAGTTCTGGAAGAACATTCTTTGGACAGATGAAACCAAGATCAACCTCTACTAGAATGATGGAAAGAGAAAAGTATGGCGAAGGCGTGGTACAGCTCATGATCCAAAGCATACCACATCATCTGTAAAACATGGCGGAAGCAGTGTGATGGCTTGGGCATGCATGGCTGCCAGTGGCACTGGGTCACTAGTGTTTATTGATGATGTGACACAGGACAGAAACAGCCGAATGAATTCTGAGGTATTCAGAGCCATACTGTGTGCTCAGATCCAGCCAAATGCAGCCAAACTGATTGGTCGTCGTTTCATACTACAGATGGACAATGACCCAAAACATAAAGCCAAAGCAACCCAGGAGTTTATTAAAGCAAAGAAGTGGAATATTCTTGAATGGCCAAGTCAGTCACCTGATCTCAACCCAATTGAACATGCATTTCACTTGTTAAAGACTAAACTTCAGACAGAAATGCCCACAAACAAACAACAACTGAAAACCACCGCGGTGAAGGCCTGGCAGAGCATCAAAAAGAAGGAAACACAGTGTCTGGTGATGTCCATGAGTTCAAGACTTCAGGCAGTCATTGCTAACAAAGGGTTTTCAACCAAGTACTAGAAATGAACATTTTATTTACAATTATTTAATCTGTCCAATTACTTTTGGTCCCTTTAAAAACAGGGTGGCACATGTTAAGGAGCTGAAACTCCTAAACCCTTCATCCAATTTTAATGTGGATACCCTCAAATGAAAGCTGAAAGTCTGAACTTCAACTGCATCTGACTTGTTTTGTTTCAAATTCATTGTGGTAATGTCTAGAACCAAAATTAGATAAATGTTGTCTCTGTCCAAATATTTATGGACCTAACTGTAGGAATCTTGTCGGTGTGATACCTTATAATGGCTAACAAAATATAGTGAATGATGTTACAAAGCAAGCTTTCGAGACTGCTTACATCTCTTAATCAGGCAGCCTAGGCGGAGTAAGTAAGCGGAGCATAGGCGGAGCTTAAGGGAGGAAGTACGCAGCCATACACAGACCAGCCGAACGCAAGTGT
Source organism: Oophaga sylvatica (assembly GCA_033576555.1). Classification (NCBI taxonomy): domain Eukaryota; kingdom Metazoa; phylum Chordata; class Amphibia; order Anura; family Dendrobatidae; genus Oophaga; species Oophaga sylvatica. Next base: position 153,293,421 of record JARQOD010000009.1, read on the forward strand.
GAACCCAGCCTTAGAATATGTACAAGTACTGCAGGCAGCTACATAATGCTGAAGATTCTGATGCACCCCAGCCCACCAAAAACGACGAGTAAGAAGACTTATGGTGGCTTTACTACCAGAATATCCAGCTATGACCGAAGCGTGATGTTCATTCAAAATTCTAAGACAAAAGATCAGAGGGACAAATAGTTCCCCTGAGTCTCTAGAATCTCCTTCTCTGGATTAGAATATATAGTAGAAAAAAATACTCCTTTCTGTAATATAGGACCAGGCTCACAAGTACTTCAACCCCTGGAAAACAATGAGACAATGCATCCGCCTTAATGTTCTTTACCTCCGGCCTATAAATCACAAAAAAATTTAATCTGGTAAAAAACAATGACCAGCTTGCCTTTCTACGTGTCAGACGATTAGGAGAATCCAGATGTAAAAGATTTGTATTAACGGTGATTATATTGACATGATGAACTGCTCCCTCCAAAAAAAGACCATTCCTCAAAAGCCAACTTTATTGCCAAGATTTCCCTATTACATTACCGCAGGGTCGGACTGGGGCCCACAGGGGAATTAACCCTAGGGGCCCACCCTACAGCTATATATAAATATCTCTAAGCCGTTATCCCCATTATAGTGGAGCATCGACTGTAAAACACATGCTGCTCCTGCACATTCTCTGTGTGCCACCATAACTGGGAAGTACAATTACAGTAGTTTACATTAAAGGGGTTATTTTCTTAAAACAAGTTATCACTGATCCATGGGCTCTACAGGATAGGTGATTACTTAGGTCCGACCATTAGAAACTGCACCGATCAGAAGAATGAGGAACTTTTATCCCTGATAGGACCAGGGCCGCCATCAGGGCATTACAGCCCTTACTCGTGTATGGGGCCCGGTGATTAGGGGGCCCGAGTACGCTGGCAGCGCGGTCCGCGCGCTCGGGCCCCCTGATATTTTGTTCAGGCAGCAGGATTCGCCGCTTTATATTAATAAGCTCCCGGCAGGCAAATAGAAATGGGCAGGCACTGTACCTTTAAACTACAGCACGCCCCAGTGCATCATGGTCCAGCCAGCCTCTGATTCTCACGTGAGATCACATGCTGTTCTGCTCCAGCGCAGCATTCCAACAGGGCCCCAGCCCAGGGCAGACAGGTGGGGCCCAGCGCAGCATTCCAACAGGGCCCCGGCCCAGGGCAGGCAGGGGGACTCAGCACAGCATTCCAACAGGGCCCCAGCCCAGTGCACGCAGGGGGGGCCCAGGGCAGCATTCCAATAGGGCCCCTGCTCAGGGCAGGCAGGGGGACCCAGCACAGCATTCCAACAGGGCCCCAGCCCAGGGCAGGCAGGGGGGGGCCCATCGCAGCATTCCAACAGGGCCCCTGCTCAGGGCAGGCAGGGGGCCCAGCACAGCATTCCAACAGGGCCCCTGATCAGGGCAGGCAGGGGGGCCCAGCACAGCATTCCAACAGGGCCCCTACTCAGGGCAGGCAGGGGGGCCCAGCACAGCATTCCAATAGGGCCGCTGCTCAGGGCAGGCAGGGGGGCCCAGCACAGCATTCCAACAGGGCCCCAGCCCAGGGCAGGCGGGGGGGGCCCAGCACAGCATTCCAACAGGGCCCCAGCCCAGGGTAGGCAGGGGGGCCCAGCACAGCATTCCAACAGGGCCCCGGCCCAGTGCACGCAGGGGGGGGCCCAGGGCAGCATTCCAATAGGGCCCCGGCCCAGGGCAGGTGGGGGGGCCCAGCGCAGAATTCCAACAGGGCCCCGGTCTAGTGCAGGCAGGGGGGCCCAGCACAGCATTCCAATAGGGCCCCGGCCCAGTGCACGCAGGGGGGGGCCCAGGGCAGCATTCCAACAGGGCCCCGGCCCAGGGCAGGCAGGGGGACCCAGCACAGCATTCCAACAGGGCCCCGGCCCAGTGCACGCAGGGGGGGCCCAGGGCAGCATTCCAATAGGGCCCCTGCTCAGGGCAGGCAGGGGGACCCAGCACAGCATTCCAACAGGGCCCCAGCCCAGGGCAGGCAGGGGGGGCCTATCGCAGCATTCCAACAGGGCCCCTGCTCAGGGCAGGCAGGGGGGCCCAGCACAGCATTCCAACAGGGCCCCTGCTCAGGGCAGGCAGGGGGGCCCAGCACAGCATTCCAACAGGGCCCCTACTCAGGGCAGGCAGGGGGGCCCAGCACAGCATTCCAATAGGGCCGCTGCTCAGGGCAGGCAGGGGGGCCCAGCACAGCATTAAAACAGGGCCCCAGTCCAGGGCAGGCGGGGGGGGCCCAGCACAGCATTCCAACAGGGCTCCAGCCCAGGGCAGGCAGGGGGGCCCAGCGCAACATTCCAACAGGGCCCCGGCCCAGGGCAGACAGGGGGGCCCAGCACAGCATTCCAACAGGGCCCCGGCCCAGTGCACGCAGGGGGGGCCCAGGGCAGCATTCCAATAGGGCCCCGGCCCAGGGCAGGCAGGGGGCCCAGCACAGCATTCCAACAGGGCCCCGGCCTAGGGCAGGCAGGGGGGCCCAGCACAGCATTCCAACAGGGCCCCGGCCCAGTGCACGCAGGGGGGGGCCCAGGGCAGCATTCCAACAGGGCCCCGGCCTAGGGCAGGCAGGGGGGCCCAGCACAGCATTCCAACAGGGCCCCGGCCCAGGGCAGGCAGTGGAGCCCAGCGCAGCATTCCAATCAGGGGGGGCCCAACGCAGCATTCCAACAGGGCCCCAGGCCAGGAAGGGGGGCCCAGCGCAGCATTCCAACAGGGCCCAGGGCAGGCAGGGGGGGCCCAGGGCAGGCAGGGGGGCCCAGCGCAGCATTCCAACAGAGCCCCGGCCCAGGGCAGGCAGTGGGGCCCAGTGCAGCCGCAGCATTCCACCAACAGGTCCCACAGTGTAAAAGATAGAATTTAAAAAAATAAATAATTGTAAAAATATATATATATAAAAAATCAATATTCCATCATTAAATTAATCTTTGAATATAAAAATCTAAACACTAAAAGTGCACATATTTAGTATCACCACCGCAACGACCTGACCTATAAAATTGTCCCACTAGTTAACCCTTTTAGTGAACACCATTAAAAAAAGGCAAAAAAACAATGCTTTATCATCATACCGCCCAAAAAAAAAGTGGATTACCACACGATCCAAAATATGGATATAAATAAACGTGGTACCGCTGAAAACAAGCGTCATCACCAGAAAAAAATATAGGTCTCAGAATAAAGCGATGCAAAAATAATTATTTTTATATAAAATAGTTTTTATTGTATAAAAGCGCCAAAACATAAAAAAAAATAAATGAGGTATCACTGTCATCGTACTGACCCGAAGAATAAAACTGCCCCCCAAAAAAAGAAATTCATTAATTGTTTGTTTTTGTTCATTCTGCCTCCCAAAAATTGGAATAAAAAGCGATCAAAAAATGTCAGTTTCACCAAAAATGGTACCAATAAAAACGTCAACTCTTCCCGCAAAAAACAAGACCTGACCTGACTCTGTGGGCCAAAACATAGAAAAATTATAGCTCTCAAAATGTGGTGATGTAAAAAAAATTTCCTGCAATTAAACGCGTCTTTTAGCGTGTAACAGCTGCCAAACATAAAATCCCGCTATAAATAGTAAATCAAACCCTCTTTATTACCCGCTTAGTTAGGGAAAAATAATAAAATTAAAAAGTGTATATTTATTTCCTTCTTACCATTAGGGCTAGGGTTGGGGCTATAGTTATGGTTGGGGCTATAGTTATTGTTAGGGTTGGGGCTAAAGTTAGGGTTTGGGGCTATGGTTAGGGTTTGAGGTTAGGGTTGGGGCTTAAGTTAGGGTTGGGACTAAAGTTAGGGTTAGGGTTGTGTTAGAGTTAGAATTGGGGGGTTTCCGCTGTTTAGGCACATCAGGGGCTCTCCAAACGTGACATGGCGTCTGATCTCAATTCCAGCCAATTCTGAATTCAAAAAGTCAAATGGCGCTCCTTTCCTTTCGAGCTCTGCCATGCACCCAAACAGTGGTTTACCCCCACATATTGGGTTATCGACGTACTCAGGAGAAATTGCACAACTGTTGTGGTCCAATTTCTCCTGTTACACTTGAGAAAATAAAAAATTGGGGTGAAAAGATAATTTTTGTGAAAAAAAATAAGATTTTTTATTTTTAGGGCTCTGCATTATAAATTTCTGTCAAGCACTTGGGGGTTCAAAGTGCTCACCACACATCTATATAAGCTCCTTAAGGGGTCTATATTACCGTAGCGTTTACTGACCGTGGGAAGTTTTGGAAAGATTACTGCTATAAAAGTGAGTAAAATAAATAAATGGGGTGATCACCCCTTTACTCTTGACTCCTATTTTATTTATTTATTTTTGTTCTTTCACATAATCACTTAGAGTTACATTTTGAGGTATTTATGTTCTATAATTTATAGGTGCTTAATAAATACCAATAAAGAATTTTTTGTAGTGTATATTCAGTGATTATATGTGCTGTAATATAAACTTTCCTTTTATTTGTTGGGCAGGCTGAGGTGGCAGCGGTGGGCAGGGTGAGACGACCATTAAATTCTTCTTGACTGGGTGGTGGGCGCGGCGGCAACACTGGCTGAGTGAGTAAATAACAAGTCCATGTATTCATTTGTCCAATATTTCAGTACGTGATTGTAGTTATACATTGCTATTGAGGAGTCAAAGGGGGGGAGGGGTAAGGAATGATTGTATAATTATTCCTTCCCCCTTCCCCTTCGACTACCCAATAGCAATGTATATATAAGCTACTGGATGATCCTGACCTGCTGGAAAACCAAATGCCCAATTATAACATCAGACAGCAGTGCTCAGGATATTCCAGTAGCTTCTAAGTTTTGTTTGGGGTTTGGAAGGGGGGTGAGGAATTATTGATGGAAGTGAGTATATATGATTGGGAAAAATCTTTATTATTATGGCAGTGTAATTTTTGAAAGGGGGAAACAAGTCTGCGCTCGCACAGCAGTGCCTGGACTGGGCGCCAATCTCCTGACCAGGATCCTCATACATGCTGTGAGGCTGCTGAGTTCAGGTCAGGAGACCCACGGCCGGTCCATGCAATGTGGTCCAAGTGCAGACCGATGTTCACCAATGGTTCCTCTAGTCTGCATGTCTGGGGAGCTGCACCTGTATCCGTGAAGCAAGCGCTGCCAGCCTGCCGTGGATCCATCAAGGTGCACACATTTTGTTTAAGGTACTGCCACACTAAACAATCCCGCTAGCGAACACGATAACGACGCATACTAATGCGATCGCTAGCGGGATTGTTTCTATATCGCTAAATGCGGCCACATTTAGCGATATAGTTAACGACGCTATCGCCGTTAGCGATCTTCTTAACGACTTTAGCGGTACAAAAGTACCGCTAAATCGCTAAGAAAAGGTGCCACACTAGCGATATATACTTACCCAGCGGGAGCGCCGACGAGAAAATAGGGTCCGGAACGATTCCAGCGACGAGCGAGATCACAGCAGGAAGCTCGTCGCTGGCAGCTGCCGCACTGAACAACATCGCTAACGGGATCGCTAAATAGTGACGTTTTTTAGCGATCCCGTTAGCGATATTGTTCAGTGTGGCATACCCTTTAGAGCCGGTGTCTATATGCTTGTTTTTTATTTTTTCCATCACTGGAGTGTTGCTTTAAAAGGACTCTGTCAGCAAAAAATGACTGTTCAAGTCCAGGTGCTAGGGTGCTTCACAGTGGACAATCATTGAAATACATCTTCTCACCTGTTGGTTTTCCTCTGTCTCCATCCTTCTCTGTTGATATGAAGCCAGAGCTGTCTATTGAAGGTGAGGGGATGGACATAGAGGGAAAACAAGCAGGTGGCAAGGTGGATTTAAAGGATTGGCCTTGATGTGAAACAGAATGTAGGGACTTTTTTGAACAGAACAGTCACTCTATGCTGACAGAGTCCCTTTAAACCTAAGTTCTCTCTCATACCGTCCGACATATCAATTTTCAGCATCACTCTGGTATTTCGGTGCCATCTTGTAAGCGCAGTTTCTGACTGGCAAGAAATCAGAAGCTATGTCTTAAGTAGAGTTGAGTGAATTTCTTTGTGTCCCTGCTTATTCAGCAAGCTGTAGCGCTTACCGATTAACTGCGGCAGTAACTCGGATACATAGAGAGCTCCCGGTGATCAGCTGTTTGGCGCCACAGCTGCATGTATCGCGGCTGTGTTACAGTCACAACACATACATGGAGAGCCTGTGTGTTGAGCTCTCCATGCATGTACTGTGTCACATGCAGCTGCGGTGCTGATCTGCCATCACGCTCCAGGTATCCGCGTTCCCGCTGTAGCTTATTCGGTAAGTGCTATAGCTTGACGAATAAGTGGGGACCTGAACAAATTTGCTCATCTCTAGTCATTAGCTCTCAATGCAAGTATATGAGAGCTTCAACAATGTTCTCATAGATTAGATCTGGTCATGGTGTTACGGTATTTATCTATGTGGTGTAGTCATGGTGTGATGGTATTTGTCCCTTGTATGTAGTATTTTTCGGCCACTATGTGGTGGGAATATGTGATCTGGTCATGGTATGATGATATCTCTCCCTTTAATATGGTACTATGTAGTGGTAATATATGATCTCTTCATGAATTGGTGGTATGTATTCCTTGTATGTGGTATTTTTTGGTCACTGTGATGGTAATATGTGGTCTGGTCATGGTGTGTTGGTATTTGTTCCTTGTATGTCGTATTATTGCTCTTGGTATAGAGAATACTGTGATATGTATGGAGATCACTTGTTATGTGATATCAATAAAGGCAATTCTTTATTTCCAATAAAGATTAATTACTTAAATATGATTTAACCTCTCCCTGTCATATGACTATTAGACAGTATCCCTTGTTCTGCTGTGTATGTGGTGCTTCCCACTTACTTCTGTCCACAGACCTTTGCTGGCTCCATGAATCCCTCTCCTGGAACCAGGGCGGAAATCAATCTAAGGGACTCATCATTTTGACAGGCCAAAAAAATGGTCCGCGCAATATTTATTTTTGCCCTGTCAAAATGACTGACTGCACTGCATAGCGGAGTTAAGCAGCAGCACCTCCACTCGTTCTTGTCACCATTGAGTCAAGAAGTGGAGTTTTTCCAAGAAAGGGCGGTGGGATTTTGGGAGGTTCACGTGGTGGAGGAGGAGCTAGGGTGGAGGCGGAGCTGGGGTGGAGCCTGGGCGGAGTCTCAAGGGGGCCCCATAAATTTTGCCAGTATGGGGCCCCGAAATTCCTAGTGGCAGCCCTGGATAGGACACTTATCACCATTGTAAAATGGAGCATCAGGTGGAATGTCTGACCGCAGCTTCATTCATTCTCTATGGGGCTTCCAGAAGAAAACAAGTGCAGTACTTTCAGCCACATAGTAAAAGAATGAATGGATCAGTAGTCAAGTCGCACATACCACACCAGTCTAATGGGGCCAAAGGTTCCACACTCTGCCCATTGGGTTCAAGCAGTCACACCCCCACCAATCAATATGTCATCACTTATCCTGTGGAGAGGTGTTTACTTTTTTTCACAGGAGAATCCCTGTAAGTGCATCTGTGCCGCTGTGTACCAAGTATTTAATCTCTGAATGAAAATAAAGAATCTTCTTGTCATGACTCTGGACAGGATGGTTCTGCTTCCATCCTGGTCAGGTCAGGGTTAATTCTAGTTCGCCTCTCTTTGGCTCTGGTTCGGCTATTTAATGTTAGCAGTTACTGGATTTGGTGTCGGTGATACTTCTGTATATTCGGTTTGTGGTTGCTGAACCAGGTTACTCGTCCGTAAACGTTGTACCTCTGTGCATGTGTGCTTTGCTGTGTATGACTCGGTTTGTCCCCTGACTTTTGCCTCTGTATCCTGATTTGTACTGCCTTGTCCTTCCTGGTTATTTGACCCTCGGCTCATCTCTGGTTATTCTCTGTCTTATCCCTTGGTACCACGCTCTCTTCTGGCTTTTGACCCTCGGCTATCCTTTGACTATATTAATTTTCTTTGCCCTGTACTCAGCTGCCCTCCCTGTTCTCATGCACGGTTACTCTGCTCCCTGGTCACGTGACTGCTTAGTCCCAGGTCCTGTGCTCACTGCTTAGCTTCTGATCTTTGCGCACTGCGTGCCTCGTTACTCCTTTCCCTACGCTCGCTCACGTGCCTCCCTGATAGTGCCCCTAGGCTGCGCCAGTGACGCCATTGGAGTCATAACACTTCTAATTAATAACAGAGAGAACAAATGACCTCCATAGACAACACAATCCACTATACCAAGACCAATAACACCACATGCAGGAAGAAAAACCACTGCAACATGACCAGACCATATAGTGACCAAGTAATACCATATTTTACCAGTGTATACTGACCAAATAATACCACATACAAGGAGAAATACCACCACACCATAACTAGACTACATATTCCACCACTTAGTGACTAAATAATACCAAATAGAAGGGACAAATATCACCATACCGTGACCAGACCTCAAATTACCACCACATAGTGATTGAATACTACAAAACTGATCATGAATGTAAACAATACTAAGAACACTCTTGTTACCACCAGTGACATTATACACAGGACCTCTTTATATAGTGACAGTATACGGTTAACACTGTGATCACCAGTGACATTATACACAGGAGCTCTATATACAGTCTCAGTGTACAGGTAATAAAGTGATCACCAGTGACATTATGCACACGAGCTCTGTATATAGTGTTTAGTGTTCAGGTAATACAGTGATCACCAGTGACATTATACACAGGAGCTCTGTATGTAGGGTGTAGTGTACAGGTAATACAGTGATCACTAGTGACATTATACACAGGAGCTCTGTATATAGTGTCAGTGTACAGGTAATACAAGGATCATCAGTGACATTATACACAGGAGCTCTGTATATAATGTATAGTGTACAGGCAATTCAGTGATCACTAGTGAGATTATACAGTCATGGCCAAAAGTTTTGAGAATGACACAAATATTATATTTTCACATGATCTGCTGCCCTCTGGTTTTTATGTGTGTTTGACAGATGTTTTTATCACAGACAGAAATATAATAATTGCAAACATATGAGAAACAAAAGCTTATATTGACAGTTAGAATGAGTTAATGTAGCAAGTCAATATTTGCAGTGTTGACCCTTCTTCTTCAGGACCTCTGCAATTCTCCCTGGCATGCTCTCAATCAACTTCTGGACCAAATCCTGACTGATAGCAGTCCATTCTTGCACAATCAATGCTTTCATTTTGTCAGAATTTTTAGGTTTTTGTTTGTCCACCCATCTCTTGATGATTGACCACAAGTTCTCAATGGGATTAAGATCTGGGGAGTTTCCAGGCCATGGACCCAAAATCTCTATGTTTTGTTCCCTGAGCCATTTGGTTATCACCTTTGCTTTATGGCAAGGTGCTCCATCATGCTGGAAAAGGCATTGTTGATCGCCAAACTGCTCTTGGAGGGTTGGGAGAAGTTGCTCTTGGAGGACATTCTGGTACCATTCTTTATTCATGGCTGTGTTTTTAGGCAAGACTGTGAGAGAGCCGATTCCCTTGGCTGAGAAGCAACCCCACACATGAATGGTTTCAGGATGCTTAACAGTTGGCATGAGACAAGACTGGTGGTAGCGCTCACCTTGTCTTCTCCGAATGAGGCGTTTTCCTGATGTCCCAAACAATCGAAAAGGGGATTCATCAGAGAAAATAACTTTACCCCAGTCCTCAGCAGTCCACTGCCTGTACCTTTTGCAGAATATCAGTCTGTCCATGATGTTTTTTCTGGAGAGAAGTGGCTTCTTTGCTGCCCTCCTTGAGACCAGGCCTTGCTCCAAGAGTCTCCGCCTCACAGTGCATGCAGATGCACTCACACTTGCCTGCTGCCATTCCTGAGCAAGCTCTGCACTGCTGGTAGCCCGATCCCGCAGCTAAAACACTTTTAAGAGACGGTCCTGGCGCTTGCTGGTCTTTCTTGGCGCCCTGAAGCCTTTTTGGCAACAATGGAACCTCTCTCCTTGAAGTTCTTGATGATGCGATAGATTGCTGACTGAGGTGCAATCTTTCTAGCTGTGATACTCTTCCCTGTTAGGCCATTTTTGTGCATTGCAATGATGACTGCACGTGTTTCTTTAGAGATAACCATGGTTAACAGAAGAGAAACAATGATGCCAAGCACCAGCCTCCTTTTAAAGTGTCCAGTGGTGTCATTCTTACTTAATCATGACAGATTGATCTCCAGCCATGTCCTCATCAACACCCACACCTGTGTTAATGGAGCAATCACTGAAAAGAGGTTAGCTGGTCCTTTTAAGGCAGGGCTGCAATGATGTTGAAATGTGTTTTGGGGATAAAGTTCATTTTCTAGCCAAATATTGACTTTGCAAGTAATTGCTGTTAAGCTGATCACTCTTTATAACATTCTGGAGTATATGCAAATTGCCATTAGAAAAAGTGAAGCAGTAGACTTTGTAAAAATTAATATTTGTGTCATTCTCAAAACTTTTGGCCATGACTGTACACAGGAGCTCTGTATATCGTGCATAGTGTACAGGTAATACAGTGATCACCAGTGACATTTTTCACTGGATCTCTGTATATAGTGTCACTGTACAGGTAATACAGGTATCATCAGTGACATTTTACACAGGAGCTCTGTATATAGTGTATAGTGTACAGGTAGTACAGTGATCACCAGTGACATTATACACAGGAGCTCTGTATATAATGCATAGTGTAAAGGTAATGCAATGATCACCAGTGACACTATATACAAGAACTATGTATACAGTGTCAGTGTACAAGTAATACAGTAATCACCAGTGACACTATACACATGAGCTCTGCATATAGTGTTAGTGTACAGGTAGTACAGTCATCACCAGTGAAATTATACACTGGAGCTCTGTATATAATATCAGTGTACAGGTAATATAATGATCACCAGTGACATTTTATGCTGGATCTCTGTATATAGTGTCAGAGTACAAGTAATACAGTGATCAATAGTGACATTATACACAAGAGCTCTGTACATAGTATACAGTATATAGTGTACGTGTACAGGTAATACAGTGACACACCAGTGACATCTGTAGTTGAAGTCCTTCATCTTCACTTTTCTTTTTCATCCAGCACAGACTGCCATCACTTTTTCCAGCCAGGACTTGTCTCTTCAAAAAAAAAAAACCACACAGTCATCATTAGCTGATTGCTGTTATGAACTGCTACAAGCACTAAGGAAAGATGGGAACTCTGTCCCTACAATAAAACTGAGCTTGATCCCTACGATGTAACGGGGAACCTGATCCTGCGACCAGACCCGCTAAAGTCGTCAGCTAGTCTGAACGAAGACCTATAGTTGCGAGGAAGGAATCCCTACAAGATCTAGGGACTGGGAGAAAAGGTGGACACCTCCTAACAGAAATTGTAGCAGGGAAAATTAAACAGAAAACAAATTACTACGAGATCCTAAGATTAAGCAAAACTGACAGAGTAAGGCACCTAAGCACCCGGCTAGCTTAAGAGTAGATAATACAATGAAGTCCAGCAAAGCCAGAAGGGCGGAGCCAGACTAAATAGGGTAAAAAGGTCATGTGACCAGCAAACTGAAACAAAATCTAACAAGAGGGTTCTAACAGTACCCTCCCTTCTAAGAGAATCCTCCGGATCCCCTAGGACTTAGGCTTATCCGGAAACCTCTTGTGAAACGCTCTAACAAGTCTAGACGCAGAAACATCATCCGCCCTCACCCATGAGTTATCCTCGGGTCCATAACCCTTCCAAGCGACGAGGTACTGCAAACTCCCTCTATACCGTCTAGAATTTAGGATGCGGGAAATCTCATATTGCCCGTCCTCCACCACCAGGGGAACAGTGGTCGAGACGTCTCCATCTGAGACCTCAGCTTTTTTCAAGAGAGAAACATGAAACACCGGATTATTCTTCCAGGAGGTAGGAAGCTCCAACTTAACAGCAGATTGGTTAATAACCTGAAGCACCTTAAAGGGCCCTACAAACTTGGGACCCAATTTCTTAGACGGAATCCTCAAGCGCAGATTCTTAGAGGACAACCAAACCATGTCACCAATAGCAAACAAAACCTCTTGTCGTTTTCTATCAAAATACACTTTGGATCTTTTGTTAGCCTCCTGAAGATTACCACGCACATCAGTCCAAACTCTCTCCAACACACCAGAAAAATTCTCCTCTTCAGGTACAGCCGATCCCAACTTGGAAAATGACCCAAAAGACGGATGTCTCCCAGTACCACAAAAAAAAGGCGAACAACCAGCAGAAGCGGATGTATGATTGTTAAGAGCAAACTCAGCAAGTGGCAGAAACTCAGACCACCCCTCTTGATTATCAGTCACGAAACAACGCAAGAACTGCTCAACATCCTGGTTTTTCCTTTCTGTCTGGCCATTAGACTCAGGATGATATCCGGATGAAAACGACAAATGAACTCCCAACCTGTCACAAAAGGCGCGCCAAAAACGAGCCACAAACTGAGGTCCCCTATCAGAAACAATGTCAGTAGGAACACCATGTAGTCTGACTATTTCCTTGACAAAGGCCTTAGCAAGAGTCTTAGCGCAGGGCAATTTGATGAAAGGAACCAAGTGACACATCTTGCTAAAACGGTCCACGACCACCCAGATGACAGTGAAACCCTCAGAGGGGGGAAGGTCAGTAATAAAGTCCATAGCCAAATGTGTCCAAGGTGCACTAGGAACCTCCAGAGGGCAAAGCAATCCTGCAGCAGGAGTATGAGAAGACTTAGATCTAGCACACACAGTGCATTGACGCACCCACTTAATGACTTCCTTCTGCCATCCAGGCCACCAAAAGCTGTGACCCACAAGTCTCTTGGTCTCAGAGATTCCAGGATGACCTGCCAACCGAGAGTCATGACATTCAACAAACAAATCTCTCCTCAGGGTACCAGGCACAAACAACCTCCCATGCGGCGTGTTAGATGGGGCATTCTCCTGTGCTTTAAGAATCTCATCTTCCAACACGGAGTCCAAAACCGCAATAACAACCCCCTCTTGCAAAATGTTTTCCTCCTCAGTACCCACCATAGGAGAAAAGCTGCGAGACAAAGCATCAGCTTTAACATTTTTAGTACCTGGGATGTAAGTAACGGTAAAATTAAAGCGTGAGAAAAACAGTGCCCACCTAGCCTGACGGGCATTCAAGCGTTTGGCAGCATCAAGGTAGATCAGATTTTTATGATCGGTGAAGACTTGAACGGGAAATTCCGCTCCCTCCAAAAAATGACGCCAGTGTTCAAATGCGAGTTTAATTGCCATCAATTCCCGATTACCGATATCATAATTTAGTTCAGACTCAGAAAATTCCTTTGAAAAAAAGCACAGGGATGTACTCCATCCGTCTTTTCCTGAGACAACACAGCGCCGACCCCCACAGAAGAAGCATCAACCTCAACCAAAAATGGTTTAGTCACATCAGGCTGCGTAAGGATGGGAGCAGAGCTGAACCTCTCCTTTAGCAACACAAAAGCCTCAATGGCCTCAGTAGTCCACTGAACCGCATCAGCACCTTTCCTGGTGAGATCGGTCAGAGGTTTTGCAATCACAGAAAAATTTTTTATGAATTTTCTATAATAATTGGCGAACCCCAAAAACCTCTGTATTGATTTCACACCAATAGGCTTAGGCCAATCCTGCACAGCTTGCACTTTCACAGGGTCCATCTCAAAACCATCACTGGAGACAATGTAGCCCAAAAAACTAAGTCTCTGTACAGCGAACTCACATTTTTCTAGTTTGGCAAAAAGTGAATTATCACTCAGTAACTGTAATACTTCACGCACACTCCTCCAATGAGACTCCAAATCCGGTGAATAAATCAAAATGTCATCCAAATACACAACCACACTTTTGCCGATCAAAGGTCTAAGGATGTCATTAATAAGATTCTGAAAAAATGCCGGAGCACTGGAAAGTCCAAAGGGCATGACCAGATTCTCAAAATGACCCAGTGGAGTGTTAAACGCAGTCTTCCATTCATCTCCCTCCTTCATGCGCAACAAATTGTATGCCCCTTGAAGATCAATTTTCGAGAACCACTTGGCCCCCACTAACTGATTAAACAAATCAGGAATCAATGGTAGTGGGTAAGGATTGCGTACAGTAATCTTATTAATCTCACGAAAGTCTAGACAAGACCGTAAACCGCCGTCCTTTTTTTTAACAAAAAAAAAATCCAACCGCCACAGGAGATTTGGAAGGCCTAATGTGACCGGCGGCCAAGCTTGTCTGTATGTATTCCTCCAAAGCCTTTCTCTCAGGAATAGTCAAATTAAATAAACGACTTTTAGGAAGAGTTGCTCCAGGGACAAATTCAATCGCACAATCATAATCTCTATGAGGAGGCAATACCTGCGATTCCTTATCAGAAAAAACTTTCCAAAAATCCTGAATAGGTACAGGTAACTCCCCCTTAACTACAGCAGCAATACGCCCGTTACAACACTTGTCATAACACTTAGGACTCCAGGACTTAATTTCATTGGTAGACCAATCCAGTACCGGATTGTGCAATTTTAACCAGGGTAACCCCAAAATCACCGGTGAGGGCAAATTATTCAAAACTACCAAATCCAAATTCTCTTGATGAACACCATTAACCCCTTCACCCCAAGGGTGGTTTGCACGTTAATGACCGGGCCAATTTTTACAATTCTGACCACTGTCTCTTTATGAGGTTATAACTCTGGAACGCTTCAACGGATCTTCGCGATTCTGAGATTGTTTTCTCGTGACATATTGTACTTCATGTTAGTGGTAAAATTTCTTCGATATAACTTGCGTTTATTTTTGAAAAAAAACGCAAATATGGCGAAAATTTTAAAAATTTTGCAATTTTCAAACTTTGAATTTTTTTTCCCTTAAAACAGAGAAATATGTCACACAAAATAGTTAAGAAATAACATTTCCCACATGTCTACTTTAGATCAGCACAATTTTGGAACCAAAATTTTTCTTTGTTAGGAAATTAGAAGGGTTAAAATTTGACCAGTGATTTCTCATTTTTACAACAAAATTTACAAAGCCATTTTTTTAGGGACCACCTCACATTTGAAGTCACTTTGACGGGTCTATATGGCAGAAAATACCCAAAAGTGACACCATTATAAAAACTGCACCCCTCAAGGTACTCAAAACCACATTCAAGAAGTTTATTAACCCTTCAGGTGCTTCACAGGAGCTGAAGCAACGTGGATGGAAAAAATTAATATTTAACTTTTTAGCCACAAAAATGATCTTTTACAAACTTTTTTTTATTTTCACAAGGGTAAAAGGAGAAAATGGACAGATAAAGTTGTTGTGCAATTTCTCCAGAGTACGCCAATACCCCATATGTGGGGGAAAACCACTGTTTGGCACACGGCAGAGCTCGTAAGGGAAGGAGCGCCGTTTGACTTTTTCAAACTAAAATTGGCTGGAATTGAGATTGGACGCCATGTCGTGTTTGGAGAGCCCCTGATACGCCTAAACAGTGGAAACCCCCCACAAGTGACACCATTTTGGAAACTAGACCCCCTAAGGAACTTATCTAGATCTGTTGTGAGCACTTTGAACCCCAAAGTGTTTCACAAAAGTTTATAATGCCTGGGTGTGAAAAAAAAAAAAACAATTTTCCACAAAAATGATTTTTTAGTCCCAAATTTTTGATTTTTCCCAAGGAAATTGGACCCCAAAACTTGTTGTCCAATTTGTCCTGAGTACGCTGATAACCCATATGTGGGGGGGGAAACTGTTTGGGCGCACGGCAGGGCTTGGAAAAGAAGCAGTAACGTTTTGGAATGCAAACATTGATGGGGTCATGTTCCGTTTGTAGTGCCCCAGATGAGCCTAAACAGTGGAAACCCCCCACAAGTGACTCCATTTTGGAAGCTAGACCCCCTAAGGAACTTATCTAGATCTTTGGTGAGCACTTTGAACCCCCAAGTGCTTCACACAAGTTTATAATGCCCGGGCATGAAAATAAAAAATCCTATTTTTTTCCCACAAAAATTATCTCTTAGTCACTAATTTTTTATTTTCCCATAGGTAACAGGAGAAATTGGACCACAAAATTTGTTGTCCAACTTGTCCTGAGTACGCTGATACCCCATATGTGGGGGGGAACTACTGTTTGGGCGCATGGCAGAGCTCGGAATGGAAGGAGCACTATTTGACTTTTTCCAACCAAAATTGGCTGGAATTGAGATTGGACGCCATGTTGCATTTGGAGAGCCCCTGATGTGCCTAAACAGTGGAAACCCCCCACAAGTGACCCCATTTGGGAAACTAGACCCCCTAAGGAACTTATCTAGATCTTTGGTGAGCAATTTGAACCCCCAAGTGCTTCACACAAGTTTATAACATAGAGCCGTAAAATTTAAAAATTATATTTTTTCCACAAAATTGATCTTTTCACCCCAATTTTTATTTTCCCAAGGGAAACAAGACTCCAAAAGTTATTGTGCAATTTGTCCTGAGTGCGCTGATACCCCATATGTGGGGGGAAAACCACTGTTTGGGTGCATGGCAGAGTTTGGAAGGGAAGGAGCGCCGTTTGACTTTTTCAACGCAGAATTAGCTGGATGCCATGTCGTGTTTGGAGAGCTCCTGATCTGCCTAAACAGTGGAAACCCCCCACAAATGACACCATTTTGGAAACTAGACCCCTCAAGGAACTTATCTAGATGTGTGGTGAGCACTTTGAACCCCAAAGTGCTTCACAGAAGTTTATAACGTACAGCCGTAAAATAAAAAAATTATTTTTTTTTTTTACAAAAATGATTTTTTAGCCCCCAATATTTTATTTTCACAAGGGTAGCAGGTGAAATTGGACCCCAAAAGTTGTTGTCCAATTTGTCCTGAGTATGCTGATACCCAATATGTGGGAGTAAACTACTGTATGGGCGCACGTCGGGGCTCGGAAGGGAAGTAGTGACGTTTTGGATTGCAGACTTTGATGGAATGGTCTGGGGGAGTCATGTCGCATTTGGAGAGCCCCTGATGCGCCTAAACAGTGGAAACCCCCCACAAGTGACCCCATTTTGGAAAATAGACCCCACAAGGAACTTATCTAGATGTGTGGTGAGCACTTTGAACCCCGAAGTGCTTCACAGAAGTTTATAACGTACAGCCGTAAAAATAAAAAATCCTTTTTTTTTTTACAAAAATGATTTTTTCGCCCCCAATATTTTATTTTCACAAGGGTAACAGGAGAAATTGGACCCCAAAAGTTGTTGTCCAAATTGTCCTGAGTACGCTGATACCCAATATGTGGGAGAAAACTACTGTATGGGCACACGTCGGGGCTCGGAAGGGAAGTAGTGACGTTTTGGATTGCAGACTTTGATGGAATGGTCTGGGGGCATCATGTCGCATTTGGAGAGCCCCTGATGCGCCTAAACAGTGGAAACCCCCCACAAGTGACCCCATTTTGGAAAATAGACCCCACAAGGAACTTATCTAGAAGTGTGGTGAGCGCTATGAAGCCCCAAGTACTTCACAGAAGTTTTATAACATACAGCCGTAAAAACAAAAAAATCATTTTTTTTTTTACAAAAATCATTTTGTCGCCCCCAGTTTTTTATTTTCCCAAGGGTAACAGGAGAAATAGGCCAAATTGCACAATAACTCTTGGGGTCCAGAGTATGGTGATACCCCATATGTGGGGTAAACTACTGTTTGGGCGCATGGCAGAGCTCAGAAGTGAAGGAGCACCATTTGACTTTTTCAACACAGAATTGGCTGGAATTGAGATCAGACGCCATGTCACATTTCGAGAGCTCCTGATGTGCCTAAACAGCAGAAACCCCCCAATTCTAACTCCAACCTTAACCCCAAACACCAATAACCCTAGTCCCAACCCTAACCACAAACCTAACCCTAACACACCCATAACCCTAATCCCAACCCTAATCCTAACGTTAGCGCCAACCCTAACCCTAAAGGGTATGCCACACTGAACAATATCGCTAACGGGATCGCTAAAAAACGTCACTATTTAGCGATCCCGTTAGCGATGTTGTTCAGTGCGGCATCTGCCAGCGACGAGCTTCCTGCTGTGATCTCGCTCGTCGCTGGAATCGTTCCGGACCCTATTTTCTCGTCGGCGCTCCCGCTGGGTAAGTATATATCGCTAGTGTGGCACCTTTTCTTAGCGATTTAGCGGTACTTTTGTACCGCTAAAGTCGTTAAGAAGATTGCTAACGGCGATAGCGTCGTTAACTGTATCGCTAAATGTGGCCGCACTTAGCGATATAGAAACAATCCCGCTAGCGATCGCATTAGTATGCGTCATTATCGTGATCGCTAGCGGGATTGTTTAGTGTGGCAGTACCTTAATACTAACGTTAGCGCCAACCCTAACCCTAACTTTAGCCGCAACCCTAACCCTAACGGGAAAATGGAAATAAATACATTTTTTTAATTTTATTATTTTTCCCTAACTAAGGGGGTGATAAAGGGGGTTTGATTTACTATTTATAGCGGGTTTTTGTGATTGGCAGCTGTCACGCTAAAAGACGCTTTTTATTGCAAAAAATAGTTTTTTGCATCACCACATTTTGAGAGCTATAATTTTTGCATATTTTGGCCCACAGAGTCATGTGAGGTCTTATTTTTTGCGGGACGAGTTGACGTTTTTATTTGTACCATTTTTGAGCACGTGACATTTTTTGATCGCTTTTTATTTCGATTTTTGGGTGGTTAGAATGAACAAAAATCAGCAATTCATGAATTTCTTTTGGGGGAGGCGTTTATACCGTTCCGCGTGTGGTAAAATTGATAAAGCAGTTTTATTCTTCGGGTCAGTACAATTATGGCGATACCTCATTTATATCATTTTTTTAAGGTTTTGGCGCTTTTATAGAATGAAAACAATTTTATATAAAAAATCATTATTTTTGCATCGCTTTATTCTGCAAGCTATAACTTTTTTATTTTTTTGCTCATGATGCTGTGTGATGGCTCATTTTTTGAGGGACAAGATGACGTTTTCAGTGATACCATGTTTATTTATATCGGTCTTTTTGATCGTGTGTTATTTCACTTTTTGTTCGGCGGTATGATGATAAAGCATTGATTTTTTGCTTCGTTTTTTTTTTTTTTTTAAGGGGTTCACTAAAGGGGTTAACTAGTGGGACAGTTTTATAGGGGGGGTCGTTACGGACGCGGCGATACCAAATATGTGTACTTTTATTGTTTTGTTTTTTTTATTTACAGGCAAAAATGAATTTATTGGGGAATATTTTTTTTTTTTTTATGATTTTTTTTACACTTTTTATTTTTACTTTTTTTACTTTTTTACTTTGTCCCAGGGTGGGACATCACAGTATTTTATCAGATCGCTGGTGTGACAGTGTGCACAGCACTCTGTCACACCAGCGATCGCTCTGGCATCGCTGCAGGCTTCCCCAGCGCCTGCTCTCAGCAGGCACTGAGGAAGCCGCCTCCCTGCAGGACCCCGGCGCCATCTTGGATCCGGGGACCTGGAGGGAAGACGGACCCTCGGAACAGCGCGACACATCGCGCTGCTCTGAGGGTCTCAGGGGAGCGCGCAGGGAGCCCCCTGCCTGCGCGATCCTCCCCTGTGCCCCGGGTACACCGCGATCATGTTTGATCGCGGTGTGCCAGGGGTTAATGTGCCGGGAGCGGTCCGTGACCGCTCCTGACACACAGTCACGGGTGTCAGCTGTGATAATCAGCTGACACCCGGCGGCGATCAGCTGCGCTCCCCCCGGGAGCGCAGCTGATCGCCCATGACGTACTATTCCGTCCATGGGAATTAGGTCCAGGGTCACATGGACGGAATAGTACGTCTGATGGCAGAGAGGGGTTAATAGTAAGAGCAAATTCACAGATATGGTGAGTAACATTTTTCAAGGGAGAGCCATCCACAGACACCACATTAATAGGAGAAGACAGAAGTTTGGGTTTTAATTTTAGTTTTTCCAAAAATTTCCCATCAATCACATTGAGAGTTGAACCACAATCCACAAATACCCGAAACTCCATTAATTCCTCCTCACCAGCAGTGGTAGTAGAAAGAAAGACACCTTATTGTTTAAACAAGCTATGCGGGCGACACTGACCTCATTTTTTTTTTCTCTTTATTCATTCGAAGCACACAGTTCTTAATAAAATGCTCAGATTTACCACATTAGAAACACAAACCTTGAGCAAATCTGCGTTCTTTTTCCCGAGAGTGAGGTGTCATTGCTCCAATTTCCATCGGCTCTGCAATGTCAGTACATTCCTTCTCCAAACCTGGAGCTGACAAAGCAGACTTACTCTCATTAACCCTTGCACGCAGTCTCCTATCCACCCGTATGGCCAATTGCATAGCCTCTTGCAAGTTACCAGGTATAGGATAAGCAATCAGCAAATCTTTAACCCTTTCACTTAATCCTGCAAGAAATAAACTTTTCAAAGCAGAATCGTTCCAGCCCACCTGAGTGGACCACCTACGGAAGTGAGTACAATATTTTTCCACATTACCCGATCCCTGTCTCAAACGTCTCAACTCTGTCTCAGCTGATGAAAACGATCCGGATCGTCATACAACAACCCCAAAGCAGAAAAAAAAAACATCCACTGATCCAAAGCATGGATCACTAGGCTGCAGAGAAAGGCCCAGTCTGAGGTTCTTTGCGCAAAAGTGACATTATAAACCCTATGCGCTGTGATTCATCACCAGAGGATTGGGTCTCAAACGAAAATACAACAAGCAAGCATTTTTAAAAGAAAAAAAATCTTGTTCACCAAAAAATAAATCAGGCAAACGTACCTTTGGCTCCACGAAATGTGCTCAGAACAACTACTCACGTGTTGCTGGATTTCAGCCACCTCCAGAGAGAGACCCTGCAGGCGTTAGGCCAAATCCCGAACCGACACCATGATGGAAACAGAAAATCTTTCCTTAGAGATTTTTTTTTTTTTTTTTTTTTTATTTCTGGGCTGGACTTACTGTTATGAACTGCTACAAGCACTAAGGAAAGATGGGAACTCTGTCCTACAATAAAACTGAGCTTGATCCCTACGATGTAACGGGGAACCTGATCCTGCGACCAGACCCGCTAAAGTCCTCAGCTAGTCTGAACGAAGACCTATAGTTGCGAGGAAGGAATCCCTACAAGATCTAGGGACTGGGAGAAAAGGGGACACCTCCTAACAGAATTTGTAGAAGGGAAATTAAACAGAAACAAATTACTACGAGATCCTAAGATTAAGCAAAACTGACAGAGTAAGGCACCTAAGCACCGGCTAGCTTAAGAGTAGATAATACAATGAAGTCCAGCAAAGCCAGAAGGGCGGAGCCAGACTAAATAGGGTAAAAAGGTCATGTGACCAGCAAACTGAAACAAAATCTAACAAGAGGGTTCTAACAATTGCTTCTAGACCACATTTCCTGCTTTTTCCCAACTTCTACACTATGTCAGATGAGGAAAAAAAGCGACCTAGTGCCACCCTGCACAGTAATAGTATCCCTTTTGCTCCCTCCATGGAAAAACAGTTCCCTAAAAGTAAATTATGTTATAGTAGTAATAATGTCGCAAATTAGACCTGTTGTGAATGTGTTAGAAATGAATTCTGAGCAGAAGCTCCTCTGGTGGTTACAAACAGTACTGAACCATTCAATGAAGATTGTGAAGATTGGCAATCAGGAGTTACAGACTGGTCTTATATAAGGGAGGTTCCCTCCCATCAGGGTTGCCGGTGATCAATTGTTCTTGTCTCAACTTTGGTTCCTGTTCACTTGGAAGCTTGCTGAGTCTTGCCTGCATTTTTGCTAACAGATAAGATATTTTCTGCTTTTATTTTTGTGCTTGCTTTTTGTATTTTTTCCTGCACTTCTGTGGAGGTCAGCCAGTTTATCTGAACCACTGTTATTTGTTCATTTGCCTTTTCCAGTTTTTTCTGTGGCTGCGGCTTGTTTTGTTACACCAGAGAACTAATTTAGGTGGTAGAGGTCGTGTGATCTCAGGTGT
This sequence comes from Oophaga sylvatica, assembly GCA_033576555.1. NCBI lineage: Eukaryota > Metazoa > Chordata > Amphibia > Anura > Dendrobatidae > Oophaga > Oophaga sylvatica. Next base: position 153,315,434 of record JARQOD010000009.1, read on the forward strand.
TTTTGCAATTAGTAGAGTTGGTATTTTTTTAGGGTTTTGTGGATTGCAGTAAGTGTCCTTCCTATCCTTTTCTTTTAGGAAGATTGGGCCCCAACGTTTGCTCATACTATTTTCTGTCTGTGTCTGTATTCCTCTTGTCTAACCGCCATTACATGTTTGGGGGCTTCCTATGTTCTTTGGGGATCTGCTCCGGGGCAGATAGCTTTTCCTCTTTCTATCTTTAGGTGTAGTTAGCCTCTCAGGCTGTGACGAGGCGTCTAGGACCAACGTAGGTACGCTCCACGGCTGCCTTTAGTTGTGTGGTTAGTCAGGGTACTGCAATCCAGTAGATTCCAACCTCTCTGGTGTATTGCCATTTTTGCCTGCTCTCCTCAGCTACCAAATCATAACATAGACCCTAAACCTGGAGCTGACAAAGCAGACTTACTCTCATTAACCTTGCACGCAGTCTCCTATCCACCCGTATGGCCAATTGCATAGCCTCTTGCAAGTTACCAGTTTATAGGATAAGCAATCAGCAAATCTTTAACCCTTTCACTTAATCCTGCAAGAAAAAAACTTTTCAAAGCAGAATCGTTCCAGCCCACCTGAGTGGACCACCTACGGAAGTGAGTACAATATTTTTCCACATTACCCGATCCCTGTCTCAAACGTCTCAACTCTGTCTCAGCTGATGAAACACGATCCGGATCGTCATACAACAACCCAAAGCAGAAAAAAAAACATCCACTGATCCAAGCATGGATCACTAGGCTGCAGAGAAAGGCCCAGTCCTGAGGTTCTTTGCGCAAAAGTGACATTATAAACCCTATGCGCTGTGATTCATCACCAGAGGATCTGGGTCTCAAACGAAAATACAACAAGCAAGCATTTTTAAAAGAAAAAAAATCTTGTTCACCAAAAAATAAATCAGGCAACGTACCTTTGGCTCCACGAAATGTGCTCCAGAACAACTACTCACGTGTTGCTGGATTTCAGCCACCTCCAGAGAGAGACCCTGCAGGCGTTAGGCCCCAAATCCGAACCGACACCATGATGGAAACAGAAAATCTTTCCTTAGAGATTTTTTTTTTTTTTTTTTTTTTATTTCTGGGCTGGACTTACTGTTATGAACTGCTACAAGCACTAAGGAAAGATGGGAACTCTGTCCCTACAATAAAAACTGAGCTTGATCCCTACGATGTAACGGGGAACTGATCTGCGACCAGACCCGCTAAAGTCCTCAGCTAGTCTGAACGAGACCTATAGTTGCGAGGAAGGAATCCTACAAGATCTAGGGACTGGGAGAAAAGGTGGACACCTCTAACAGAATTTGTAGAAGGGAAAATTAAACAGAAAACAAATTACTACGAGATCCTAAGATTAAGCCAAAACTGACAGAGTAAGGCACCTAAGCACCCGGCTAGCTTAAGAGTAGATAATACAATGAAGTCCAGCAAAGCAGAAGGGCGGAGCAGACTAAATAGGGTAAAAAGGTCATGTGACCAGCAAACTGAAACAAAATCTAACAAGAGGGTTCTAACAATTGCTTCTAGACCACATTTCCTGCTTTTTCCCCAACTTCTACACTATGTCAGATGAGGAAAAAAAGCGACCTAGTGCCACCTGCACAGTAATAGTATCCCTTTTGCTCCCTCCATGGAAAACAGTTCCCTAAAAGTAAATTATGTTATAGTAGTAATAATGTCGCTAATTAGACCTGTTGTGAATGTGTTAGAAATGAATTCTGAGCAGAAGCTCCTCTGGTGGTTACAAACAGTACTGAACCATTCAATGAAGTTGTGAAGATTGGCAATCAGGAGTTACAGACTGGTCTTATATAAGGGAGGTTCCCTCCCATCAGGGTTGCCGGTGATCAATTGTTCTTGTCTCAACTTTGGTTCCTGTTCACTTGGAAGCTTGTGAGTCTTGCCTGCATTTTCTGCTAACAGATAGATATTTTCTGCTTTTATTTTTGTGCTTGCTTTTTGTATTTTTTCCTGCACTTCTGTGGAGGTCAGCCAGTTTATCTGAACCACTGTTATTTGTTCATTTGCCTTTTCAGTTTTTTCTGTGGCTGCGGCTTAGTTTTGTTACACCAGAGAACTAATTTAGGTGGTAGAGGTCGTGTGATCTCAGGTGTTTTTGCAATTAGTAGAGTGGTATTTTTTTAGGGTTTTGTGGATTGCAGTAAGTGTCCTTCCTATCCTTTTCTTTCTAGGAAGATTGGGCCCAACGTTTGCTCATACTATTTTCTGTCTGTGTCTGTATTTCCTCTTGTTAACCGCCATTACATGTTTGGGGGCTTCCTATGTTCTTTGGGGATCTGCCCCGGGGCAGATAGCTTTTCCTCTTTCTATCTTTAGGTGTAGTTAGCCTCTCAGGCTGTGACGAGGCGTCTAGGACCAACGTAGGTACGCTCCACGGCTGCCTTTAGTTGTGTGGTTAGTCAGGGTACTGCAATCCAGTAGATTCCAACCTCTCTGGTGTATTGCCATTTTTGCCTGCTTCCTCAGCTACCAAATATCATAACATAGACCCTAAAGAAATTATGTTCCCCACTTGTCACCATAAACTAATAATGTATGTGCCTCATTCTGGCCCCCAAACAGAAATTAAGTCCCTAATCCTGGCCCCCTTTATTGAATTATGTTGCTGAGCCTGGAACTCTTTATTTTATAATATGCTCCTGCCTGGTCCCCTATATCCCTTGTCCAGCCTGGCTCCCAGATATTCATCCTGCCCCCCAGCTACCCTACCCCCATATATCTATCTTGTCCCCCCATATATCCATTTGGATCTCCCATATATCCAACCTGGTTCCTTGCCGTGGCCCCCATATACCCATCCTGGTTCCCCAATATATCCATCCTGGCTCCCATATGTCCTTTGTCCTGCCCCCCATATATCCATCCTGGTCCCATATATCAAATAATAAGCATACTACCCATGCCCATAAAACCTACAAGAGGATGGGCAACACTCCATAACATTTATTCAACATATAGATCCTATAGTGAATTAAACCATACTTGGATCAAAAAGTGTCTCTCAACAACAATTTATAAAATAAAATAAATATATTAAACATTCAAAAATTAACATGATACAAATAAAACAAATTTGGGGCCTCAAACCATGCAAACAGAGGCCAGCTAAAAAGGGGACACAGAAAAAACCCAAATAATTTTGCTACTATACCCTATAGGAATCATTAGATAATACTTCAGATGAAATATAATAGACATATACCAGTCAAATCATTGCATATCCTCAATCCATATTTTATCTTACATGTGCACATATATCAATATACAATGAAAGTGCAGCAAATATACAGGGCAGAGAAACACAACAACGGATCACAAGTGAACTAGAGGCATGGTATTGCCATCAATAGAAACACGCATAGCCTTCACTGTTGTAGCGTCCCTACAGTCATGGACAAAAGTTTTGAGAATGACACAAATATTAATTTTTACAAAGTTACTGCTTCACTTTTTCTAATGGCAATTTGCATATACTCCAGAATGTTATAAAGAGTGATCAGCTTAACAGCATTAGTTTGCAAAGTCAATATTTGGCTAGAAAATGAACTTTATCCCCAAAACACATTTCAACATCATTGCAGCCTGCCTTAAAAGGACCAGCTAACCTCTTTTCAGTGATTGCTCCATTAACACAGGTGCGGGTGTTGATGAGGACATGGCTGGAGATCAATCTGTCATGATTAAGTAAGAATGGACACCACTGGACACTTTAAAAGGAGGCTGGTGCTTGGCATCATTGTTTCTCTTCTGTTAACCATGGTTATCTCTAAAGAAACACGTGCAGTCATCATTGCAATGCACAAAAATGGCCTAACAGGGAAGAGTATCGCAGCTAGAAAGATTGCACCTCAGTCAACAATCTATCGCATCATCAAGAACTTCAAGGAGAGAGGTTCCAAGGAGAGAGGTTCCATTGTTGCCAAAAAGACTCCAGGGCGCCCAAGAAAGACCAGCAAGTGCCAGGACCGTCTCTTAAAAGTGTTTCAGCTGCGGGATCGGGCTACCAGCAGTGCAGAGCTGCTCAGGAATGGCAGCAGGCAGGTGTGAGTGCATCTGCACGCACTGTGAGGCGAAAGACTCTTGGAGCAAGGCCTGGTCTCAAGGAGGGCAGCAAAGAAGCCACTTCTCTCCAGAAAAAACATCATGGACAGACTGATATTCTGCAAAAGGTACAGGCAGTGGACTGCTGAGGACTGGGGTAAAGTTATTTTCTCTGATGAATCCCTTTTCGTTGTTTGGGACATAGGAAAACGCCTCATTCGGAGAAGAACAAGGTGAGCGCTACCACCAGTCTTGTCTCATGCCAACTGTTAAGCATCCTGAAACCATTCATGTGTGGGGTTGCTTCTCAGCCAAGGGAATCGGCTCTCTCACAGTCTTGCCTAAAACACAGCCATGAATAAAGAATGGTACAGAATGTCCTCCAAGAGCAACTTCTCCCAACCCTCCAAGGCAGTTTGGCGATCAACAATGCCTTTTCCAGCATGATGGAGCACCTTGCCATAAAGCAAAGGTGATAACTAAATGGCTAGGGAACAAATCATAGAGATTTTGGGTCCATGGCCTGGAAACTCCCCAGATCTTAATCCATTGAGAACTTGTGGTCAATCATCAAGAGACGGGTGGACAAACAAAAACCTAAAAATTCTGACAAAATTAAAGCATTGATTGTGCAAGAATGGACTGCTATCAGTCAGGATTTGGTCCAGAAGTTGATTGAGAGCATGCCAGGGAGAATTGCAGAGGTCCTGAAGAAGAAGGGTCAACACTGCAAATATTGACTGCTGCATTAACTCATTCTAACTGTCAATACAAGCTTTTGTTACTCATATGTTTGCAATTATATTTCTGTCTGTGATAAAAACATCTGTTAAACACACATATAAAACCAGAGGGCAGCAGATCATGTGAAAATATAATATTTGTGTCATTCTTCAAAACTTTTGGCCATGACTGTACATGCACTCAGAGAAACACAACACCAGATCACAAATAAAGTAAAGGCATGGTTTTGCCATCAATAGAAACTCACATAGCCTTCCATCGTTGTAGCGTCGCTTCATGCACTCAGAGAAACACAACACCGGATCACAAATAAAGTAAATATATGGTATTGCCATCAATAGAAACTCATATAGCCTTCCACATTGTAGCATTGCTTCATGCACTCAGATGAACACAAACAATATTACCCTATTCCTATACATATTACCTGGGCAAGTGTCACCTAAAAATTCTTGTCAAGTGACAAGCTGCGCTCCGGACCCCGATGCGCCTTTCACGGATGCTTCTTCTGGGGGCGTGGATCTATATGTTGAATCCCCATATATCAATCCTGGCTCCCCCATAAATACATCATGGGCCCACCAGATATCCATCCTGGCTCCCCCATATATCCATGCTAAGCCCGCATAAATCCATCTTAAGCCCCATATATACATCCAGGCCCCCCATTTATCCTTCCTAACCCCCAATATATACATTCTGTATCCCCATATATCATTTGTGGCAACCCTGCATAGCTATTCTGACTCCCCCATATATCCATCCTGGCCCGCCATATCAATCCTGACCCCCCATATATCCATCCTGACTCCCCCATATATCCATACTGGCCCCCTCACATATCCATCGTGCCCCCATATATCTATCCTGGCCCCTCATATATCCATCCTAACCCCCATATATCCATCCTGGTTCCCCATATATCCATCCTGACTCACCCCATATATCCATCGTGGCTCCCCCACATATCATCCTGGCCCACATATATCCATCTGGCCCCATATATCCTTCCTAACCCCCTATATCCATCCTGTTCTCCCCCTTATATCCATCCTAACCCCCCATATATCCACCCTAACCCCCATATATCCAACCTGGCTCCCCATATATCTGTCTGACCCCCTATATTCCATCCTGGCCCCCCATATATCTATCCTAACCCCATATATCCATTGGCCCCATATCAATCCTGCCCCCCATATACTGGTGGGCCCTTTTCTGCCCCCCCTATATCCATCCCGGTCCCTTGTCCAGCTCCCCCACCCAATATCCATCCTCCCCCATTTATCCATCCTAAACCCCCATATATCCATCCTACCCCATATATCCATTCTGGCCCCTTGTCCAGTCCCCCCCCATATATCAATCCTGACCCCCCCATATATCCATCTGACTCCCCTATATCCATACTGGCCCCCTCCATATCCTCATGCCCCCATATATCTTCCTGGCCCTCCATTATCCCTCCTAACCCCCCATATATCCATTGTCCAGCCCCCTCCCCTATATCCCTCCTGCCCCCTTATATCCATCCTAAACCCCATAACCATCCCACCCCCATATATCCATCTGGTCCCTTGTCCCGCTCCCCCAAACCCCCATAATCCATTCCGCCATATTTTAATCCTAACCCCATATATCCTCCTGGCCCCCCCACAAATCCGTCCTGCCCCCATATATCCTGGTGCCTTGTCCTGCCCCCATATATCCATCCTGCCCTCCATATATCTTTCCCAACCCCCCCTATATCCATTGGCCTCCCATATATCCATTCTGGTCCCCCATATTTCCATTTGGCCCCCATATATCCACCATTGTCCCCCCTATAAAACCCTCCTGTCCCCATATATCCATCCAACCCCCATATATCCATCCTGTCCCCCCCCAATATATCCATCCTGGCCCTCCATATACCATCCAAACCCCCCATATATCCATCCTGACCCCCCATGTATCCAACCTGGTCCCCATATATCAACTGAGTCCCATATAACCATCCTGGCTCCGTTGTGGCGTTTCATTTTGTTCTGAGCGCTCAAAAAGACATTAAATAGAAAATGGGAACGGCAAGAGGGAAACACTTCAGGTAGATTTATCCTAATTAAATTTCCATAACTGGGCCTGCACACGGGGCTTTGACGAACGCACGAGAACCCGGCCAACCGGAGAGACGGGGGTGTTGGCCCGGCCTTGGCCAGGGCGGAGATGCCGCCCTAAGTAAGGTAAGAAAACTCTGTCATCTTAGAATTTTCCCTGTGCCTGGTCCCAGCCTACACTCTAGCCGGTCGGACGTGGTCATCACCCATTCCAGGTTTTTGTAAAAAGTCCAACCCCTTTTCCAAAAGCCCTGGGATAAAAGGAGTTGTTTGTGCGGGGTGTGGGGTTTTTCATGTTTTATGTAAAACCGGGAGAAAGTTGGAACAGTGACTGTGTTTTTGCTTGCTGTTTTGGGGGGCTGTTAGCAAACCAAATTGCTGGTAAGTTCCGCGTTATCTTTCCACACAGGGGGGGTCATCCAAAAAAAAACCCAGGTGTGAGGGGCGGGCTTTTTTTTGATAGTCCACGAGTTATTCTTACACATTGGGGGGTTTTCCAGATAAATCCGGTGGGAGGAGCGGGGTTTAAAAGGTTAAGTTTCGCAGTTATTTTTAACACAGGAGGGAGGCATCCCAGCCCAACAGGTTTTTTGGGGGCAGGAGCTTTTTTTGGATAAGTTCTCACAATAATGTCCCGAAAGGGGGGAGGTCACCCAGTCAAATCAGCGTGGTGGGTGAGAATTTTGATAAGGCTTTTAAAGTTACTGTGACCCCCCGCCCCGGCCAGGCGTACTTTTTTCAGAAAGTGAAGCCCTGTCTGTGCCCCCTGTCAGTGCAATTGGTGAGTTATCAGTTACGGCGCTTGTTGTGTCACAGATTTTCAAAGGGGTTGTATTCTCCCGGGTGTCGTTCATTGTACTGTCATGTCTGTCTTGCGGTACGTCGCTTTAAATTCATTAGCGTGGCTCTGTGAATCTCATTATGTGGCTGTAGCAGCGAGGGGAAAACCCCCTTTTACCCCCCCTCCCGCTAAACCGTTGTCACATCTGTTTTCCCGGGTTTTTTCTTTTTTTGCGTTTTTGGCTTGACTGAAACGTGAAAATTTTAGGCTTCGCTGAAATATTTCATTTTTTGTATTTTTGAGGGTAATTTTTTTTTTTTTTTAGTGATTTCAGTGCTGTGAGCGCAAAGCAGAGATATAAGGGGGGGGGGAAATGCTGGGAGCGGGGTGACATTCAGAAGGCGGTTGGAAAAAGCCTCGTCCCCGACAAAAATTTTAAAAATACTTTTCTTTTTGTTTTTATTTTAAATGTTTTTCCCCCTCTTTTCTGTTTTTTTTTTAATTAGCTGTTTTATAACAAAGGGTTTTTTTTTCAGGTTTTTTTGATTAATACGGTTTTTTTTTTCCCCTTTTTTGGGAAATTTTTTTTTTCTTTTTTAGGTTTTTACTAAAACATTTTATTTTTTAAATTTTTTTTTTCAGTACATTTTTAAAAAATTTGGGAGTTTTTTTTTTAATCATTTTCTTTTAGGTTTATTCTCCCAACCATTTTTTTTTTCTCTCTAGCTTGCTTTAGACCCAAAGGGCACTCCCCTAAGGGGAATGAGGGAGGGGAGAAAACCAAATG
>JARQOD010000009.1:153324011-153526305 GCA_033576555.1 Oophaga sylvatica
CAGTAACGGCAGATGGGAGTATTCATCAGCCGCTTCTGTGCTGTAAATAAATAATAAAATAAAAACCCTGAGTGGGTTCCCCAGTATTTTTGATATCCAGCCAGGCAAAACTCACAGCTGGGGGCTGCAACCCTCAGCCATCAGCGTTAGCAAGTGTCATGGTCTGTTTGGAATCTGTGGGCCGGTGCTCCAGGGGTTAATACTTGGAGCCTCTCCTTGGCTCTGGGAGGGCTTTACATGACTGCTGTCAGACTCCACTCCTTGTCAGTGATACTTCTGCCCTCAGCTGAGTTAGTTGACCCCTGAGTGCCTCTGCCTTGTGCCTACTTCATTGTCTGATCCCCTGCTTTTGACCCGGTCCGTTTACCATTGTGCTCTTGTCTTCTGATTTGGTTTTGTGTTTGTGTTCTCCTGGTTTCTGACTTCTGCTATGTCCCTGACTAATCTCCTGTCTACACCTCAGATACTTTGATTGCCCGCACGGTTTTGACTCTTGGCCTGACTTGGACTTCCCTCCTGTTTAGCGCCCACCGGCGCCCCTAACCACCTTGCCTTCCAGCAGGTCCCCACCGTGCTCAGCGACTCCCTCCGGGAGTGTAGTGTCTGGCCTCAGTCACGTGCCGCAGGTCCTGCTACATGGCGGTCGCATCTACCCTACAGCTCCCTCCGGCCTCTGCGAAGCCTCATCATGTCCGACCTGAATCAGGACCTGTGCACTCACTGGTGTATCAGTCACAGGGTCCTGACATTATAACTGACCATTACAGTTTTTCCTCCCTCCCCTTTCCTCTGTGTTTGAGGGTACTATGGATCCCATGTGCACCTTCTCTGAGCAGGTAAAATACCTGACTCAGATGATTCAAAAGCTTAATTTGGAGCAGCAAACTCTTGCCAGTCTGAGCAGTAAGTGGCAGATACGGTGCAGGGGGCTCTTTCCTCCGGACTTCAGGGGCAGTTGCCCGGGATGTTGCTTTAGTGTCTCCTGAGCCTCTGGTAAAATTGCCGGACAATTTTTCTGGAGATAAAAAGAAATTTAAGGTTTTTAAGTAAGGTTGCAAACATTTCTTTTCCTTAAGACCTCGCTCCTCTGGGGATGAATGTCAATATCTCTCTGTTAAGGGGGGCCCCGCCGGCTTGGGCGTTCTCTCTCCCCTCTATGGCCCCAGAGAGATTGTCAGTGGATGCATTTTTTGAGGCTCTTGGGCATATCTATGATTAACCTGACCGTGTGCGTTTGGCTGAGGATATGGTGATGAGTGTGTGTCAGGGGAAGCACTCGGCCTGAGTTCAGATGCTGGGCCGCGGAGGTTTTGTGGAATGACACTGCCCTCCGGGGTTTGTTCCGTAGAGGCCTGTCCGAGCATCTAAAAGATGCCTTGGCACTTCACCACTCACCCGATTCTCTGGAGGATGCCATGATCCAGGCTGTCCGTATGGACCATAGGCTGCGGGCAAGAGGGATGATGCAACTGGAGACACCATTGTTCCACAGTGGAACTGAAGCTATTCCCACTGCTGAAGCCATGGAGGTTGGCGCTCTCGCCATCAAGGAAAATGAGAGGAGACGTTGTCGCGAGAAGCAGTTGTGTTTTTATTGTGGGGAGTCTGGACATTGGAAGAAGGACTGTCCCTCTTGTCCCTCATCGGCCAAGTCAACGGGAAATGACTAGGTCTGGGTAGTTGTCGAGGAGGCTACCCAGACCCTCAGGTACATTTTTCCTCATTTTCTAAAGTGTTGCTGCAAGTGGAACTGTTGGTGGACGGCTGTCCTTCTTTCTCTACAGATTTTGTGGACTGTGGGTCATCCATCAAACTGGTCAACTCTCAGTTAATATCACAATGCAAGATAGGGACAGTTAGGCTTAAGACTCCGATTAAAGTGGTGGCTATTGACTTTTCACCCCTCACTAAAGAAGGGATTCTCTATGTGACAGAGATCTTTTTGCTTAAGGTGGGCTCAGGTGATGTGGAAAAAATAAGTTGCTTTGTTCTGGACAATCTGCCTGCTGGTTTGGTGTTGGGAATGCCCTGGTTGCCAAACCACAATCCAGTTATCAATTGGGAGGCAGGGGAGATTGTTCAATGGGGCCCTAACTGTGTCGATATATGTTGTAAATCAGCTTTATTGTCTGAACCCGTTAAATCTGTATCTGTGTCGTCTTGTCGGTCTGGAGGGTATTCCGGAGTACCTGAAGAACTTTGAAGACGTGTTCTCTGAAAGCAAGACTGAGGTCTTACCGCCTCATAGACCCTTTGATTGTGCTATTGAGTTAATTCCTGGGGCTAAGTTGCCTAAAGCCCGTCTGTTTAACTTGTCCAGCCCTGAACGTTTGACCATGAAGAAGTATATTGTGGAAAGTCTCTGCAAAGGGCATATACGTCCTTCAGTCTCTCCTGTGGGGGCTGGGCTTTTTTTTGTAAAGAAAAAAGATGGCGGCTTACGGCCCTGCCTCAACTTTCGGGTACTCAACAAGATAACTGTAAGGAGCACATACCCTATTCCACTTATTCCTGATTTGTGTAACCAGTTGTTAGGGGCCACGTGGTTTTCCAAATTTGATCTGCGGGGAGCCTATAATTTGATAAGGGTCCGGGAGGGGGATGAGTGGAAAATGGCATTCCTCACATCAGAGGGACTCTGAAAATCTGGTTACTCCATTTGGTCTTACAAATGCTCCTGCCATATTCCAGAACTTCATTAATGTAGTGTTCGCTGACCTTATAGGCTGTTTTGTAGTTGTCTATTTGGACGACATTTTGGTGTACTCCCCTGACAGTCACACTCATCTACAGCATGTACGAACGGTTCTCCAAAGACTCAGGGAAAATCAGTTGTTCACTAAATTGGAGAAGTGTTCGTGTTCACAGCTGTCACACACTAAAAGATGCTTTTTATTGCAAAAAATAGTTTTTGCATCACCATATCTTGAGAGCTATAATTATTCCATATTTTGGCCCAGAGTCATGTGAGATCTTGTTTTTTGTGGGACGAGTTGATGTTTTTATTGATAACGTTTTCTGGCATAAGACATTTTTTGATTTTTTTTTCCAATTTTTGGGAGGCAGAATGAACAAAAACCACAAAAAACAGCAATTCATGAATTTCTTTTGAGTGTGTGTTTATACCATTCCACATGTGGTAAAATTGATAAGGCAGTTTTATTCGTCGGGTCAGTACGATTACGGCCATACCTCATTTATATCATTTTTTTATGTTTTGGCGCTTTTATATAATAATAACTATTTTATAGATAAAATAATTGTTTCTGCATCGCCTTATTCTGAGAGCTATAACTTTTTAATTTTTTTTGCTGATGACGCTGTACGGGGGCTTGTTTATTGCGGAACAAGATGAAGTTTTCAGCGGTACCATGTTTATTTACAGTATATACGTCTTTTTAATCACGTATTATTCAATTTTTTGCTCGGCGGAATGATGATAAAGCATTTGGGGATACCAAATATGTGTACTTTTATTGTTTAGATTTTTTAAATTAAAATATTTATTTATTGATAGAATAAATATTGATTTTTGGATCATTATTTTTTAAAATATTTTTACAATTATTTAAAAAAATGTTTAAATTTAGTTCTTACTTTTACACATTGTCCCACTATGGGACACTCATTCTGTGCAGGCTGATCACTTCTATAGCATGCAGATCTATCGAGTCTCCATGGCAGCGATCAGGACCCCGCGGCAAGCCATGGGGTCTCCAATCCAAAAGCAGAGGGGCTATCAGCCCCTCTGCAGCCACCGAAACACTGCGATCATGTGACTGCTCCTGGCACTTAGTGCCGGGTGTCAGCTGTGAGAATCAGCTGACACCAAGCCACGATCGTCCACGCTCCCCCCGTGAGCGCTGCCGATCGACTATGACATACTATTCCGTCCTTGGAAATTATGTCCCAGGGCACATGGATGGGATAGTACATCATATGGCAGAAAGGGTTAAAAGGTGAAACTAGACAACACAATTTGTTGCACAATTTCTCCCGAATGCGGTGCTGCTGTAAACAGGTGCTGAGATGCAGTACGCAGGGATTGCAAAGCAATACGGTATAACAATATTATTTATTTTAACAGTAAAGGTGAAGGTAATCTCCTAAAAGGAATATATAAAGAACTCTGTATACTGTAGATAGTAATGGGTAGAGGGTTAATGCAAGTCCAACAGGTGTTGAATCTGTTGGTATGTGTTCTCAGCGGCGTTTGGGCTGGCGGGCAGCGAACTTTCCGAGCCAGAGAGTGAATCAATGAGTTGTTCCTCATCCCAGTGTGGGACCATGGGGGTGAGCATTGCGGTGGCGTCTGGCACTCTCTCCTCTTCTTCGGGATTTTGTGACAGGCAACATGCTACGGTGGACTACTTGGGTAGGCGCCCCTTCTTCCCCATCGGCTTGAATCTCATACTGGCCCATCGTACCCGACTCGGCGTTTCACCCGATATGGAGTTTTCTCCCATCGATGTTCTCACTTGCCCCAAGACCGCTTATCCCGGACCAGCACTCGATCTCCGGCCCTGAGAGTTCCTGGAGCTTAGTCCGTACCAGCCAGTGAAGTCTGCAGCCAATGGCGGTGTTCTTGGACCCAGGAAGACACCCGCGTACATGGTTAGTTTTCTCCCAGGTCCAAGCTCCAGCTCCGTGATTTCATGTCCTTTTTGCCTGAACAGTAGGATATACGGAGTGTATCCGGTTGTACTGTGCACTTGGTTGTTATACACCCAGACTAATTCAGCCACGCATTCAGGCCACCGTACTTTCCGATCTTTCTCCAATATTCGGAGCATCTGAATCAGCATTCAGTTAAAACGTTCACAGGCTCCATTCCCCTAAGGATGATAGGGCCTCTTCCTTGACTTCTCAATCCGGTACAGGCGATGCAACTCTTCTATCACTTGACCTTGAAAACAAGCGCCTTGGTCAGAATGGATCCTTTTCGGGCAACCGTATGCCCGGAAGAAGTTTTGGCAGATAGCGTGCACCGCTGACTCAGCAGTCTGGTCCTGAGTTGGAGTTACCACAGCGAACTAGGTGTAGTGATCGGTCATCACCAGACAATGTTCATACCCGAGATGAGCCGGGCCCATGGTCAAGTAGTCGATCATCAACAGCTCTAAGGGGGCAGAAGTAACGATGGTCTGCATTGGGGCTCTTTGCTCTGGAGGTTTGGCTAGTTCACAGCTCCGACATTTCTGCCAGGCCTCCTCTACCTCAGCCTTCAATTGGGGGTGATATACCAGCTTCTGCAGCCACTGAAATGTCTTCTCTGAATGAAAGTGAGCCCCTCTCTCACGGGCCTGCATAGCCACTACTTGGATCAGCTTCTCTTGAAGCACCACTTGCCTGGTGACCCCTAACTCTCGCACTAACTGGACTCTTCTATACAGCAAGCCATCTTCCAGCTGGAGTTTTTCCCACTGCCTTAGAATCTGCAGAGTTCACGGTGACAGAGGGTCTCTTTCACTCCGGCTAGGGAGTCACTTCAGGGCCACCCACTGCCTCAGCTGAGCTAATCCCTTATCTTCCTGCTGGAGGCACACCCAGTCATCCCAGGGCCGGCCCAGCACCTGTTCGCCCAACGCCTCTCCAAATGATTTGTCCCTGCGTCGCCACCAACGACCTGCCGAGGTCCCAGAAACCAGGAATCTCTTTGTCTCGGTCGCATCCAAGTTGCTCATGGGTAAAACTCGACAGAGCATCAGCATGCATGTTCTCGACTCTGGCCCAATATGCGATCTTGTACAGGTACTTTGCCATGCGGGCCATCTACCGTTGCTCTAAAGCCCCAGTTTTTCATTTTCCAGGTGGGCTAAGGGATTGTTGTCGGTACGCACTAGGATCTTGGATCCGGACAGGTATTCGGCAAACTTCTCGATCATCACCCACACTAACACCAGCAGTTCCAACTTGAATGAGTGAGCTGTAATTGTCCGGGTTCCATTCTGAGTCGTGGAGGAACTGGCTCATGTAGGTGATAACTCGCTCTTTCCCATCCTGCATCTGTGACAGCACAGCCTCCAGCCCAAGTAGATTCCCATCGATGTAAAGAATGAAAGGTGGTGAGAAGTCTGCGTAGGCGAGTATTGGGGCCTCGGTAAGGGCCATCTTTAAGGCTTGAAAGGCTTCTTCCTGACTGCTTCCCCACTGGATGATCCGATTCTTTGAATCAGATGGCACTCCCTTCACTAGCTCCAGCAGTGGATTGGCGATACGAGTCAAATTCTTCATAAACCTTCGGTAGTACCCAGTCAGCCCCAGAAAGGCCTGAACATACTTCACTGTCTTCAGGGTGGGCCAGTCCTGTACTGCCGCGATCTTCTCACGTGCTGGTCTCACTCCTTCAGCGTATACAATGTGTCCCAGATATTCAATCTGCTTACGGAAAAGGTGACACTTTTAGGGCTTCACTTTCAGGCCATGCTTCTGAAGTCGACTCAATACTTGCTCCAGCTTGGGACACCCATAAACATCTGGTCTGCTGCCTCTGCGTTCGTGGACTGCATCCTGCAGACTATACCAAGTTTAAACAGGTGCTGAGATGTAGTACGCAGGGATTGCAGAGCAATACGGTATAACAATATTATTTATTTTAACAGTAAAAGTGAAGGTAATCTCCTCGCAGGGAGTTAATAAGCAGTGGAAAAAATTAATAAAACAACAAGAAGTAAATGGAATAAGCAGAATGAACGCGACAGCCTGAGTTTCAAACAACACTTATCGTAGCTCCTGCTGGTGCTCCTTAGTCCACAGTCCGATGGAGGTAGTAGTACCGGCAATGGCTACTGAGATCTTGGTGCTGAGATCTCCATCTGCGCATGGCCTGGCAGCCATTTTCCTGGAGTCCACTGCACAGTAAACCATGTACACAAGTGCGAGGGCTCTGGACTTTCACAAAATGTCGGCTGAGCCCCCGCACCACCTAACACCCGCAGCGACGCACATCGGAACACCCCCTCATCTCAGTCTGCGGCCAGCAGCAACACTCCACTCTTGCCTCCTCCAGCAGCGACCCTGGGACCCTACTCCACCGCGGCTGGTAAGGTATAGCCACATTATAAGATGCACCCTCATTTTCCCCAAAAATTTTGTGGAAAAAAAATGCATCTTATAATTTGAAAAATATGCTAGATAGATAGAGTTTTTAGCTATATTTTAACCAGATTTTTTGTAAAAAATAGTTATGAAGCAAGGGATAAAAGTTTGCTTGCATGAACATATTTTCGATACACAATTAATCGAAAATCAGACCACAGATATCAAACCTAGTCAAGTTACTTCTAATTTAGTAACCAGATATGATAACCTAATAAATGTTCTATATATTGACTTTTTATCTCTAATCATACACCTGTCTTATCCTACCTGCCTATAACAGGGACAGCCAGACAAGACAGGAGCAGCCGCTGACGAGCGGGGGCACCTTATCTCTATCTTTTAGAGTGCCAACATCCACAGTTAGGTAGAATCAGTTTAAGACATTAGTGAGGGACTTCATAGGTATTTATTAGGCTATCATATCTGTTTACTAAATTAGAAGTAACTTTACTAGGTTTAATATCTATGGTTTGATTTTAGATGAATTGAGTATCGGAAATATTCTCTTCTGCTAAGTGGTTGTTACAGTGGGATTTGGTGTTTTTCAGAAATTGAAAATAAAAATAATATTTTAAGGGATTATATGTTCATACACTACAGTATATTTTAACCAAGAGTAACACTAAATTAATTTGTTTCTTATTACCACGGTGTTATATAGGTGTTAAAGTGCAAAAAAAGAATTATTCTTACCGTTAATTCGGTTTCTAGTAGCATTCCACGACAGCATAGGAGGATGTCTCCTTGTCCTATTGGGGGACAGGAATACAGAGAGGTTAAAAACCCCTCCCACCTCCCATTAACCAGTGTTTTACCACACATTTAGAAAAGGTTACCTTTAGTATTCTCAGAACTTAATCCAAGAATTTCGGGAGGGAATTGGCGCTGTCGTGGAATGCTACTAGAAACCGAATTAACGGTAAGAATAATTCTTTTTTCTCTAGTAGCCTTCCACGACAGCATAGGAGGTATACCAACCAATTCAATTTTAAGGGGGGTTATGGCCTGGAGAACTTTCCGGCCAAAGACTAAGTCCCGATTGGACCAAAAGTCCAATCTGTAATGCTTCGTGAAAGTATGCAAGGAAGACCATGTTGCAGCCCTGCAAATCTGCTCAGATGAAGCTCCAGCTCTTTCAGCCCAGGATGCTGCTACGGATCTTGTTGAGTGGGCCTTCAGGCCCGCTGGTGGAGCTATATTCTGGGCCAAGTAAGCTTCAGATATGGTTTTCTTTATCCAAGTGGCAATTGTGTTTTTTTGCCACTTTTTTACCTTTATTTTTACCGTATAGGTGAACAAAGAGATTCTGGTCAACTCTAAAAGATGATGAAAAATCAAGGTAGTGAAGAACAATTCTTCTAACGTCCAGGGTATGGAACTGTTGTTCTTTAAGGTTTGCCGGATTATTGCAAAATGAAGGTAAAACTATGTCCTGTGATCGGTGAAAATCTGATACAACCTTGGGAAGAAAAGATGGATCAGGACGAAATATAATAGCGTCATCTCTAATGAGCAAATATGGTTCTCGAATTGAAAGGCCTTGTAATTCCCCTATTCTTCTTGCTGTGGAAATGGCGATCAAAAAGGCTGTTTTACACGCTAGTAATTGAGGGGAACATGTCATCAAAGGTTCAAAGGGGGGTCCTGTAAGGCCTTTGAGAACTGTGTTTAAGTCCCATGGTGGGACAATAATTTGCTTCCTAGGGTTCAGTCTGAGTGCTGACACCATGAATCTTTTAATCCATTTATGGCCCGCTAAATTTTGGTCATACACCGAACTTAGAGCTGACACCTGGACTTTTAATGTGTTTGGTCTGAGACCAAGCTCCAATCCTTTCTGTAAAAAGTCTAGTATTTTAGATATATCAGGACGCAATGGGTCTGGAATATCAGGGTGACACCAGGAGGAGAACTTTTTCCAGACCTTATTGTAAATAGTATTAGTTACTGGTTTCCTGGATTTTTGAAGAGTGGCGATGACAGGTCCCGAAAGTCCTTTTTCCCTGAGGGCCCGGGCTTCAACAGCCAAGCTGCTAGGTTCAGTTTCCGGGGATCCGGATGATGGAGATGACCTTGTTGGAGGAGATCGACCTCCGGTTGCAACTGAATTGGTCCTTCTGTCCGCAACTCCAGAATGAGATGGAACCAACTTCTCTTTGGCCAGGCTGGTGCTACTAGTATGACCGGGACTTGATCGTCTTGGATTTTTCGCAGAGTTTTTGCCAGGAGAGGTATCGGGGGAAAAACGTAGGCCAATCGGAAACTCCAAGGATGACTGAACGCATCTACCCCTAGGCATCCATCTCCTGGATTTAGGGAAAAAAATGTTTCTACCTGGGCATTCTGCCTTGAGGCCATCAAATCCACATCGGGAAGACCCCACATCTCTGTAAGTGACCTGAAGACTTTTCTCTTTAGGCTCCATTCTCCTGGTTGCAGGTCTTGACGGCTCAGGAAGTCTGCCTGGGAGTTCTCTGAGCCTTTCAGGTGAACTGCTGATAAGGAAAGGAGATTGGCTTTGGCCCATTGGAGAATATGATTTGAAACGTTCCTCAGACTGTTGAATTTGGGACTCCCTTGGTGCTTGAGATGAGCCACTGTAGTCATGTTGTCCGAAAGAACTCTGACATGATAACCTGAGATTAGAGAACTGGCTGCCTGAAAGGCTTTTAGTACTGCCTTTAGTTCCCTGTAGTTGGAGGATTTGGCGCTGTCCTGCTGACACCATAGGCCTTGAAAGGGAGTCTGTAGCACCACTGCTCCCCAGCCTCTCGAACTTGCGTCGGTGGTCACTGTCAACAAGGGAGCTTGAGACCAGGCTATTCCCTTGCGTAGGTTTGAAAGATTTAGCCACCAAGACAGGGAGGCTTTGACTCTTCCTGGAGTTCGTATCTTTTTGTTCAGCAAGGCAGGATTTGCATTCCAATTTTCTAGAATGTGTGCCTGAAGAACTCTGGAATGGGCCTGAGCCCAAGCCACGGATTGTATACAGGCCGTCATTGAGCCTAGCAGGGACATAGCTACTCTCAGCGATGGAGATCTTTGACTTCTGAAGGCTAGAGTCTTGGATATCAGGTCTTGGCGGTGGTCGTCTGGCAGATAAGAAGTCTGATTCTCTGCGTCCAAGAGAACTCCTAGAAACCTTATTACTTTTGAAGGTTGGAGATGAGACTTCTTTGTATTGACGATCCAACCTAAACTCTGAAGGATGTCTCGAGTCTGGTGTACCCTTGTCTCGAGGATTCTGGCTGAAGGACCGATGATTAGAAGGTCGTCTAGATAGGGAACTATAGCCACCCCTTGTTTCCGAATGTGAGCTATCGTTTCCGACATGATCCTTGAGAAAACCCTTGGGGCTGATGAAATGCCAAAGGGGAGTACTTTGAACTGGAAATGTACTATCTTGTGATCTAGATGGACCGCGAATCTCAGATACTTCCGATGAAGAGGATTTATTGGAATGTGAAAATAGGCGTCTTTGAGATCTATGGTCGCCATAAATGAGTAACGGGTTATCAAGGGAATGGCCGACTTTACAGATTCCATTTTGAATCTCTGGTAGGAAACTGACTGGTTGAGGGTTTTTAGATTTATTATAACCCGAGATTTCCCCGACGGTTTTTTTACTATGAAAATGCGGGAGTAATGGCCTTTCCCTTGCTCGTCTCGTGGGACCACGGATATTGCGCCTGAAGCTACCAGATTTTGAATTTCTGCAGCGATAATGGATTGACTCTCTTGAGATGATAGAGAGGTTACTCTGAATAACGGAGGAGGGGGAGACTCGAAGTCTATTAAGAGACCGTCTCTTATTACATTCAACACCCAGCGGCAGCAGGAAATTTTTTGCCAGTTGTTTAGAAACTTCGAGAGTCTCCCTCCTACCTGCTGGGAGTCATTGCTTCTCCTGTTGTGTCTGCTGGGGAACGAGGATATTTTTAGGTTTTCCTTTTGCATGACTCCATCTTCCCATCTTCCCTTTACCTCTATACTGAGTAGGTTGAGCCCGGGAGGGTTGAAAAACTCGCTTCTTGGGAGGCCTTTGTTCTGGAAGAGCTTTCTTCCTATCCGTGGCCTTTTCCAGGATGTCATCGAGGGCTGGCCCGAATACATAGTCTCCTTTAAAAGGAATGGAGCACAATTTAATTTTGGAAGTAACATCCCCGCTCCACATTTTAAGCCAGAGGGCTCTACGGGCCGAATTCGTTTGGACCAGATTTCTAGCCGCAATGCGTATGGACTCCAAAGAAGAATCAGCCAAAAAACCCGCTGCTTTATGCAGGATGGGTAGAGAGTCTAGCATGTCATCTCTTGGAGTGCCCTGGGAGATATGAGTTTCCAGTTCCTGGAGCCAGCGATGAAGAGATCTGGCAACGCAGGTGGACGCTATAGTGCCCTTAATGGCCGAAGAGGAGGTCTCCCAAGATTTTTTAAAGAAGACTTTCGACTTTCCTGTCCATGGGATCCTTCAGTTGGGAGGAATCCTCAAATGGCAGTGCCGTTTTCTTCGCTACCCTCGCCACCTGTACATCCACTTTAGGGATATCCCACTTGATAGGATTTTCATCCAGAGGAAATCTATTTTTAAACTCTGAAGGGATCGCGAGGCGTTTCTCTGGAAGCTCCCACTCCCGATTTATCATGTCCGATATACTCTTATGGACTGGAAACCCGACCATCTGCTCCGTCTGAACGGAATGAGGGACCGGTAGGTCCTCCAACCCCATAGTGTTACGTACCGCACTTACTAGCTCCTCAATATATTCTGAGGAGAAAAGGAATTTCCTTAATTCCCCAGTTTTATAAACTAAGGGATTTTCCCACTTGGATGATGATGACCCCTGGGATATGTTGGACTCAGAATCCGAATGTTCCGCCTGGATCTTTCTCTTTTTTGGGAGAGAAGGACCAGGTGAGGGTGGTGGAGGCGGGGGTGGGGAGTTAATGCGGCTAGTGAAGATTGCACTTCTTGTTTCACCAGGGTACGGATCTCATCTAGCCACGATGGATGCTCTGCACTGATCACTTTATCTGTGCACTTTTGGCAGAGTTTTTTCTCCCATTTGGGAGGTAATTTCAGGGAACAAATAGCGCATTTGCTCCTTTTAACTGAGGGTCTCTGGGATGAACCTTCTCCCTGTAATAGAGGGAGAGAGGAGTAAAAGAAAATGGGGTTCCAGGAGCCTCTTAACAAGGGAGGGGGCCTTTCAGTACTCACTGAGGCCAGAGAAGCGCTGGGCTCTGCAGTCGCAGGGCTGGACGTCTCCATAGCAGGTATTTCGGCCCATAGGCGCTTACCTGCTGACGTCTTCTGGCAGTTTTTATACCCTCGGTATAAGCGCTGCCCAGCGCTTGGATTCCCCCTCCCCCTCCGGTCCCAGCACAGGTGGATTCCGTGCGCCCGCGGTATCAGAAGCTCACAAGAGCCCTGCGTTCCACAGTGGAACGCGAGACCCGGAAGTGATGTCAGCTGCACTTCCGGTTCCGCACTTGGAGGGGAAGATGCCGGAGAGCTCCAGGAGGCCTCCGGCGGGGAGAGAGCGGACCGCTTTATCCCCTCATGGGAACGCAGGGAGACCGCCTCAATGTGGTCCCAGCGTCGGAGCAGCCACGGAGGAGGGAGACCGAGGACCCGACCACCGCTGCCCGGCAAGACGTATCGCATGTGGAGTGCGCCAGGTAATACTGTACAGCCGGCCACCAGCATACCTGGATCTCTCCGTGCCCCAAGGGGGACAGGAAAACACTGGTTAATGGGAGGTGCGAGGGGTTTTTAACCTCTCTGTATTCCTGTCCCCCAATAGGACAAGGAGACATCCTCCTATGCTGTCGTGGAAGGCTACTAGAGAAATAAATATTGAGTGTGACCAGGAATATAAAAAAACATGCTGCTCCGCAAAGTGCAAGTCGTCTTTTAGGACATCTGGAATGTTAAGATTATAGTAACTGCACGGGGTATGATGAAATCATGATATCACAGTACACTGTGTTACTATTGAGGAATAAGGAAATACTCCACCTATTTTTTACATGACTAAATGTCTTACATGACTCCCAAAGACTCCTCGTGTTCATGTAGGACACTCATGCAGTGATGATGACTTCCTTTCTACCCCGTCTAGTCAGATTGGTAAATTAGCACCCAATCACTGTCTGAATCACAATGCAAACTTATTTTTTAAGCCGTCATACAACTTGTGTAAAAACAATACCTGTAATGGTAAAGGTGCAATGGACTTATACACAGTGGCTGCTTGCTGTTACACTTTGCTCTTACCAATTACACACAGTTGTTTGCGCCCCAGACATAAAGCGCTGGTATTCCCGTATTCTGTGCACACAGGCAAACATTACTAATGCCAAATGCTGCTTACTTCTATGATTAACCCTCGGCATTTAACCTCCGAGTCTCTGGGTGAAGTGTCAACAGACTCTCTCAACAGCAAATCATATTTCACAGTTGTCAGACATTCTCTCATCAGTAATGGGTCAGGCTGTAATTAGTTTCCATCTGATAAATGTCTTGTAACATGTGCATCTATTTAAAGGCAGCAGACACGCATTTTGTTTGGGCTGTCAAATCGTTTGCCATGACATAATATGAGCAACAGACTGAAATTTCTTAATGGCAGACAGAGTGCCAAGCACAATTTAATTGGGGGAGTAGACCGAACCGTATTAGTGAAATTCATTTCCTAAATAATTCAGTTCTCAGTATTGCAACAATCTACAGTTTCACATGTTCAGATTGCGTGTAGTGGGAATTTCAGCGAGAGACAGGAGTAAATGTATCTGCCAGGGCTGAGCCCTGGATAGTGTTCCTTTTAAGCCTTTGTAGTTCGTGAGCGGGGCAGATAGGGACCTTGCCTCTGTTCCCTCTAAACCGGAAGATGGAAAAGAGCAGTAAATAAATACTACCGTATATCTCTGAAATATATTAATGCAAGGATCCATGGTGGATTAAAGGAGAGGAAGGGTTCATATTAGAACTGCTGGACTAGAGCAGAGAATGGGTTAACGACAATAACCCGGTGATCTTGAGCAGTAAACGGATTACTGTCGGACCTCCTTACAATTTGGGATAGAGAAGGAATTACTGCCGGACTCCCCTGTGGTGTAGGGCAGAAGAGAAGTTTATCATCAGCGGTGGTCAAGAGCAAAGAAAGTGATAATTACACCATCCTTGG
This sequence comes from Oophaga sylvatica, assembly GCA_033576555.1. Lineage (NCBI taxonomy): Eukaryota > Metazoa > Chordata > Amphibia > Anura > Dendrobatidae > Oophaga > Oophaga sylvatica. The sequence continues at coordinate 153,338,300 of JARQOD010000009.1, forward strand.
TAATTTAGAGGCAACACGGTGTTAAAATTTGCCACGTTTGTCTTCTTGGGCCACATGAGATACTGTGATTGTTGTGAGGGGAAAAATCCAACATTCTGAATTTAAGTCTGGATTTAGACAGTGGTAATTGAAAAAATGGGCAACTTAAGAAAATCGTGGATATGATTAGTTCCATATGCAGGTAATTGTGCTCTCCAGCGTTGTAGACGGCTGCCGGCGCTGCCTTTACATTACATGCATTATTCTAGCTTGAAAAATGGTTCAAAATAGTGCACACTGCAATCGCTTCTCCGCAGACCTCGCAACGTGCAATGTAGTATGTGTATTTGACTTGTGTTTCTGGTCATGTGCACACTGTTGTCTAGAACCGCTGCAGCATTTAAAGGGAATCTGTCACCAGTTTTTTGCTATCTAATCTGAGAGCACCATGATATATGAGTGCAGACCCTGATTCCAGGGATGTGTCGCTTACTGAGCTATGTTTTGCAGTTTCAATACAAAGTTTTCTCAGCAGGAAAATCTCACTACAGGACAATTGGCCTTGTGCATCCCAGTCCAATCATGCCTCCCAATCAGTGGCATACCACCAATGGCAGCAGGCCATGCAGCTGCTATGCGGTCTGTGAGCCGGGGGGCCCGGTACAAGCACCGGGCCCCCTCACCTTCATCGCACGCTCAACTGTATGAGCATCTTGGATGTCGATATAGTTGAAATCCATGATGCAAGAGGAAGCCGTCTGCTTCCTCAACCATCATTCTCCCTGGGTGTCTGACATCTGACGTCTCTGCACAACAGACCCATTATACTATATAGAGGGCTACGTGGATCCCTTCATACTGTATGGAAGGCTATGTGAGAACGTTTATAATACACTGCTCAAAAAAATAAAGGGAACACTTAAACAACAGAATATTACTCCAAGTAAATCAAACTTCTGTGAAATCAAACTGTCCACTTATGAAGCAACACTGATTAACAATCAATTTCACATGCTGTTGTGCAAATGGAATAGACAACAGATGGAAATTATTGGCAATTATCAAGACACACTCAATAAAGGAGTGGTTCTGCAGGTGGGGACCACAGACCACAACTCACTACCAATGCTTTCAGACTGATGTTTTGGTCACTTTTGAATGTTGGTTGTGCTTTCACACTCATGGTAGCATGAAACGGACTCTACAACCCACACAAGTGGCTCAGGTAGTGCAGCTCATCCAGGATGGCACATCAATGCGAGCTGTGGCAAGAAGGTTTGCTGTGTCTGTCAGCGTAGTGTCCAAAGGCTGGAGGCACTACCAGGAGACAGGCCAGTACACCAGGAGACGTGGAGGGGGCCATAGGAGTGCAACAACCCAGAAGCAGGCCCGCTACCACCTCCGTTTTTGTGCAACGAGGAACAGGAGGAGCACTGCCAGAACCCTGCAAAATGACCTCCAGCAGGCCACAAATGTGCATGTGTCTGCACAAACAGTTAGAAACCGACTCCGAGGATGGTCTGAGTGCCCCATGTCCACAGATGGGTGTTGCGCTCACAGCCCAACACCGTGCAAAACACTTGGCATTTGCCACAGAACACCAGGATTGGCAAATTTGCCACTGGCGTCCTGTGCTCTTCACAGATGAAAGCAGTTTCACACTGAGCACATGTGACAGATGTGACAGAGTTTTTATAGACGCCGTGGAGAGCGATCTGCTGCCTGCAACATCCTTCAGCATGATCGGTTTGGCAGTGGGTCAGTAATGATGTGGGGTGGCATTTCTTTGGAGGGCCGCACAGCCCTCAATGTGCTCACCAGGGATAGCCTGACTGCCATTAGGTACAGAGATGAGATCCTCAGACCCCTTGTGAGACCATATGCTGGTGCAGTTGGCCCTTGGTTCCTCCTAATGCAGGACAATGCCAGACCTCATGTGGCTGGAGTGTGTCAGCAGTTCCTTTAAGATGAAGGCATTAAAGCTATGGACTGGCCTGCCCGTTCCCCAGACCTGAATCCGATTGAGCACATATGGGACATCATGTCTCGCTCCATCCACCAACATCACGTTGCACCACAGACTGTCCAGGAGTTGGCGGATGCTTTAGTCCAGGTCTGGGAGGAGATCCCTCAAGAGACCATCCACCGCCTCATCAGGAGCATGCCCAGGCATTGTAGGGAGGTCATACAGGCACAGGGAGGTCATACAGGCATGTGGAGGCCACACACACTACTGAGCATCATTTTGAATTGTTTTAAGGACATTACATTCCACTTTAATTTTGTGTGTGACTCCAAATCCAGGTCTCCATTGGTTAATAAATTTGATTTCCATTGATGATTTTTGTGTGATTTTGTTGTCAGCACATTCAACTTTGTACAGAACAATGTATTCAATGAGAATATTTCATTCATTCAGATCTAGGATGTGTTATTTTAGTGTTCCCTTTATTTTTTGAGCAATGTATTTGGAGGGCTATGTTGGGGCCATAATAATATTTTGAAGGCTATGTGGGGGTCATATTAACATTTGGAGGGCTATGAGAGGCCCATTATGCTATGTGAAAAACTATGTGGGGGCCATTACAATATTTGGAGGGCTATTTTGGGGCTGTTATAATTTAGGAAGGCTACGTGGGAGCCTTTATACTTTAGGGAAGGCTATGTGGGTGCCATTATAGTGCATGCAAGCAATTATATAGTGCAAAGGTTTATGTGGGGTCCATCATACTGTGTGAGGGCTGTGTCGGGGCCATTATACTGTTTGTAGGGCAAGTGGGGGCCATAATACTGTTTGGATGGTAAGTGGGGGGTCATTATACAGTGTTGAGTGGTGTGGGGGCCATTATACTGCATGGAGGGCTGTGTGGAGGTCACAGTTGAGGAATCATACTGCGATGGGGTTACCATTCTTTATCGGGGGTGATGAGTGGGGGTAGAGTAGAGTCATCATAATGTGCATGTGGTGGAATTCACTGTGAGGCTATCATACATATTTGCGGGACACTTTTGTTGGGTGCAATGAAAGGGGTTATGGGGGCTTCAATAAGGTGGAAAATTACTTTATAAGTGTTGCAAAGTAGTGAGATATGCTCTACTCTGACCCTGCCGAAAATGAATTATTATTTTTTTGGGTGGGTTGGGGAATCATCAGAACATTTGCTATGGGGCCTATTGATTTCTATGTATGTTCCTGCCCAAATTACTGATTAGCAGCTCTCTCTCACTATATAATGTACACATAAAACTGTGGTGTGAATGGGGTTATACACCGCTCAACAACTGAGCTCAGCAATAACTGCAAGAGAAAACTGTGGCTCTATCATAATTGCTGCACCTAGAAAACTAAGTGATTCATTGCTGGAAACAGGGTCTCTGTCCCTACCTCAAGTTACTTTCAGATTTCATAGCAAAAACCTGTTGACAGATTCCCTTTAATTTCTATTTCTTTTGGCTGTTCCTGACTGTGAGCCAAACAGGCAGTTTAATATTTGGAGGGCTATGTGACATTAAAGATGTTAATGTTGCAATGTTTGAATGTTTGGTAAAGATTACAATGGGCCTGCTTCAATGGGCAGTTATCACCTGAATTATGGCACAAAATTACCTGAAATGTTGAAAAACATTTGTACAATTCAAAGATGCAGCAAAATTTTTCAACTTTTGGCATTTTTCCCAATTCCAGCCACCTCCAGCAACTTTTAGAAAAAGTTAAGTTATAATTCATCATAATTTCCCCCAGCTGGTGTACGTGTTTAGAGGTGGTATATGGCAGTTGAAAGATGTGCGAAATTCATTAATAGGAATGTCCCTCTTTACAGAATTTGTTGCATCTTGCATCAGCACTCCCTTCATTAAGAATTAGAGCCAATGGCTGTGCCTAAGGGGGTTAATGTTTCTGATGGTCTATTGCAAAGAAATGGTTAATTCCAATATCACTCATGGTCCAGAGCTGCGAGAGAGGCAATCTTTTACATCTGGTGTTCAGAGAGTTATTCATAAGTGATGTGTGTGCATGCTCGTCACTGTTCGGGAATCGATTGAGTATCCTGGTGCTTACCACTCTCGTAACGTGATTGAGTAACTCGGGCGCCATGCTCAATTCCCCACCCCGCATGTTTCGTAGCTGGTTTTCAGCCACTAAACATGCAAGGATTGCCTGCCAATCATGGTGATGCCATAGCCATGTTGGCTACTGGCATTACTGTTAGAGATGAGCGAACTTGTTCTGAAAACGTTCGCCAATCTCAAATTCGGCACGAACATAGCACATTCGGACTCTTGTTTGGATTCCCGAGTATTTTCCTCAAATCCGGCAAAATTTAGCCGAAGTTCGGTAAATGATCAAGTTTCCACTAATGCTTTTGTTAGGACGTTGGCTATGAACTATCCTAGGAAACTCCTAAAAAAGCATCAGTGAAAACACGATCATTTACAGAGTTTCGGCCGAATTTTGCCAAATTTGGTGCTCTATAATGAACAGGGTGGGGACAGGTTAGAGCAGACCCGGGCAAGGGGCGGCCCGCCGGCTGTCAGTGACCGGCCCGCGGAGGCGCTCCGGCAGTCTCAGGGCCCCGGCATCAGCTGGCACAATACTTACCTCTACCGTGCCTCCGCTGCTGCAGCTCCGGGCTCCACCAGCGCTTCCTCTCACAGCCGGCCGCTGAATGACGTCATCATTTAGCGGCCGGCTGTGTCAGAGAGCGGGGACGCTGGACAGGTAAGACGTGTCTCTGTGTGTGTCTGTGTCTATGTAGTGCGGTGCTTTGTGTGTGTGTGTGTGTGTGTGTGTATGTATGTGAGAGAGTGCTTATGTGCTGTCTGTGTGTGATGATGGGCAGGCATTGCTGATAATGGGGAGGCATTGATGATGATGGGGAGAAGATGATGATAATGGGCAGGTATTGATGATGGGGAGAAGATGATGATGATGATTATGGGCAGGTATTGATGATAATGGGGAGAAGATGATGATAATGGGCAGGTATTGATGATAATGGGCAGGCATTGATGATGGGGAGAAGATGATGATGATGATGGGCAGGCATTGATGATGATGGGGAGAAGATGATGATAATGGGCAGGTATTGATGATAATGGGCAGGCATTGATGATGGGGAGAAGATGATGATGATGATGGGCAGGCATTGATGATGATGGGGAGAAGATGATGATAATGGGCAGGTATTGATGATAATGGGCAGGCATTGATGATGGGGAGAAGATGATGATGGGCAGGCATTGCTGATAATGGGGAGGCATTGATGATGATGGGGAGAAGATGATGATAATGGTCAGGCATTGATGATAATGGGCAGGCATTGATGATGGGGAGAAGATGATGATGGGCAGGCATTGCTGATAATGGGGAGGCATTGATGATGATGGGGAGAAGATGATGATAATGGGCAGGTATGTATATATACAGTATATATATATATATATATATATATATATATATACTGTATATATACAGTATTGGGTAGAACGGAGTTAATTATATTAGTCCGGCCCTCTAAAACCATCCCAATTTCTCATGCGGCCCCCTGGCAAAATTAATTGCCCACCCCTGGGTTAGAGGATCTTTGGACTGTTATTCTTTTTTTTTTTTATTTAACTGGTTGTGTGGAGATTCCGGCAGCCAATCAGGTCACAGAAATCATCCACAACGTCCAGACACAAGGGCTTCTGTCATTGGCTGCCGAAGTAACATGTCCCTCTCCATATAAAGAGCAGACATGTGGCTTCAGTGCCATTTTGTGAGTGTAACAGCATAGTGAGCCTGCTGCAAGTAGTCAGATAGACAGGATCCTGTGTCAAATCAACCTTCCAGCATATAAATCTGGAGCGCTGCTGTGTGCTGCGGCAACCAGTCGCCACTTCAGCATATAAATCCTGTGCTAATTGTGTGGTGCAGCCACCAGTCCACATTTTCAGCATATAAATCGTTTGTGCTAATTGTGTGGTGTAGCCACAAGTTCACATTTTCAGCATATGAAAACTTTTTGCCAATTGTGCGGTCCAACTTCCAGTTCACATTTCAGTATATAAATCTTGTGTGCTAATTCTGTGGTCTAGCCCCACTATCTTAACCAATAAATACTCATTGTTAATTTGGTTAGAAGTGACTGACAGGTCTGGGCCTAAGTTTGTGAAACAGCTGGTTAAAAGAGGGCAAGGGTACATCCAACATGAGTGGGAAAAAGCAAGGTCATGGAGGAAGGAGGAATAGGCGTGTTGTACGAGGTGTACGTGGGGTAGGTGGTAATATTAATGAAAGCTCCATTAAACAAATACCGTCTTGTCCTATCCAAAGACCATTGACAACTTCTGTTACTGGACGGGCTACTAGGCTGCCTTTCTTTGGTAGCTGCACAGCGGTACACCTTGCAGATCATTTTTAGATATGTGAAGACTTCAAGTTAGGTTTTCATCTGGTGGGTTGCCTGTAGTGTAGGATGTCAGAGCCCCATTACACTATTTCTCCTCTGTGGAAATTGATGCCACTTTAATGGTGTGTGCCAATAATTTTTTAAAATCTGGAGACTCCAAGTTGGGTCTCCATCTGGTGGGTTGCCTGTAGTAGAAGGGGTCCCAGAGCGCCAGGCTTAAAACTGTCACTCAACCACCTCCTATTGACCAATTTGTAAGCTAGAAATGCTGCGACAGGCCCTGCACCATCCAGCCATGTGGGATTATTGCCATACAGTCCTTGCTGCTGCAACCTAAAACCAACAGTACTTAGAAGGGTTACATTTATTCTATTCCCTATTAATACCACTGTTCGCTGCATTTAGTGTAGGGATAGGTGCTGGAGGATGGCTAGTTTTGGATTATAAGAGGATGAGGACAAGAAAAAAGAAGTAACCATGAATCATATACTCTTTTTGGGTGGGATGGGGTGCATGGAAATACACCAGAAAAAAAGGAACATTTCAATCAGCTTTATGTTACGCTGCTATCATCTGATGGTGTTCATAAGTCTGGGCCAATCCTGACCTTATTTATTTTTATAAGAGTCAGCCTGTCAGCATTTTCAGTTGACAAGCTGTTGTGCCCACAATGGCATTAAAAACCCACTCTGACAAAACACTAAACAAACTATCTGTCCAGGAATTTAAAAAAATCCATTTCACCTCTATTTAATAAGTGATTACAGTTTTTGGATTCTCTTTCTTCCCTGCCATGCCTTACATTACAGATCTGCTTGTTTAGTGAGGTGGTTCATACAAATGCATATAAAAACTTCCTAAATCACCATAAATAATCATTACTCATAACCATCACATATCCACAGACAGATAAAGCTTTTTATGTAAGAGGTGTGTGTATGTGTGTGGATGGTAGAGATGAACAAATCAACTTGATGTAAATCGAATTTGTGCATTAGTTATGTAATTCACTGAAACTGGTGAATTTCAGTAATTTGCAATTAAATTGCATAAATTGACAAAAATTGCAGCCAGAGAGCGCTCACACAGTCAATCAGAAAAGACTATTGTAGCCTGTATAAATGCAGAGACAGGGAATGCAGCAAGCATTTTGAGGTGAATCAGGAAAGTGAGAGAACATCACAACTCACAGTTTAGCAACAGAGATAGGGAGGAAAAGTCAGACAGTGTATATACATTACAAATAGTGTGTGACAGCAGTGAAGAACGGTTACCTTATGGAAACCCATAGCATATACACCTCAGAGTGTTATAAACAATTTTGCTTTTCTAAATTTGCTGAATCTTGCAAATATTCGAATTTCAAAATATGATCTCATCTCTTTTGGGAGGGGTTCCAGAGCTCTTCAAAGTAATTTGACATTTTGCCTGTTGCCTTATATAACGGAAATCAGTTTTTATACAGTTTATTTCATCTTTTTATTTTTAAACCCCATTGTGTTTTTTAAAGTTGACGCATCATATTCTGTAATTCGCCGATAATGAGTGATGTGTAATGAGTCTTTGATGTTTACAAATGAAACATGAACACCAGATACAAAAACTGTTGTAATTTATTCACTAAAAGGATTTTGTGGATTGTAATGTCTTTCAAGTATTAAATTACAGCGAAGCACAGAATGAGGCTGGAAATAACAGATATCTTAATAGGGATAGGGAGACACAGAAATATACACAATAAAAGTTGTCTGATACTCGATGCTGCGCTCTGTGCTGTATGATAAAGCTTTCACTTTCATTCTGTAGGTTTCTGGCTCTTTCAGGGGTCTGTTGGTGAAAACCACTCCTTTCATATGTTCCTCCCTTATAGAGAAGGGTAGCATTGGGTCTTCATTAAGTATAAGGAATGTTGTTCTGGGATGTAATATTCCATCTTGTGTGTATGCAACCAGGCGAATCAAGTCTTGATTGGCAGCAATACCAAATGGAAGTGAGACCATTTTGTACTGCAGTGCATAGGGGCTGAGAGCACACTCCAAATCATTCAGCGCACAATTCTTCAAACAGTACCTGGTGTTACACAAACATCATGAACGGCATTAGTCATATGATAACAAATAACTGTTAACAGCTTCAATTCAATTTGATTTGTTGTCTTGCAAATATAGATTCTCTTTTGTCCGTGGATGGGGTCCAGGTATTGGAGCGCCTTATTTTTTAAGCGAAGGGAATAAAAGGGAATCTATCACCCCATTTTTCGACCATCAGCTGTAGCCACCACCATCAGGGGCTTATCTACAGCTTTCTGTAATGCTGTAGATAAGCCCCCGATATCACCTGAAAGAGAAGAAAAACGAGTTATATTATACTCACCCAGGGGCGGTCCGCCGTCCGGTCTTCTAGTGAAGCCCTCCTCTTCTTAGCTTCCCATCGCGACTCCGGCGCACTGCTCTGCCCTGATGAGGACAGAGCAGAGTACTGCAGTGCGCAGGCGCCGGACCTCTCTGACCTTTCCCGGCGCCTGCGCACTGCAGTACTCTGCTCTGCCCTCACCAGGGCAGAGCAGTGCGCCGGAGCTGCGACGGGAAACTAAGAAGAGGAGGGCTTCGCTAGAAGATGGGAGGCGCTGGACCAGACCACAATGCCCATCAGACCGGACAGCGGACTGCCCCTGGGTGAGTATAATATAACTCATTTTTCTTCTCTTTCAGGTGACATCGGGGGCTTATCTACAGCATTACAGAAAGCTGTAGATAAGCCCCTGATGGCGGTGGCTACAGGTGATGGTCGAAAAATGGGGTGACAGACTCCCTTTAATGAGATCATGCACAAGAGCGGCAAGGTGCCTTAATTCCGTTATGACAACAGCCATACATGTATGACAGCTGTGTGCTATTACTGGATGTAGTGGGTTTAGGAAATGAGCTCATTCCATACAGCAGAAGTGCTGGCTGCCTTATACAGCCTGCACACAACACGTAGTTCAGATCATATCAGTCTAACCACTTAAGTGTCACTGCCAACCAGTTTATCAGCATTTAAAAGATTTCATCATGGCAACCATCATTTCTGACGGCCATTGACATCCTGTGCAACATGATCACAATTGCTTTCCACAGCAGCTTTCTGAAGGCTGAGTCTGTGATTGAGCTTCATAAGAGATCGTCAATTTCACAATACACCACAAGGAGAACAAGTCCTCTAAAAGGCTTTTTTAAAGATATGAAAGCATTACAAAATATTTTTAAACACACACACATATACATTATTTTTTTAATGTTTAAATCACATCAAAATGTGAAAAATAACATCTTTATTTTTGTTGTGTATTTCCATGGAAATTGGAAAACAAATTGAAAGCTAGGATTTTTTTGTTTACCAGAATTTCCCTAAGGGCACAGTCAGACGGCTGTAAAAATTAGACGGAGATCGTAACGTAATGCTGGGACTGGTCGGCAGCTCTCCTAACCTGAGCGTGACAGCTGCATAGAAATACAAGAAGCTGTCATGCTTTATTTGGGAGAGCCGCCGGCCAGTCCAAGCATTGCATTACAATCTCCATCCAGTTTAAACGTCTGACTGTGCCATATAAAAGGTAATGAAAAGCAATCAAAACTTTGCAAGGTATCCATGAAAACAATCAATAAGTGGTTGTATTAAAAATATTAGCTTGATGCGCAGAGAAGAGGCCCTCTCTCAGTTCCATTAACTGAAGACAAAAAAAAGTTACAACTTTCAGAAAGCAGAGACACAACCCACTTTTTTTATTTTTTACAAAATATTACGAGTCTGACATTTTGATTTGTTTTCCATAGGCCATTTACCATATGGGTTAAATTTATATGCTCATAGGTTGGACTTTTAAAGACACAACATCATATGTTTTTTTTTTAATTGGAAAAATGGTGGAGATTAAAACTTTTATTCTTAATTGTTTTTCAGTTTATTTTACAACTTTATCTTCACTGCAACCCAGGGACAGGAACCTAAAATCATATTAAGTATTGTAGTATATAGGAATTATCACAATCTCCTAGGAAACCCAGCTGTTCATGAGAGAACAGAAATGGTGGCGATATGGACCGCTGGCACTCCCCACCCACCACTTAAATCTCACACTACTCTGTACAAGCTGCAGCTGTCAGCCAGACTGGGTGAGTGAAGATTGAATGCACTTTTATTTATGGGCTCAATCGCTATCCTCTTTATACTTATGCTAAAATGGTCATTTTAAAATCAGGATTATACAGCCATCGTAAAATTAATTTTGACAATAATTACACCAGCCTCATCAAGTTTAATAGGTGTTGACTTAATCAATATATTCAGTCATTGTCCAATAATGCAGCATAAAAAGGAAACCTTAGAGGATGCTTCAAATTCCTGTTTTGTTTCCATCCATCCCCGACCCCTTCACATACACATAGAGGCACACTAGAAAAATTTGGCAATATCAACTCAAAAATTATTGGGGTTGTGTCTTTAAAGCCAAAATAGCTGCATCCTGAAGGGGTTAATATACGGTATGTATCACTGGTTTTGTGTTAACAAATAAAACGCAGTGTCATTTTTGTTTAGAAAAACACCCAAAATTTACATTAAAATGTATTAAAATATCTAAGCAACATCACTTAGGGGTGTAAGGAAAAAAATAAAAGAAGACAACCTAGGATGGATGCTTCTGAAGGACTAATCATCTGTCAATTCTGACAAATGATGGACGGGCCGGTCCAACAGTGATACTCATCAGTCTGTGCCCAGCAGCAGCTAGATGAAGAACTTGAATTGATTGTCCACTACTTTTTCATTGATGACCTATTCTTAGGATAGTTCATTAATATCCGATTGGTCAGAGACCGACAACTGGTACCCCCGCGGATCAGCTGTTAGTGTCGGCGCTGGTGGCCGCCGGCTGGAAGTACTCATCAGGCCATCTTCTGGTAGTGGCCGAGGTTTAGAACTGCACATCCACCTTATATTCAAGCAATAGGAGGCGGATGAGTAGTACCCTGCGGTGGCCACTATCAGAAGATGGTCAGCTACGTAAATGCACTTAAGGATAGGTCATCAATGAAAAAGTTCAGACAACCTCTTTAAGTATATCATTAAAATGGTAGGAATTTTTTATTGAATACTGACATATTGCTTAGATGTGCATTTAGAAAGGAAATTAACAAAAAAAAATCAAGACAAAAGTGTCTATAGCCTATAAGGTAAATTGTGAGTGCTTGATACATACAGGTCCTTCTCAAAAAATTAGCATATAGTGCTAACTTTCATTATTTTCCATAATGTAATGATTACAATTAAACTTTCATATATTTTAGATTCATTACACACCAACTGAAATTTGTCAGGTCTTTTATTGTTTTAATACTGATGATTTTGGCATACAACTCCTGATAACCCAAAAAACCTGTCTCAAAAAATTAACATATTTCAACCGTCCAATAAAATAAAAGTGTTTTTTAAAAACAAACAAAAAAACCATCAAATAATAAAGTTCAGTTATGCACTCAATACTTGGTCGGGAATCCTTTTGCAGAAATGACTGCTTCAATGCAGCGTGGCATGGAGACAATCAGCCTGTGACACTGCTGAGGTGTTATGGAGGCCCAGGATGCTTCGATAGCGGCCTTAAGCTCATCCAGAGTGTTGGGTCTTGCGTCTCTCAACTTTCTCTTCACAATATCCCACAGATTCTCTATGGGGTTCAGGTCAGGAGAGTTGGCAGGCCAATTGAGCACAGTAATACCATGGTCAGTAAACCATTTACCAGTGGTTTTGGCACTGTGAGCAGGTGCCAGGTCGTGCTGAAAAATGAAATCTTCATCTCCATAAAGCATTTCAGCCGATGGAAGCATGAAGTGCTCCAAAATCTCCTGATAGCTAGCTGCATTGACCCTGCCCTTGATGAAACACAGTGGACCAACACCAGCAGCTGACATGGCACCCCACACCATCACTGACTGTGGGTACTTGACACTGGACTTCAGGCATTTTGGCATTTCCTTCTCCCCAGTCTTCCTCCAGACTCTGGCACCTTGATTTCCGAATGACATGCAAAATTTGCTTACATCAGAAAAAAGTACTTGGGACCACTTAGCAACAGTCCAGTGCTGCTTCTCTGTAGCCCAGGTCAGGCGCTTCTGCCGCTGTTTATGGTTCAAAAGTGGCTTTACCTGGGGAATGCGGCACCTGTAGCCCATTTCCTGTGCACGGTGGCTCTGGATGTTTCTACACCAGACTCAGTCCACTGCTCCCTCAGGTCCCCCAAGGTCTGGAATCGGTCCTTCTCCACAATCTTCCTCAGGGTCCGGTCACCTCTTCTCGTTGTACAGCATTTTCTGCCACATTGTTTCCTTATAACAGACTTCCCATTGAGGTGCCTTGATACAGCACTCTGGGAACAGCCTATTTGTTGAGAAATTTCTTTCTGGGTCTTACCCTCTTGCTTGAGGGTGTCAATGATGGCCTTCTTCACATCAGTCAGGTCGCTAGTCTTAAGGGTATGCCACACTAAACAACATCGCTAACGGGATCGCTAAAAAACGTCACTATTTAGCGATCCCGTTAGCGATGTTGTTGTGTGCGGCAGCTGCCAGCGACGAGCTTCCTGCTGTGATCTCGCTCGTCGCTGGAATCGTTCCGGACCCTATTTTATCGCCGGCGCTCCCGCTGGGTAAGTATAATCGCTAAGTGTAGCACCTTTTCTTAGCGATTTAGCGGTACTTTTGTACCGCTAAAGTCGTTAAGGAGATCGCTAACCGCGATAGCGTCCTTAACGACATCGCTAAGTTAGGTAGCTACTAGCGATATAGAAACAATCCCGCTAGCGATCTCATTAGTATGCGACGCTAACGAGATCGCTAGCGGGATTGTGTAGTGTGGCAGTACCTTTACCCATGATGGGGGTTTTGAGTAATGAACCAGGCAGGGAGTTTTTAAAAGCCTCAGGAATCTTTTGCATGTGTTTAGAGTTAATTAGTTGATTCAGAAGATTAGGGTAATAGGTCGTTTAGAGAACCTTTTCTTGATATGCTAATTTTTTGAGACAGGTTTTTTGGGTTATCAGGAGTTGCATGCCAAAATCATCAGTATTAAAACAATAAAAGACCTGACAAATTTCAGTTGGTGTGTAATGAATCTAAAATATATGAAAGTTTAATTGTAATCATTACATTATGGAAAATAATGAAATTTAGCACTATATGCTAATTTTTTGAGAAGGACCTGTACACCTTACTTATTTAACAATAACTCACTTCAAACTTGCAAATAGCCATGCATTGGAGGAAATACACAGGTTAGAGATGATAGAATCAATTTGATGCAAATCAAATTTGTTTAGAATTTTATAAAAGTTTTCGGCGGACTTGAAAAGTGTGCTATTCAATTTGTGCTAATTTGCCAAATAAAAAAAATATGCCCGTTGCCATTTTAGAAATTGCAGAAGACTGCATCAACTACAGAAGGCACACATGACCTCAGGCTCAAACACCCAGATTTTTCCATAATGCCTTACAGCTATCCCATCACAAGAAATAGAGCAGCCAATCAGGAGGGACTATCATAGACAGTATAAAAGCTGAAGCACAGAATGCAGCATCCATTTTTACGTGATTTATGATAGAAAGAGAACATCAGAGCTCAGAGTTCTGCAATAGAGACATGAATAGAGAGCCCTAAAACAATGGAAAGATACTACAAGGCAACTGGAAGCTTTGAAGAATTGCAATTTGCAGAAAATCGATTTGCTGTGAATCTAATGTTTGGATAAAAATTGATGAGTCTAATGGATTAGAATCTCAAAAGATTCGATCATCTCTACAGGTTTTTGGAATTTATTATATTGGGGGAAAGGTTAGCAATACCTTTAACAAGTTTGACAAGTACGATTACACTGTTTCAGTACATAAAATAAACTAGTAAGTGTAACATACCCAGAAGAAGAGTCTCGTAGGTAATTTGGTGGGCAAGGGGTATCAATGCATTGGTGACTTCCCCTCATGTTAAAGCACATCTGGTTTGGATCACATTGAATATTTTGTAGAAGGCATTCATCAATATCTGTGAGTAAATGTGCACATGACGTAGTTGTTAGAATACATAAATTTGCTTCAGCTAGAAATAACACAAGTTGTTCAAAGAAACCCATAATTGACACACCCTACATTTAACCTCTTTACTCTGGCACTCTATCTGTCTGGACCCCTCAAAAATAAGGAAATGACACATTCCCAACAGTATGAAGACTGAAAGGATTAAACATAATAGTAGACACACTGTGAGCAGCTTCTTCATCTTTTTTTTTATCTTACAGCTCCACTGTTTACACACAACATTCTTAAACCACAGATAAGTGAAGATACAGTCATAGCTGATAGTGTTGTCACCCTTGAAATTGAGACCCCAAACACACTTGAAGAAGTACTCAGAAATGGATGGAAAGAAAGTGCTGAACAGTTCTGAAGTGGCCAACAATGAGTCCAGATCTAAATGATCTTACAAATGTTATTGTGAGAAAGCACCCTTCAAATATGAGAGACGTGGGGCAGTTTGTAAAAGTAGAGTGGCCAAAAATTCCAGTTGAGAGGTGTAAGAAGCTTGTTGATGGTTATAAGAAGTGTTTGATTGCAGTTAATTATTCCATAGGGTCTGCAAGAAAATATTAAGTTGAGAGTGGCAACAATTTTGTCTGGCCCATTTTTGGGAATTTGTGTGAAATTATGTCCAATTTGTAGTTTTCCTCAGTTTTTATGTGTTGTTCCAATACACATAAAGGAAATAAACATGTATAACAAAACATTTGTAATTGCGATAATTTTATGGAAGAAATACTTCATTTTCTGGAACAATTTCAAGGGTGTCAACACTTTCGGTCATGACTTTATGTATATATATATATGCAGTATGTACACACACACTTGAGCTCTACCAGTGTTCATAGCATTCAAAGGGATTTCAGAAATAGATGTCAGTTCTGAAAGATGATGCTAAAATTATAAAAAACTTGGGAAGTAATTTTGATTTTGAACAAAAAGGATTATCATAAGTAGACTCTGAATACACAGTATTTCATAAAGTAGGTAAAGGGAAACTCTACAATTCTACAGCTAAATTTAGGGCTGATTTACAGAAGATATTAAAACACTGAATATTTACCATAACATGTAATTTCTCATAGCTTCCTTGGATGTGTACATGTAGTTTCACACAAAATCTATAGAAAAGCATGATGTTGCTGCCCTCATCAGCAAAAATATTTGGGCACATTTCAGTCTATTAGATAAAGGAATTCTCCTGATTCTTATGATTTGTAACTTTCCACCCTTTTCATTGTGCAGTTCCTCTTCATCAGTACTCTGTCAGCATTGTAGATGCTGAAATTTCCTTTCTCTTATTTCCTAGCATGCATTGCTCTTACCACAGTCTAATGGCTTGCCTGCACTGAACTTACAGCTTGATGCTTTTTATGCCATTTTATGGATTAAGAGACAAAAGAGGAAGAACAAAAAGGCAGTCACAGCCTCGTCCTGTACTCTGAATTACCATCTTTGCTGCTATACTGTATATGGATTACACTTTACAACAGGCAGTGTGCAGCAAGATAGGCTTAAGGGATCCACTTAGTGGCCAACATTATGGAGCGACCTTTTGGGTCTGACAACATCATTGTTAAATAAAGTGATTGTATATTTAAATTATCTATCAAATTCACATTATCCATGAAATGAGATTGAGTTGTCTGAAAGTACAGTGTCCATTTAGGACTGATGTTATGAAAACATTCAGCATAGAATCACATTGGATGGAGAGTGTGGCGTCTCATTTCCAACAGGGATTGACAACTGCTCTTGTAACAGAAGGGAGAATTGATCTTCCATTCTCTTGATTCGTGTGTACATCAGTAGAAATCAACTACAAATTTAATTTAAAAATGTAACATTTTATTGAATTATTATAGATTTCAACTACCCAAGTTGCTACAGTTCTGTGCTGAATTTATCTTCATTAGAAAGCCCAATAAATAAAATCATTTTTATTGGTGAAAATGTTTGCTGTTTTCAAGGAACATCTGTTATAAAACCTCTTACATGAATTATCCAAAACTTTAGCACATTAAACAATACTGTCAGGAGTGTAACTAAAGTACTGTGGGCACTCATGCAAATTTATTGGACTAGGTGCCTCACCCACCAGCATGTTGTTTGTATGTGTCCCCTAGTTTCGTTATTTGGGTCTATAAGCATCTTCTGTCCCCTGTGGTACCAAACAAATTATTGGTACAACCATGCTTCATGCCCCACACTTGATGACTCCCACATTTAAGTTGCAGCCATGTGTGCCACCACAAAGTAATATACCCACTTTTGAGCTTGATGTGGATTATTTCCCTCCCCCATCCACCCCACGGCCTATAGCTCCTCAAACACAATTACGAGTTCCATCAATCCCATGGGCTCTTCAGCCTCCAGCAGGCCTGGACTGTGCTCCACACAAACACTGCACTCTGGATCAATGGGACATCACCAGCCATTATTTTAACTACAATTCTGAGTGAGATTCTACTGAGTTTGAAAAATGTAATAGACCACTACCATCTGCCACACAGTCAAAATGATGTGATGAATCCTTCCAGGGCTACCAGATCAAAACGGCTGCTAATGTAAGTTCCATGGATGCGGTTGGTATTTATTAGTTATTTCATCTAAGCATTTCAGGGTTGAACTGACCCCTTTATCAGGATTAATCAAAATTTTACTGACAAAACAAAAAATAAGCATCATCACACTGACCCAGAACTGCTGTAGAAATATTCGCTGGCGACTTGACATCAATCAAGAATGCAGTATTCTTATGGAATACATTCCAAAGCTGCTACAGCGTTTAGCGCTCTATGCTTGTCGTATAAGTGCAGGCGAGAACAGTCTCCCGACCCCTATGGGGAAGATCATGGTACCACCTCTTAAGACGGCGATTGTTACACCCCTGAATACTGCCTGGACATACCTTGACATGACTTTCCATTGGCCATGAGTTGATAACCAGGTGGACAGACACACTGGTAACTTCCGAGAACATTTCTACATTCATGTTGGCATATATCCTGAATGTCACATTCATTAATGTCTGTGTAGAGTAAATAAATGAGTGAGATAATTATTAGATTATAGCAATATTATAATGCAAACAGCCCTCAATCAGGGTGTGACTTACCCACACAAGATTTCCAGGACCTTCAGACCTGAACCCTCGTGGACAAACACAGACATAACTACCATGCGTGTTTTCACATATTTGGTTATTTTTACACCGATGTGCAGCCTCTCTGCACTCATTAATATCTAAGACAAAAGAATAAAGGATTTTTACATACAACCATGAATATTAGTATTTCATGTGTTTATGGCAAAAGCCATGTGTACAGACTTGCACCATGGCTAAATCGGAGTATGTTCTGGTACCCTGGTGGGACAATTACATTTTGGACAGGAACATCTATAAGATTTATATTTACTGGGGGCTTTTTCCATCCATCGAATAAGAATTGTGTGAGAGAGTTTATAGTATAATTTTGATTACATTAATTAAATTGTGTGTAGGTTATCCAAAATACTGTGATGGCTCTCACGATGACATCTTCCACATGCATAGACTTTCTGGGTTTCTTTCTCAGTACTTCTAACTGGCTATTTAGATTTGTGTACATTTAGTGAGTCTGGAAACCAAAATTAAAGGGAATCTGTCACCAGGTTTTTGCCATCTAATCTGAGAGCAGAATAATGTAGAGACAGAAACCCTGATTCCGTGATGTGTCACTTACTGATCTGCTTACTAATGTATTTATAAAAAGATTGTTTTATCAGCAGGAGATTATCAGAGAACTAGTAAACCTGCTGCCAAATAGTCAAACCATGTCCCCTAGTAAGCTGCCAATCAGTAGTGTGGTCAGGATTATACAGAGCTCAGCATTTAGAGAACTGCATGATTATGATAGATTTATGCACCTTAATTACTCTTTAACTGGATATTTTTAAAAGTATGCTATGATCAATCATTTTGGAGAAAAAGAGAGAAAAACATGGATACACAAAACTTACCAACACATGAACCATTTTCTGTTTTTGTAAATCCACTGGGACATAATTCAATGCACTTGTAACTTCCACGTGTGTTTTTACACAGTTGGTCTGGTCTGCAGACATTCTGACGACATTCATTCAGGTCTGCAGGGACATAAAATACAAGAATGAACATTGTCCTTAGGCCGGGGTCACATTTGCGAGTGTGATATGAGAAACTCGCATGAGTCTCTCGCATCAATATCCGACACTGCTGTCAGCAACCGGGACCGGAGTGTGCAGCTGCATGTATTCCTATGCAGCCGCACACTCCATTCTGAGTGCCGGGTATTGATGCGAGAGACTCGCGCGCGTTTCTCACATCACACTCGCAAGTGTGACCCGGCCTTTACCCCTCATAACAGCATAAACCCTGGGGTGACCCACAATAAGAAAAACTAGTCACAAAGCTCCCCAAAAATTATGGATTTTGAATTCCTCCAAAAAACTCAGTGTGAACATAGCCTAAGATTATTGAAGCATAAAACGGCTGCAGACTTATGCAGAGGAGACTAAAAGTTGCTGCATGTCCTGAGTACAACAAGTTAAAGGGGTTGTCTGGGCTTTCTGTATAATTAGTGTGTGTACCTAGGCTACAGAATGCTGACAGTTTGTAATATACTCCATGTCAGCATTCTTCATGGTGTCCTACACTTCACACTTAGTCTGGTGAGCAGCTGTCTCCTGATTCTGGAAGAGCTGCTCACTCACCCACTAAAGTTTTCCTGTCTGACAGAGACTTGTCCTAACCACCTGCAGTCTCTGCCAGACCCTCTGCCTCCTACTCCAGCCTCCCTGTGCAGAACACAATGCAAGGCAGCAAGGAAATGACTCAGCTGATTGGACACAAGCAAAATACTGCAGGAGAGAAGTACGCAAATAGGGTCTTATCCGAGTTTTAAATAATCCTTCGATCAGTTTGCAGTCAACTGATTTTAATGATACCAAGGCATATAGATTCATCCGAGTCACAAGCTGCAGCGGATCCACGGGCCAAACCGATGACGAATCGTAGTATAATAAGGAGAAATTGTGGTTATCATCCGCGCTGCTATCCAAATAACGGTCCAGTCATGTAGATGGTGAAGACATGGTGTTTTATTCCCTCAAAATGTTTCGAAGTCTACAGGACTTCTTCCTCAGGAGATGCATTTCAGCTCCTGAGGAAGAAGTCTTGTTGACTTCGAAACGTGTTGAGGGAATAAAACACCATGTCTTCACCATCTACATGACTGGACCGTTATTTGGATAGCAGCGCGGATGATAAACACAATTTTTCCTTATTATACTCAGCTGATTGGACGAAAAAGGAAGGAAAAGGCTTCTACATAGGTGAGTATAATGTAGTGTCTGCATCCATCACTCCCTCATCCATCCATCCCTCATCCATTCCTCCCTCCCTCATCCATTATTCCTTCCCTCCCTCATCGATCAATCCACACACATCCATACACATATAGACTGAGGTTCTGCATCAGTTGAGGCTTATTATGAGATATATATGTAGATATACATCACTATAGACTGAGGTTTTGCAGCAGCTGAGACATATTATGAGATATATATAGATATACATCACTATAGAATGAGAGTCTACAGCAACTGAAGTGTATTATGTGGTATGTGCTATACTATCACCACTGTGTATGTGCTGTGGGGACTTGTGATGCCCTATCTCCACTGTGGATGTGATGTGGAGACATGTGAGGCTCTATCACCACTGTGGATGTGATGTGGAGACATGTGACTCTCTGTCACCACTGTGGATGTGATGTGGAGACATGTGATGCTCTATTACCACTGTGGATGTGATGTGGGGACATGTAAAGCTCTGTCACCACTGTGGATGTGCTGTGGGGACATGTGATGCCATATCTCCACTGTGGATGTGATGTGGAGACATGTGAGGCTCTATCACCACTGTGGATGTGATGTGGAGACATGTGACTCTCTGTCACCACTGTGGATGTGATGTGGAGACGTGTGAAGCTCTATTACCACTGTGGATGTGATGTGGGGACATGTAAAGCTCTGTCACCACTGTGGATGTGCTGTGGGGACATGTGATGCCATATCTCCACTGTGGATGTGATGTGGAGACATGTGAGGCTCTATCATCATTGTGGATGTGATGTGGGGACATGTGACGTTCTATCATAACTGTGGATGTGATGTGGGACATGTGAAGCTCTGTCACCACTGTGGATGTGATGTGGAGACATGGGAAGCTCTATCACCACTGTGGATGTGATGTGGGGACATGTGAAGCTCTATCACCACTGTGGATGTGATGTGGAGACATGTGACTCTCTGTCACCACTGTGGATGTGATGTGCAGACATGTGAAGCTCTATTACCACTGTGGATGTGATGTGGAGACATGTGAGGCTCTATCATCATTGTGGATGTGATGTGGAGACATGTGACTCTCTGTCACCACTGTGGATGTGATGTGTTGACATTTGAAGCTCTATTACCACTGTGGATGTGATGTGGGCGGCATGTAAAATTCTACCACTACTGTGGATGTGATGTGGAGACATGATGCTCTGTCACCGCTGTGGATGTGATGTGGGGATATGTGATGTGCTATCACCACTGTGGATGTCGTGTGGAGACATGTGAAGCTCTATTGCCACTGTGAATGTGATGTGGGGGACATGTGAAGCTCTATCACCACTGTGGATGTGATGTGGGGACATGTGACAAACTATCACCACTGTGGATGTGATGTGGAGACATTTGACTCTCTGTCACCACTGTGGATGTGATGTGGAGACATGTGGAGCTCTGTCATCACTGTGGATGTTGTGAATTTGGTATACAATTTGAAGATACTATATACACTGTGTGATGTGATGTGGGGACACGTGAAGTCTATCACCACTGTGCATGTGATTGGAGGACATGTGAAGTCGTGTCACCACTGTGGATGTGATATGGGGACATGTGAAGCTCTGTCACCACTGTGATGTGATGTGGGACATTGAAGCTCTATCACCATGTGAATGTGATGTGGGGACTTGTAAAGCTCTATCACCATTGTGAATGTGATGTGGGGACTTGTAAAGCTCTATCACCATTGTGAATGTGATGTGGGGACTTGTAAACTCTATCACCATTGTGAATGTGATGTGGGGACATGTGAAACTCTATCACCACTGTGGATGTGATGTGGGGACATCTGAAGCTCTATCACCACTGTGATGTGATGTGGGGACATGTGACTCTCTATCACCACTGTGAATGTGATGTGGGACATGTGACTCTCTATACCACCGTGGATGTGATGTGGAGACATGTGAGCTCTGTCACCGCTGTGAATTGATGTGGGGGCATGTGAAGCTCTGTCACCACTGTGGATGTGATGTGGGGACATGTGAAGCTCTATCACAACTGTGAGATGTGATGTGGAGACTTGTAGTAAGCCTTATCACCACTATGGATGTGATGTGGAGACATGTGACGCTCTATCACCACTATGTGTATGTGATACATGTCAGCTCTATCACCACTGTGGATGTGGATGTGGAGACATGTGAAGCTCTATCACCACTATGGATGTGATGAGAGACATGTGATGTACTGTCACCACTGTGGTATGATGTGGGGATGTGGGGACATGTGAAGCTCTATCACCACTATGGATGTGATGAGAGACATGTGATGTACTGTCACCACTGTGGATATGATGTGGGATGTGGGGACATGTGAACTCTATCACCACTATGGATGTGATGTAGAGACATGTGACTATCACCACTGTGGATATATGTTGGATGTGGGGACATGTGAACTCTATCACCCTATGGATGTAATGTGGGTACATGTGACTATCACCACTGTGAATATGATGTGGGGACATGTGAAGCTCTATCACACTGTGGATGTGATGTGGGGACATGTGAAGCTCTATCACCACTGTGATGTGATGTGGAATGTGAAGCTCTATCACACTGTGGATGTGATGTGGGACATGTGAAGCTCTATCACCACTGCAGATGTGATGTGATGTGAAGCTCTATCACCACTGTGGATGTGATATGGAGACATGTGATTCTTTGTCACCACTGTGGATGTGATGTGGGGACAGGTAAAGCTCTATCATCACTGTGAATGTGATGTGGGGACATGTGAAGCCCCATGACCACTGTGGATGTGATGTGGAGACATGTGACTCGCTATCACCACTGTGGATGTGATGTGGAGACATGTGAAGCTCTGTCACCACTGTGGATGTGACGTGGGGACATGTGAAGCTCTGTTACCACTTTGGATGTGATGTGGAGACATGTGATGCTCTATCACCACTGTGGATGTGATGTGGAGACGTGTGACGCTCTTTCAACACTGTGGATGTGATGTGGGGCCATGAGAAGCTCTATCACCACTGTGGATGTGATTTGGAGACATGTGAAGCTCTGTCACCACTATGGATGTGATGTGGAGACATGTGATGTTCTATCACCACTGTAGATGTGATGTGGAGACATGTGATGTTCTATCACCACTGTAGATGTGATGTGGAGACATCTGAAGCTCTGTCACCACTGTGGATGTGACGTGGGGACATGTGAAGCTTTGTTACCACTTTGGATGTGATGTGGAGACATGTGATGCTCTATTACCACTGTGGATGTAATGTGGAGACGTGTGACGCTCTGTCACAATTGTGGATGTGATGTGGAGACATGTGATGCTCTGTCACCACTGTGGATGTGATGTGGCGACATGTGAAGCTCTGTCACCACTGTGGATGTGATGTGGAAACATGTGATGTTCTATCACTACTGTAGATGTGATGTGGAGACATGTGATGCTCTGTCACCACTGTGGATGTGATGTGGGGGCATATGAAGCTCTATCACCACTGTGGATGCGATGTGGAGACATATGACGCCTTGTCACCTCTGTGGATGTGATGTGGAGACATGTGATGCTCTGTCACCACTGTGGATGTGATGTGGGGACATGTGAAGCTCTGTCACCACTGTGAATGTGATGCAGAGACTTGTAATGCTCTGTTACCATTGTGGAAATGATGTGGAGACATGTGAATCTGTCACCACTGTGGATGTTTGGAGTGTAGTGATTTTGTTAGCACAGGGGCAGGTTAGGCCTCTTTCACACTTCCGTTGTGTGACGTCCGTCAAAATCCGTCAAAATGTGAAAAAAACGGATCCGCCAATTTTTTTTGGCGGATCCGTTTTTTTCCCATAGACTTGCATTAGTGACGGATTTTGACGGATGGTCGTCCGTTAGGTCCGTTTTTGGACGGATCCGCCAAAAAATTGGCGTCCGTCATTTCAAAAAAACGTCCAATGCAACGTTTTTTTTGACCGCCAAAATGTCGGACAACGGCGGATCCGCTGCATCCGCCATTTTGTACAATGGCCGCCTATTGGCGGCGGATCCGCCAGCATCCGTTTTTGACGGAATCCGCCTGCGGATCCGTCGCCACTATTGAAAACCATAGTAAAATGCAGAAAACAGTGTCCGGGGTCTCTCTCTCTCTCTCTTTCTCTCTCTCTCTCTCTCTCTCTCTCCCCCTCTCCCTCTCTCTCTCTCTCTCTCTCTCTCTCTCGTCCGGACTTACATTTCCTGAACGAAATTTTCCTCATTTCCGGGTGAAATCTTCTTGGCGGATCCGTCAGAAAACTGACCAGTTTTACATCCGTTTTTTTACTTTTCTGACGGATCCGCCATTTTCACGGATGGGCGGACGTCACACAACGCAAGTGTGAAAGAGGCCTTACTGACAGCCAATAAGTGTGCAGAGGGCGGGGCATGAAGTTAAAATCAGGAGGAACGAAAGGCAGAAACAAAAAACAAAATTTATAGGAGTCTTGTATATCACAATACAGATTAGCTTAAAAAATTTTGCATTTCGGGGTCAGACCTTTTTAATTCTCCCACAATGTCTAAGAGCTGAATGATTTGACTGAAAGCTGAAGATTGCAACAAACATCACCACCCAGGGGCGGACATATCATTGGTGCAACCTATGCGGCCGCACAGGGGACAAAGATGTAAGGGGGCCCATTTCTACCTCCAAAGCAGGTGCAATGTTGCATTTTTAGGAGCTCTTGGGTTACAAAGGGCCCATATAAAGTCCTTACACAGGGGCCCTTTTCTGTCTGTGTCCCCCAGTGTCACCACCATAACCATGAGATCCACATTGCCTTTCATGGCAGAGACATCTGTATGTACATCCAATACAAGCGTGCCAGTGACTTTGTTCCACACTTACATAGAAAAATTCCCCTTTCAAGTTCACTAACCACTGCCTCTGCTAGCATGTTAGCAGACAGTACAGTCATGGCCAAAAGTTTTGAGAATGACACAAATTTATATTTTCACATGATCTGCTGCCCTCTGGTTTTTATGTGTGTGTTTGACAGATGTTTTTATCACAGACAGAAATATAATTGCAAACATATGAGTAACAAAAGCTTATATTGACAGTTAGAATGAGTTAATGCAGCAAGTCAATATTTGCAGTGTTGACCCTTCTTCTTCAGGACCTCTGCAATTCTCCCTGGCATGCTCTCAATCAACTTCTGGACCAAATCCTGACTGATAGCAGTCCATTCTTGCACAATCAATGCTTTCATTTTGTCAGAAGTTTTAGGTTTTTGTTTGTCCACCCGTCTCTTGATGATTGACCACAAGTTCTCAATGGGATTAAGATCTGGGGAGTTTCCAGGCCATGGACCCAAAATCTCTATGTTTTGTTCCCTGAGCCATTTAGTTATCACTTTTGCTTTATGGCAAGGTGCTCCATCATGCTGGAAAAGGCATTGTTGATCGCCAAACTGCTCTTGGAGGGTTGGGAGAAGTTACTCTTGGAGGACATTCTGGTACCATTCTTTATTCATGGCTGTGTTTTTAGGCAAGACTGTGAGAGAGCCGATTCCCTTGGCTAAGAAGCAACCCCACACATGAATGGTTTCAGGATGCTTAACAGTTTTCATGAGACAAGACTGGTGGTAGCGCTCACCTTGTGTAAGGTTCTGTGTACATGTTCCTGAAACTCAGTTTGTTCGTCAGCCATTTTACTTTCTGTCTTGCTGCAGCTATCTTGCCCTCAGTCAAAATGGAGTTTCCAGCTTGCATGTTCCCGCCCTGATTCTCTCCTTTTGCTTCTTAAGCAGCCACAGCTGAGCAATCAGTGCTTCAGAATCTAGCCTGCAGTGAACCTGTGACCTGACTCCTAAAGCCTTGGACCTTGTACTCCAGCTATTCCTACTGAGGAACTCTGAAGCACTTGTGGACTCTGGAACCCTGCTCTTTGAAAGACCCACGTTTGCATGGACTTACGGTAACAAAGAAGAAGATCCTGAACCTGTTGTGGAGAGTGATTGCTGAGCTTAGATTACTCTGGCCTGCTGTGTCTCCTGCTTCTGTGTCTGCAAACTGTGTGACTATTTTTGCCAACTTGTATGAAGTAATACAAGACTTTCTATATCAAACCTGTGTCTCATGTATTTTCATCGCACCCAAGCACAAGACGCTATATGAACTGTACTACATACTTTACAAGATTCTGAAGCCAAAACGTTAGTGTCTGCTGGGTCTGGAAAGGCTGTGTCTGCTGTAACTGTGGATATCGGATGTCCGGTTGTACTTTCTGTGATGACAGTGGTTGTGACTTCTCACAACCATTCCAGGTGAGCAATTCCCTTAAGTGTTTTTTTTTCTGCAGTGTTACCACAGGTAAACACTATTGTTTTTTTTTCTTTTCTCTTTTTTGTCTGCTGTAACTGTGGATATCAGATGTCCGGGTGAACTTTCTGTGATGATAGTGGTTGTGACTTCTCACAACCATTCCAGGTGAGCAGTTCCCTTAATTTTTTTTTCTCTCTGCAGTGTTACCACAGGTAAACACTATTGTTTTTTTTTTCTCCTCTCCTCTTCTTCCAGTACTCCTGTCTTAAAAGATCTGGAAAATGGAGGCCCGCATAAAGGAACTTTGCGGAGTGACTGATAATATCCTTGCAGATTTGCAGAATATAAAGACCGTTTTTCAAGCCTACAGGACCTCACTAATCACAATTTGCAAGTGTTTGGACAGACTGCCCAGGATTTGCGAGCCAGGATTGAGGTTCTAGAAGAGCGAGTCCAGGCTCCTGCCATAGCCCCGAGTTCTGGGATTCCCAAGTTGCCCCTTTTCGTTTTGGCGGTGAACGTGAGAAATTCAGGGGATTTATTAATCAATGCAATCTTTTTTTTCTGCACATGCTTCACAATTTCCCACTGAACGATCTAAGGTGCTTACTATAATTATGTTGCTTACCAAAAAGGCTTTGATGTGGGCAAACCCCCTGATTGAGACTGAGGATGATTGTTTGAATCACCTTGATGCTTTTATTTCAACCATGGGGCAGGTGTTTGATGACCCCAATCGAGGTGCAACAGCTGAAGCAGCCATGTTAGCTTTGCGCCAAGGTAAGCACTCGGTAGCTGAATATGCCTTGGATTTCAGGAGATGGGCCCTTGATACCACCTGGGACAGTTCCGCCAAAAAATCTATTTTTCGAAAAGGGTTATCTCCACTGATTAAGGATGAACTTGCTCGTGCCGACCCTCCCACTGCGTTAGGTGACTTTATTAACTACTGCATCCGTATTGATACTCGTCTGACTGAACGCAGGCAAGAGAGATGGTTCGAAAGCAATCGCACTAACCTTTTCCTACCTTCCTCTCCAGCTAAGGAACCTTTGAGTAGGATTACACGGGAACCTGAACCTGAACCCATGCAGGTAGACTCTTTACAACGACGGGTTAGTGATGCACGCAAGGAACATCGTTTTAAGGAGAATCTATGTTTCTATTGTGGTAAGTCAGGGCACTTCATTATAAACTGCCCCAGCCGTTCTCGTAAGACTACTGCAGCACTCATTCATTGTGAGTGTTGCGAGAGGGGATCTGTCAGGTCCGAGCCTCAGGCTCCAGAGAGATCTGCAGCAACAGATCTTGATTTCTCGGACTTAAACTCCGTTACCTCTGAGGACGTTGACTGTGTAAACGCTGCCATTTTTCAAGTTTCCTCAGCGGTGTCCCAGCTGAGTTGTAAGAAAAACAATTCTCATTGCTTTCTTTCCATCAAACTCTGGGTTGACTCAGCTTGGGTGTCTAGCTCTGCTATGATGGACTCAGGGGCAAGTGGAAATTTTATGGATGTCTCCTTTGCTCTGAAACAGGGGATACATTCAGTGAAGAAGGCTACTCCAGTACAGATTGAAACTGTGGATGGCTCCCTGCTGACCTCTGGACCAGTGGATCAGGAAACAGAGCCTTTGAGGGTTCTTATGGGTAAAGATCATCAAGAGAAACTGTCCTTTATGCTTATCTCTTCTCCCCACTTTCCCATTATTCTAGGGCTACCATGGCTGCAGGCTCAGAATCCTACCATTAACTGGGAGACCAAGGAATTACACTTTCCAGAGAAACAGATGAGTCCAAAAGTTTCAGCTTGCTCTGTTCCTAAAGGAACCATGTCAGTCCCTGAACTACCAGCTGTATACCAGGACTATGTGGATTTATGTGACAAGAAGAACGCTGACCAGCTTCCTCCTCACCGTCCATATGATTGTCCAATTGAATTATTGCCTGGAGCAGAGATACCTTTTGGTAAGATCTACCCCCTGGCGGGGCCCGAGCTAAAGGCTTTAAAGGATTACATAGACGAAAATCTAGCCAAGGGCTTCATACGCCCCTCTTCATCTCCTGCAGGTGCACCCATCTTCTTTGTAAAGAAGAAAGATGGATCTCTGAGACCATGCGTAGACTATAGGGAACTCAATAAGGTTACTATTAGAAACCGTTATCCATTGCCTTTAATCCCTGAGTTATTGGAGAGAGTGCGACATGCCAAAATTTTCTCTAAACTAGATCTTCGTGGGGCCTATAACTTAGTCCGTATTAGACCTGGGGATGAATGGAAGACTGCATTCAGGTCACGCTATGGACACTTTGAATATCTAGTTATGCCTTTTGGTCTGAGTACCGCCCCAGCCACTTTCCAACACTTGGTGAATGACATCTTCAGGGATCTCCTAGATACATTCGTGGTAATTTATTTGGATGATATTCTAATTTTTTCTAACTCCACAGAGGAACATCATGGACATGTGAGAATGGTCTTGGAACGTCTAAGACAAAATCATCTTTACATCAAACTTGAAAAGTGTGAATTCCATAGGACCGAAATTCAATTTCTGGGGTATGTACTGTCTACACAAGGAATTAGTATGGATGGAAGCAAAACCCAAGCCATCAAGGATTGGCCAAGTCCTAGAAATGTGAAGGAGGTACAGCGCTTCATCGGGTTTGCCAACTTCTATAGACGTTTCATTAGAAATTTCTCTGAGGTAGTGTCACCTATCACCCAACTTACCCGGAAAGAGTCTAGGTTCTCCTGGACTCCCCAAGCCCAGGAAGCATTTTCCCGTCTAAAAGATAAATTTACCACTGCACCTATCCTAGTACATCCCAACCCCGAGCTTGCCTTCATAATAGAGGTGGATGCTTCAGACTGTGCCGTTGGAGCTATACTCTCTCAGAGAACAGGTGAGAAGAATGTCTTGCATCCCTGTGCCTTCTTTTCCCAGCAGTTGTCTTCGGCTGAGAGGAACTACGATGTGGGCAATAGAGAGTTGTTGGCCATTATTGCCGCCTTCAAAGAATGGAGACACCTTCTTCAGGGAGCTGCACAGCAAATAGTCGTCCTGACAGACCATCGTAACCTTGAGTTTATCAGGTCGGCTAAGTGCCTGACTCCTCGCCAGGCTCGCTGGAATCTTTTCTTAAACCAATTTAATTTTATCATTTCTTATAGACCAGGATCGCGCAATGGAAAGGCTGATGCACTCTCTAGGATTTACTCAGCAGAGACACGTCCAATTACTCCTCCTAAGACTATTCTTCCTGACTCTAGATTCCTAGGAGTAATTCATAATCAAGACCTACTTAAGGACATCAAGGAAGCATACCATGCGGATTCCTTTTTGGCACAACCCCCAAGGGATGTAAGTCTTGTCTTTAAGAATGGTGTGTGGATTCAGGGACAACGCCTGTATATTCCTGAAACAGTCAGATTGAGAGTATTGCAACTCATTCACGATTCCAAAATAGCTGGGCATAGAGGAATTCTAAAGACACAGGAATTTCTCTCTCGTTTCTTTTGGTGGCCCACTTGCAGGAAGGATGTTTTAAACTATGTCACTTCATGTGAAGTCTGTGCAAGATGCAAAACACCTCGCTCCTCACCAACTGGTCTGTTACAGCCTCTTCCCACCCCGTCCCGCCCGTGGGGATCCATTTCTATGGACTTCATTGTGGAGTTACCAACCTCTCAAGGGAAGAACACCATTCTAGTGGTGGTTGACCGTCTAACAAAGGCAGCTCATTTTATCCCTTGTGTCGGCTTACCCACTGCAAAACAGACATCAGATTTGATGATTAAAGATGTGTTTCGCTTACATGGAGTACCGGATGAGGTTATTTCGGATCGAGGGGTGCAATTCACTTCTAGGTTTTGGCAAAATTTCTGTGCAGCATTGGACATTAAAGTAAACCTTTCTTCTGCTTTTCATCCCCAGACTAATGGACAGACCGAACGAACCAATCAAACCCTGGAGCAGTATCTCCGCTGCTTTATCTGCCACCTACAGGATGATTGGGTGGATCTACTTCCATTAGCTGAGTTCTCGTATAACAACTCTCAGAGTGCCTACACTAAGCAGTCTCCTTTTTACTCTAATCTAGGTTATCATCCTAACATTCTACCACGATTTCCCATAGAAACGCCTTTACCAGCAGTGGCTGAAAGAATCACGTCTTTACAGAAGAATATGGATCTTCTAAAGGAGAATCTGGAATCGGCTCAGGAAAGGTACAAGAAAGCAGCAGATAAATTTCGTAAACCTGCACCAGCTTTCAAGGTAGGAGACTTGGTCTGGCTGTCAACCAGAAATCTTAAGTTAAGGATTCCATTGTCTAAGTTGGGACATAAGTACATTGGACCCTATAAAATCAGTAAAATTATAAGTGCCGTTGCTTGTCGTCTTCAACTGCCCAGAACTATGAGAATTCACCCTGTCTTTCATGTATCCCTACTAAAGGCTGCGACACCCAATACGTTTCCTGGACGTTCTTCTCCTTGCCCTGACCCAGTGCTAGTCGATGGTCAGGAAGAATTTGTGGTGGAAAGGATTTTAGATTCCAGGTTGTATAGAAATCAGTTACAATATCTGATTAAATGGCAGGGCTACCCAGTGGAGGACAACTCATGGGAACCAGTCAATAACGTTAATGCTCCTCGCTTGCTCCGTCAGTTTCATCAGAGGTACCCACACAAGCCTGGCCTGAGGTCATCTGGAGGTTGTCCCTAAGGGGGGAGTAATGTAAGGTTCTGTGTACATGTTCCTGAAACTCAGTTTGTTCGTCAGCCATTTTACTTTCTGTGTTGCTGCAGCTATCTTGCCCTCAGTCAAAATGGAGTTTCCAGCTTGCATGTTCCCGCCCTGATTCTCTCCTTTTGCTTCTTAAGCAGCCACAGCTGAGCAATCAGTGTTTCAGAATCTAGCCTGCAGTGAACCTGTGACCTGACTCCTAAAGCCTTGGACCTTGTACTCCAGCTATTCCTACTGAGGAACTCTGAAGCACTTGTGGACTCTGGAACCCTGCTCTTTGAAAGACCCACATTTGCATGGACTTACGGTAACAAAGAAGAAGATCCTGAACCTGTTGTGGAGAGTGATTGCTGAGCTTAGATTACTCTGGCCTGCTGTGTCTCCTGCTTCTGTGTCTGCAAACTGTGTGACTATTTTTGCCAACTTGTATGAAGTAATACAAGACTTTCTATATCAAACCTGTGTCTCATGTATTTTCATCGCACCCAAGCACAAGACGCTATATGAACTGTACTACATACATTACACCTTGTCTTCTCCGAATGAGGCGTTTTCCTGATGTCCCAAACAATCGAAAAGGGGATTCATCAGAGAAAATAACTTTACCCCAGTCCTCAGCAGTCCACTGCCTGTACCTTTTGCAGAATATCAGTCTGTCCATGATGTTTTTTCTGGAGAGAAGTGGCTTCTTTGCTGCCCTCCTTGAGACCAGGCCTTGCTCCAAGAGTCTCCGCCTCACAGTGCATGCAGATGCACTCACACCTGCCTGCTGCCATTCCTGAGAAAGCTCTGCACTGCTGGTAGCCCGATCCCGCAGCTGAAACACTTTTAAGAGACGGTCCTGGCGCTTGCTGGTCTTTCTTGGGCGCCCTGGAGCCTTTTTGGCAACAATGGAACCTCTCTCCTTGAAGTTCTTGATGATGCGATAGATTGTTGACTGAGGTGCAATCTTTCTAGCTGCGATACTCTTCCCTGTTAGGCCATTTTTGTGCATTGCAATGATGACTGCATGTGTTTCTTTAGAGATAACCATGGTTAACAGAAGAGAAACAATGATGCCAAGCACCAGCCTCCTTTTAAAGTGTCCAGTGGTGTCATTCTTACTTAATCATGACAGATTGATCTCCAGCCATGTCCTCATCAACACCCACACCTGTGTTAATGGAGCAATCACTGAAAAGAGGTTAGCTGGTCCTTTTAAGGCAGGGCTGCAATGATGTTGAAATGTGTTTTGGGGGATAAAGTTCATTTTCTAGCCAAATATTGACTTTGCAAGTAATTGCTGTTAAGCTGATCACTCTTTATAACATTCTGGAGTATATGCAAATTGCCATTAGAAAAAGTGAAGCAGTAGACTTTGTAAAAATTAATATTTGTGTCATTCTCAAAACTTTTGGCCATGACTGTAAGTCTGACAATGCAATGACATCTAGTATGTGCCGTGTATGTGATCCTGACAGACTTACCTAAACATCGTCTGCCTTTTAAATGGAAGCCTGGATCACAGCCACAGTGATAGCTTCCAATGCTATTAAAGCAACGCTGATGACAAGGATTCATCTCTTGGCACTCATTAATATCTGCAATTATAAAAAAGAGATCAATAATAAATCATAACAAAATTACTATTTCTACAGAGAAAGGACATAGAATTAAGAAAAACCAGCAAAGCTATTATCTATTTTGTTGTTTTTTTAGTTTTTCGAGGGAGTCCCATAGCAAATGTAACCACTACTCATTTATGTAATAAACCCCCCACCTTTAAATGCTTTGTATACCTTGTAGGAATTAAAGTCAGCTGGAACTGTGTGATTTATTTATTTTACTCACTTCTACAGGACTTTCCATACATTTTCATCACTGTCCCCATTGGGGCTCACAATCTAAGAAAAGGGCTATTATCAACATATCTGGTGGGCTTGTCCTCTAATTCATGAATTCTGGACATTGGTTTTTGTTCTTTTTAATCTTGTCAGTTCTAACTCTGTATAATGTCACAAGCCCCTCACAAATATTGCTCATCACCATCGCTGACCCACGCTCCGCTCAGCGACACTTGGCATCAGTGGCATCGTTGTCATCAGTGCCAATGCCTGTGAATAGCTGGATCTTTACTGCTATTTACAGAGGCCAAAGCCAGATTCGGGCAGTGTGGACTTTATCGGAGCTTCGTGGGAACAATTTTTCTAATAAATTGGTGAACAAGGGACAGTCTCTTGATTTTATTTTTGTCTTGTTATGTTTTTCAAGTATTCATTTCTGGACTACATCAGACTCAGTGGATTAATAAATTGGTGAACGAGGGATAGTGAGGGGGAGTCTTTATTCAAATAAAGTATTTTTTTCTGTGTTTTTATTTTTTATTACTGGGTTAGTAATTGGGTTGTCTGATAGACACCTCTTCATTACTAACCCCAGGGGTTGCTGGCAGCTGTGATTTTTGACAAATCACAGCTGTCATAAACCCCAACTACCTTTACCCAGATTGCCACCACAGCAGGGCAATCAAGAAGAACCCAGCAAAGAGCCAGTATTGGAGCATCTAATGTGATGTGCCCATTCTAAGTTACAGTAACTGCGGGCTTGTATTTTTAGGCTGGGAAGGGCCAAATAACCAGGGACCTTCTCAGCTTGGTAATATAAGCCTACAGCTGTTTGCTTTACCTTTGCTGGTTGTCAAAAATAGAAGGACCCATATTGTTTTTTTAAAATAATTATTTAATAGGTTAAATAAGGCTAAACACCAGCGGTTCCTCCAGTGGTCTCCAACCAATGGCCTTCGCCTATGCCTTACTCATGGTTATGCCAAAATGAAGTGAATAATGACTTAAGTAAAAACATATATGGAACCACGTTATTGCTGACCAATGATATTACATTAACAATCAAGACGCACGTGTACATAAATTCGCAAGGAAACTGGGATCAATATTAGCCCTAGGATGTCTAGGAAACTCCCTAATAAAAAAAAATACCCCCAAAAAAAACCCCAAATGTTAAAGGGAACCTGTCACCTCATTTTTCGCATGTAAGCTGCGGCCACCGCCATTAGGGGCTTATCTACAGCATTCTATAATGCTGTAGATAAGCTCCGATGTAACCTGAAAGTATAAGAAAAACAAGTTAGAGTATACTCACCTCAGAGGAAGGGGCGGTCCAGTCCGATGAGTGTCGCAGGTCCGGGTCCGGCGCCTCCCATCTTCATGTGTTGACGCTGTCTTCCTTGCATCTGTCGTGGCTCCTGCGCAGGCATACTGATTTGCCCTGTTGAGGGCAGAGTAAAGTAATGCAATGCGCAGGCACCGGGCCTCTCTGGCCTTTCCTGGCGCCTGCGCACTGCAGTACTTTGCTCTGCCCCCAACAGGGCAGAGAATTACGCCTGCGCAGGACTACGACAGAAGCAAGGAAGAGAACATCATCGAATGAAAATGGGAGGTGCCGAACCCGGACCTGCGACACCCATTGGACCCGGACCGCACTGGACCGCCCCTGGGTGAGTATAATGTAACTTGTTTTTCTTATCTTTCAGGTTACATTGGGGGCTTATCTACAGCATTACAGAATGCTGTAGATAATAACCCTAATGGCGGTGGCCGCAGCTTATATGCGAAAAATGAGCTGACAGGTTCCCTTTAATCATATCATGTATATTGTAAGATGAGGTCTTGTCTGGTATTTAAGTAACATGGGGTTCTGGTATTTAAAACAAAAATTCAGGAGGATTCTCCATTAAGAATTTTTCTTCTATAATTCCCCCCCAATTGGCTTAGTTACTTCTTCAATCTTTTTAAATTTGAGTGCTGACACATCCCCCCATGAGTGTGTGTGAAGTGTCTGGGTTCCGCCGAACTATTAACCAACGTCTGATGCATTTTTTAAAGGTCCTACCGTACATGCCATATATTGAACCTGACATAACACGCAATCTATCAGATATATAATACCCGCCATATTACAGTTTATAAAGCTGCTAATGTTAAAACAGCGCCTTGTGGTATACAAAGTAAAGTTTTTTCATTTGTCGGCATGCTCACATGAAATACAGCGGGAGTGTCACATTTAAAAAAGCCTTTTAAAGTGAGCCTGGTGTCTGAGATTTCACGAGTACTGTGTATAAATAAACTGGGAGATAATATCGATCCCATTGTTGGTGCTTTCTTAGCTACATGTCTGATTTCAGTATCCTTTAAAATATCAGATAGGAGGGGGTTTTGGTTTAAGATTGGTAGATATTTTTCACTGGTCTACAAAAAAAAAAAAAATAATTTTCTGGC
Source organism: Oophaga sylvatica (assembly GCA_033576555.1). Classification (NCBI taxonomy): domain Eukaryota; kingdom Metazoa; phylum Chordata; class Amphibia; order Anura; family Dendrobatidae; genus Oophaga; species Oophaga sylvatica. The sequence goes on from JARQOD010000009.1 coordinate 153,373,486, forward strand.
ATGGACTTTAAGAATAATTTTAGACTAATTTGAAGGTGCTGAATTCAAATCTGATCTTATAATTTCTCTTACACATCACGTTTTTGCGCTATAGGTATATAGCCCATTTTCATGAATTCCATGAAAAATGTAAGTAGTGTATGAAAAGTGCCTGTTTATACGTTTCACTATTGTAAATTTAGTTTTCATTTAGTCTCCCAATATATGTGAGAATATCTTTGTTTTCTTTGAACATGCATAATTCCCATTTGTTATGATAAGAAAGTAAACAAACAGTTTTCAACGTACACAACAGTTGTGTGCAGGTACTGTTTTATTTATTGAAATTTTCAATGAATTTTGATATTTATTGTTTTTATCCTGCTGTTTTTCTGTTGATTATTTGTGAATCAATACCTAAGGTGAGGGGGGGGGACACAGAAATTCAATGAACAACTCAGGTAGCTAACAACTTTTATCTTGTATTTCTCTTCAGGATGTTTTGCTGATCTAACAATGGCCTCTACATCTCGCAGAAGACAGTGCTCAAATGATCCAAATATTTTTTGTTACATCTGTGAAAACTTTACTGTGAAGACTCAGAGGCGCAACATTACTGACTTTGTTAAGAGGGTGTACTGTGCGTACTTCAGAGTAAAACTTGGAGACCAAGACAAGCATTGTTCTCCTCACAAAGTGTGCAAAACCTGTATTGAGAGCTTGAGATCATGGTCTCAAGGAAGGAATGCTAAACTTCAGTTTGGAGTTCCTATGGTTTGGAGAGAACCAAGCAATCATTTAGAAGACTGCTATTTCTGCCTTGTCGATGTAAAAGGTTTCAATAAGAAAAACAAGCAATATTTGCAATACCCGAGTATCCCTTCAGCTATTCGACCAGTTGCCCATAGTGAAGACATACCTGTTCCAAAATTTACTACGCTTCCAGAAAACATTGACACAGATCTCTCCTCACATTGTTATACTGATGAAGAAGACAGTCCAGATATTTTTCAGCCATGTGATGAAGATAGTGACAAAGCAATTCTGTTTACTCAGTATGCTTTGAATGATCTGATTAGAGATCTTTATCTACCAAAAGAGTCTGCTGAACTATTGGCTTCAAGACTACAAGACAATCGAATGTTGAAACCCGGTACAAGTGTCTCATTTTATCATAACAGGGAAGCAGAACTGCGTGAGTACTTCCATTCAGATGGCCAGCTTGTCTATTGTACTGAGGTTGAAGGGCTACTTCTCTGTATGGGACTTCCAGCATATGATTCAAGAAATTGGAGGCTTTTTATGGATAGTTCCAAAAGCAGTTTAAAATCTGTTCTGTTACACAATGGAAATAAGTATGGCTCTGTACCAATAGGTCATTCTGTAAAACTTAAAGAAGAATATAAAAACATCAAGATTGTTCTAGAGAGGTCACAATATAATATTCATGGGTGTTTAATTTGTGTGATTTGAAAATGGTTAACTTTCTTTTGGGTCTGCAAGGAGGGTACAAAAAACACCCTTGTTTTCTGTGCTACTGGGACAGTAGAGCTACAGCAGAGCATTGGTTGAAAACTGAATGGCCTCAGCGACAGAGTTTGGCATCTGGCGATAAGAATGTCATCCATGATCCTCTAGTGGATAGGAAGAACATTGTCTTTCCTCCCTTGCACATAAAACTTGGATTGATGATGCAGTTTGTCAAACCTCTCAATCACTGTGGAGAATGCTTTAACTATATATGTTCAACTTTTCCTGGTCTTAGTGAAGAGAAGAAAAAGGCTGCAATATTTGATGGACCTCAAATAAGAACACTTATGAGAGACCCAAATTTTATCACATCAATGAATGAGACAGAAGAAAGAGCTTGGAATGCATTGTGAAATGTGGTGCAGAATTTTCCAGGGAATAAGAAAGCAGACAACTATGAAGAGATTGTGGAAGAGCTCCTAATGAGTATGCGAAATCTTGGATGTAGAATGAGTATCAAGAGTCACTATTTACACAGCCATTTGGTCTTTTTTCCAGAGAACCTTGGGGATGTGGGCGAGGAACAAGGGGAGCGTTTTCATCAGGACATTAAAACAATGGAAGAACGGTATCAAGGCCGGTGAGACTCACACATGATGGCTGACTATTGCTGGAGCTTGATGAGAGACAACCCAGAAGCTGTACATCACAGATCAGCCAAGAAAATAAAGTTCAAATAACTGCCATTTGCCATTCATCTGTGTGCCATATATATGTGTTTTTATATTTTGTAGTTTAATTCTGTAAGTATATTTGATTTGCTGTACATAGACTTTGTAATCTTTGTTATTCCTTGATTAAAAATATACAAAATGTAGTACCGAAAATCATGTGTTTTTATCATAAAACATTCAATAGTATTTTTCATCAAAAATTGAAAATATCTAGAAATCCTGATGTGATAGCCAAAAACAGAGTTCATATTCGTAATCAGCAGCCCAAATTGACTTAAAATATGTTTTAAAACCTTTTGCCAGAAAAATTGCTTTGACCAGTGAATTGATACAATCGTAATATTGACTACTAAATTGTGTTGCAAATGAAATTAGAATTATGATGTTTCTTTTTTGCACTTGTTTGGGGTCTAGATGTATATTGGGATTATTAGTGATTGTGTTTTAGTTGTGTAAACTGTAAATTCATGTGTTCTGCCCAGCAGAACCAGTCTGTCAATTTTTGACACAGTATGAGGAGCAAGATTTAAATGTGTTTCTTTGTAACCCCATTTTTTAATCTGGAGAATGCTTTCATGGTTTCCTGATAGAAATCCTCAGAATTTGTGCAATTTCTCCTAATTCTAATAAACTCCCCCTCAAGTAATGTTTTTCACAATATGTGGAGGGTGGCAGGATTCGGCCTGTAGTATAGAATTGCAATCTGTGGGTTTACGATACTTATAGAAATAATTTTATGGTTACCGTATATACTCGAGTATAAGCTGACCCAAGCATAAGCTGAGGCACCTAATTTTACCTAAAAAAACTGAGAAAGCTTATTGACTCAAGTTTAAGCCTAGTATGTATAGTATGCATTGTCCCCTCATCCACATCCTGGTATGCACGGGCTCCTCATCCCTATCCTGGTATGCATGGTTCCTCATCCCTATCCTGAGTAAATCAAGAAAGGCACATCCAGCCCATGAATGGCAGCACTTCCCAGGACTCACATCCAAAGATTATATTTCATATTTTTTTATTTGATAAGTTAAAATAGAGGAGATAGCTCGTGTATTTTAACTTATCAAATAATAAAAAAAATATGAAATATCATCTTTGGATGTGAGTCCTGGGAAGCGCTGCCATTCATGGGCTGGATGTGCCTTTCTTGATTTACTCATCCTGTGTGAGCCTGAATCTGGCTCTTTCACTTGGATCCACCCGAGGCAAGCTGCAAGCTCTGTCTATTGAAAAGTATCCCAGAAGGATTTTTGAGGATACACAATCTAAAGCCATATTAGTCTTCTATCAGGTGAGTGCATAAAATTGTGCACCCTTTAAAGACTATAATATTGTTTTTACGTACTTAGGGTGCCGTGATTTGTCTATTCTTCTCTCCCAAACAGGGTTTTTTTGTATATCATCTCTATCCTGGTATGCATGGCTGCTCATTCCTATCCTTGTATGCAAAGCTCCTCATCCCTATCTTTCTATGCATGGCTCCTCATCCCTATCCTTGTATGCAAGGCTCCTCATTCCTATCCTGGTATGCAAGACTCCTCATCCCTATCCTAGTATGATTGGCCCCTATCCCTATCCTTGTATGCATGGCTCCATCCCTAACCTTGTATGCATGGCTCCATCCCTATCCTTGTATGCATGGCCCCATCCCCATTCTTGTATGCATGGCCCCATCCCTTTCTTTGTATGCATGGCTCCATCCCAATCTTTGTTTGCATGACTCCATCCCTAACCGTGTCTGCATGGCTCCAACCCCATCCGTGTATGCATGGCTCCATCCCTATCTGTGTATGCATGGCTCCATCCCTATCCATGTATGCATGGCTCCATCCCTATCTGTGTATGCATGGATATATCCCTATCTGTGTATCCATGCCTCCATCCCCATCCGTGAATGCATCGCTCCATCTCTTTCCTTGTATGAATGGCTTCATCCTTATCCTTGTATGCATGGCTCCATCTCTATCCATGTATGCATGACTCCATCCCAATCCGTGTATGCATGGCTCCATCCCTATCTGTGTATGCATGGCTCCATCCCTATCCTTGTATGCATGGCTCCATCCCCATCCTTGTATGTATGACCCCATCCTAATCCTTGTATGCATGGCTCCATCCCCATCCGTGAATGCATGGTTCCATCTCTATTCTTGTATGAATGGCTCCATCCCTATCATTGAATGCATGGCTCCATCTCTATCCATGTATGCATGACTCCATCCCTATCTATGTATGCATAGCTCCATCCCTATCCTTGTATGCATGGCTCCATCCCTATACTTGTATGCAGGACTTCATCCCTATCCTTGTATGTATGGCTCCAAAAACATAAAAAAATAAACCATTACACTTACCTTCCTGCGCTCCATCGAAATGTCTTGTTCCGGTACCCTCTCAGTTGTAAAGTGCTGGGGAATATTTTATTGCTATATAAATAAAATTATTATTATTACTAATGTTGTAGAATATGCAGATATTGTATGTGTGTGTTTAATGCAATCCAATGCAGCCCAGAAACAAGTTTTGCACAGGAATCCTTCACTGTCATTGTCCAACTCTTGGTTACTTCTGTTTTTGAGATACAATTGTTGTATTGTAATTAGTGGGGAAAGTGATATTACAAGTCTACTTTTGCCATTATAATTACAAGTAAACCCATGAAAACTGTTTTAAAAAATTTGAGTGAAAAAAAATTGAGTAAATTAGAAAATCGTTATTCTTTAACAATTTCAAGATTGGGATATTTTTCCCTGTTGATGACCAGCCATATTTCAGGATTTTTTGCACATACGGTTTTAAAGGGAATCTGTCACCCCATTTTTCGACCATCAGCTGTAGCCACCGCCATCAGGGGCTTATCTACAGTATTCTGTAATGCTGTAGATAAGCCCCGATGTCACCTGAAAAAGAAGAAAAACGAGTTATATTATACCCACCCAGGGGCTGTCCGCCGTCCGGCCCGGTCGATGGGCGTCGCGGTCCGGTCCGGCGCCTCCCATCTTCTAGCGAAGCCCTCCTCTTCTTAGCTTCCCATCACGGCTCCAGCGCAGGTGCACTGCTCTGCCCTGGTGAGGGCAGAGCAGAGTACTGCAATGCGCAGGCGCCGGGAAAGGTCATAGAGGTCCGGTGCCTGCGCACTGCAGTCCTCTTCTCTGCCCTGGAGGGCAGAGCAGTGCTCCTGTGCCAGATCCGCAATGGGAAGCTAAGAAGAGGAGGGCTTTGCTAAAATATGGGAGGCACCGGACCGGACATCAACGCCCATCGGACCGGACGACGGACCGCCCCTGGGTGAGTATAATATAACTCGTTTTTCTTCTCTTTCAGGTTACATCGGGGGCTTATATACAGCATTACAGAATACTGTAGATAAGCCCCTAATGGCGGTGGCTACAGCTGATGGTCGAAAAATGGGGTGACAGATTCCCTTTAAGATCTCTAAAATATTTCTAAATAATTTTTGCCTCTTTTTGTGTGAAACTTGTGACTCTATCTTTCACTTTTTTTACATTCTTAATGACCACAAAAAAGAAACCCTAAATTGTTTTGTGTTCCCCTTTAAAATTATTTTTATATATCCAACATCTGTGGGGTTTTTTCAATTGGGTGTGTCTAGAAGCAGAGAAGTAAACTGGTTGGCCCTCTTTTCTATGTTATTTTCTGCTTTTGTTTGTACCTATTTTTTCATTTAATTAGTACATTGTGCCCACAACACTTTTTTTTATATATGTATCTGATTTCTCCAGTATCTGGGGCTGGCCTATTAGCCCCAGTTCCAGAGTAAAGTCAGTCCCCTAGCTGCATTGCAGAACTACACTGTGTTCCAAATTATTATGCAAAAATTGTTTAGGAGTGATAAGGTAAGATTTTTTTTGCTTGTCAGTTAAACTCATTGATGGTGATGTGTGTCAGGGCTCTTTATATCACTGTAAGCAATTGCAGACACCTGTGCTAATTAGTTTGGCAGGTGTGTCCAATGAAAGGCAAGACTACTTAAGAAGGCTGTCCCACATTATTAAGCAGCCTACATTTTCTGCCAAAATGGGAAAGAAAAAGGATGTGTCGGCTGCTGAGAAGCAACAAATTGTGGAGTGTTTAGGTCAAGGCATGACTACAATCAACATTGCCAAGACACTTCATCATGATCATCGCACAATCAAGAAGTATGTAGCTGAATCACAGTACACACGTGTGCGTGCTGATAAGGGAAAATTGAGGACTCTTTCCTACAGGCAATTGCGTGAGGTTAAAAGAGCAGTGGCAAAAAAGACTTGTCATAGCAGCAGACAAGTTTTTGATGCCTCCAACGTCCCCCGAACAACAAGATGCAGGGTCCTTCAGAGGTTTGCAGCTGTGCATAAGCCATCCTGTCGACCTCCTCTATCCACTGCACACAAGCAGAAACGGCTCCAGTGGGCCAAACAATACATGAAGACTGACTTCAAAACTGTTTTGTTCACCGATGAGTGCCGAGCAACGCTCGATGGTCCAGATGGATGGAGTGGAGGATGGCTGGTTGATGGACACCCCATGCAAACACGGCTACGGCGCCAACAAGGAGGAGGTGGAGTAATGTCTTGGGCTGGAATCATGGGGAGAGAGATTGTCAGCCCCTTTAGGATTCCTGAAGGGGTAAAGATGAACTCCATAGTGTATGTTGAGTTTCTCAAACAGCACTTCCTGCCATGGTTCAAGAAGAAGAACCGTGCATTCCGCAGCAAGATCATTTTCATGCATGATAATGCACCGTCTCATGCTGCACATAAGACATCTGCATCTCTGGCTGCTATGGGCATAAAAGGGGACAAACTTATGGTTTGGCCCCCATGCTTCCCTGACCTCAACCCCATTGAGAACCTCTGGAGCATCATCAAAAGGAGTGTCTATGATGGCGAGAGGCAGTTCACATCTAAGCAACAGCTCTGGGAGGGTATTCTGTCCTCATGCAAAACAATTGAAGCAGAAACCATCCAAAACCTGACAAATTCAATGGACGAGAGAGTTCAGAAGCTCCTTTCGAACAAGGGGTCCTATGTGCAAATGTAACATCACCTAGAATAAAGTTTTGAGTTGAAAAATGTTTGATTTCAGTTTGTAATAACCTGCTAAGGGCTCATACTCACATGCGTGGAGATCGTCCGATGCTCGCATGTGAAATCCCAGCTCTGGCGCTGGCACTCGGGAGTGGAGAACACGGCTGCATGTATTTATATGCAGCTGCTCGCTCCACTCCCGAGTGCCGGCGCCAGAGCTGGGATTTCACATGCGAGCATTGGACGATCTCCGCGCATGTGAGTATGAGCCCTAATGCTTATAATTTCAAAAATGACCATTTTTTTGTTCTTTATTAAAATTAAAAGGTTGAAAACTCTGCTGTGCATAATAATTTGAAACATGCATTTTGAGTGCAGTTTGAGTGTTTTATTTTTTTAAAAATATACTGTTATCATAGGCAGTTTGTACAAAAACCTTTCAATTGTACTCTAATAGTTATTTGACTGGAAAATTACAATGACTGAAATTCATATAGGTAATTTGGGAAAATCTGAGAAAATATTACCGTATATACTCATGTATAAGCCGAGATTTTCAGCACCTTTTTTCGTGCTGAAAATGCCCCCTCGGCTTATACACGAGTCATAGGGCAGAAACCAGCGGGGGAGGGGATGCCACGGCAGGAGCCGGTGGCTGGGATCATACTCACCCCTCCCCGTGCCATCGCTGAGGGTCCCTGCAATCCTGCGTTCTCCCCTGCTTCCTGCAGCTCTCCAGCACTGAGCGGTGATGTAATACCTGCTCATTAAGGTCATGTAATATGGATGCGACGCCACTCCCATGGGCGTGGCCTCCATATTCATGGCCTTAATGAGCGGTATTACATCACCGCTCAGTGCTGGAGAGCTGCAGGAAGCCGGGGAGAACGCAGGATTGCAGGGACGCTCAGCGATGGCACGGGGAGGGGTGAGTATGATGGAGGAGAGGACAAGGAGCACGGAGCTGGACTGGGGATAGAATGGTGGACGGGGGAAGCATGGAGGAGGATGGGGGGGAGAACAGAGGACGGGAAGCATGGAGGAGGACGGGGGAAGCATGGAGGAGGACGGGGGGGAGAACGGAGGACGGGGGAAGCATGGAGGAGGACAATGAGCACGGAGCAGGACGAGGGGAGGATGGAGGACACAGGAGCACGGAGCAGGATGGGGGGAGAGGATGGAGGGCACAGAGGAGCACGGAGCAGGACGGGGGGGCACAGGAGGACGGAGAAGGAATGGGGGAGCACAGCGGAGGACGGAGCAGGAGGGGGGAGTACAGAGGAGAATGGGGGAGCACAGAGCTGGATGGGGGAGCAAGGAGCAGGACGGGGGCAGCACAGAGCAGGAGGGCAGTTTATACACCCGGCTTATACACGAGTCAATAAGTTTTCCCAGTTTTTTGTGGCAAAATTAGGGGGGTCGGCTTATACACGGGTCGGCTTATACATGAGTATATACGGTATTTGTATAATAATTTGGAACACAGTGTAAGCTTGATCTTAGGACTCAGCAGCTCCTACACTTAAGGCCCCTTTACACTAAGCGAGATTGCTAGCGAGATCGCTGAAACGTCACCGATTTTGTGACGTAGCAGCGACCTAGCCAGCGATCTCGCTTAGTGTGACACTCAGCGATGATCAGCCCCCCTGCTGGGTGTTGCTGATCGACGCTGAATGTCCTGGACCATTTTTTGATCGCTGGTCTCCCGCTGGCCAGCGCGCATCGCTGTGTGTGACAGGCGGGAGACCAGTGATCAGCCAGCCGGAGCTGGTAACCAAGGTAAACATCGGGTTTCCATGCGCCGGGCGGCGCATGGAAACCCGATGTGTACCTCAGATACCAGCGCGCTGATGTAGGGGAGCTGGTAACCAAGGTACACAGCGGGTTTCTAAGCGCCGAGCGGTGCCTAGAAACCCGATGTGTACCTTGGTTACCAGCTCCCTGCACCAGCGCGCTGGTATCTAAGGTACACTGCTGGTAACGTCGCTTGTTACCGGCATAGTCGCTGTGCTAATCGCTGCCTGAGCTGCCTGTTTGGCAGCTCAGCAGCGATCATGTAGCGACTCACCAGCGATCCTGACAAGTGCATATCGTTGTCGGGATTGCTGGTGAGTCGTTATGTGTAACGGGACCCTTAGTCATCGGAAGGCAGAGAGGGTAATATACCATCTCTTTCTTCTCTGTTGGAAATCCAGCTTCGTCTGACATCCGCCCCCCTGCACCTGCAGCTGTACGATCTCATGCAGGTACTTACTATACAGTGATATTATAGAACCTTACTGCAGAGTAAGGGTACATACCCATTTGAGAGAAAAAAACAGTCCGTTTTCTGGATGGAAAAAACGGTCCGATTCTATGCTATTGGCATGCGATTGTCATGCGATTTGTATGCGATTTTTAATCGCACCATCCGTTTTATATCTGTTTTACATCCGTTTTACATCCGTATACAATGTGTTTCTTATGAAGAAAAAAGGCCAAATCAATTTGAAAGCAGTTGTGATAGCCCTATATAAAGGTATTTAGCTACATATGTGATTGCGTGTGTTTTTTGGCGTTTGTCTTTTTGGATTCCAAGCAAACATGGCAGCTACTTATCTAAGTCTTGATCCTACTGAGGAGCTCCTCTTCAACTGGGTGTTATCCTGGGAGTCCGTCCATTTTTTGTCCGTTTTTTTTTCGCATTCATTGACTTGCATTAGCGATTATCATGCGAAAATCGCAGAAAATCGCAGCAAAATCGTCCGATTTCAGCTGAGAAAAAAAATCGCAAATGAGATGTCACCTATTGAATAAAATTGGTCCGAGTGCAATCCGATTTTTAATCAGATTGCACTCGTCCGTTTTTCTCTCCAGTGAGTAAGTAATGGCCGGAGCAGAGCCTCCCTCCCCTCAAGAAAGAGGCGTGGGCGGAGGCCGGCATGACGGGGGTTTGGAGGGGTTTACAAAGAGGGAGGAACATTTAAATGAGAGGGGGTGGTGGGGGGTTTATAAGGCAGAGATGGGGCAGCTCCAGGTGTCAGTTCCTGCCTTGCCCCATCAGTAGTACAGCTCACCATGTCAGTAAATGTGGCGCTGGAGCGCCTCAGGTCTGCGGCCTTCTTGCAGCCGCCAGGATGGCTGGAAGCGCAGGTTGCGATCCTTGTCCAGGGAACGCCCGGTCAGTCGTCTGGGGCAGCGTAGTGGGAGAGGCGTCCAAGACGGGTGAGGCCTCCAGAGCGGCTTTCGCCTGATCAGGCTCCTCGGGCCTCGCGTCGGCGCAGGAGCCCTCACGGGCCCCTCCAGGCCGGGCGCTGCGTGGCGCTCGTGCTAGCAGGCCCCGGCCTGGGAGGAATCCGCCCAGCCGGCGAGGCCCTGCGGCGGTAACCTCTCCTCCGCCGCGTTCTAGTCAGGGGGTGGAGCCGTTACGCGCCGGGCGTCTTTTGAGAGCTGCGTCCTCGGGAGGTCGCAGTTGCGATCGGCTTGCTGTGCGGCCTGCCTCAGACAGCGACGCAGGTGCGTCGGCGGCTAATGGATTGGCCGGCTCACCAGTCAGCAATTGTCCCCCCTTGATAGCGGCGGGGTTCCAGGTTCATCGGGGGGCCGCAGGGGCAGTGTTCCTGCACGGCGGCCTGCCTCTGTTGACGGCTCCAGAGTTTCGGCGGCCGAGGCATCGGTCGGCAGTTCGGGGCAGCAGATTTTATCCCCCATAGTGGGTGGGATTCCAGATGTGGCGGGGGGCCGTCGCTGTGTGGTGAACGTGGGGCGGCCTGCCTACGCTGCCATTTCTAGAGCTGAGGCCCCTGATGGTTTGTCGTCGTCCTGCTATACGGCGGGGCTTAGTCAGCTGACCTCGGTGGATAGCGGGTGGGGATCCCACTCGGGTGTCACTGGGGTGCAGCGGGGGGCCATTACTGGGAGTGGCATTGAAGCATCATCGGGTGCTACTGCGACCCAGTCGTCATCGCTATTTGAGAACCAGCGGGCTGGATCCCCAATGGGGTCTAGGCCTTTTTCTCCTGGAGGTCCCGACGGGGTTTCTGGACGTCAGGAACAAATCAGCGGAGTCGTTGTGTCGGATCGCGGCAGTGGGGATGCATCTTTGGAGCCAGGTTATCCGGCTGGAGGGCTCAAAGCACCCTCGCAGCCCGTTGAGTATAATTCTGTGTCAAGTGTCTGTCATTCGTTTTTGTCTTCTTCACCATTTGTGGTAGTTCAGTCGGGGGTCGGTAATAGTGTTGGGGGGGCTGCCGAGGTAGCCAGGGTTAAGGAAATGTTGGTTGATGTGCGCAATTTGCTGTCACGGTTAGAGAGGGGTTTTGGTTCTCCGTCTCCGGTGACGGCTTGGGTTGGGTCGCAGGTTGGGGGGCAACTGGTTTCGAGCGGGACGGAGCAGGAAGGGCATAGTGCCGAACCTGTGTATGTGTCGGTGCAGACAGAGAAGGAAAAAGAGTGTCGGGTGCGTTTAGATGATAGGGCTCACGGGGAGGTGTATGTTTGTTTTGAGGGCCCTTGGGGGCGCATTTGAAGAAGGAGGTGAAAGAGCGTATTTGGAAGGATGAGTATGTTGAAATATTCTCTTTATTGCCTTTGGAGAAATTTAATTTGGACAAAAGTAAAAAGGAGGATAGTAAGAAGGAGGAGGAGGAAAAACGGAGGTGGCGCTTAATTCCTCAGACGTTTGTTAATTGGCAACAAGCGTTTGCCATTTTGGCAGTGTTATCGAGGGAAAAAGCTCCGGACAACTGTTCGGCTTTATTTTGTTACTTTGATGCTATAGGGGAGGCATATAGGGTGTATGGGGGCAGGCTTGGCTGCGGTATGACGAGCAGTTTAGGCAAAGGAAGGCTGTTCGTCCGGCAATTTGTTGGGATCAGAAGGATATTGGTCTGTGGATGAGAGTCATAGCACAGAATAAGTTTGGGCATTCCTTTCATGGGGGAACTGGGGGCGCCAGCCAGAGTAGCAATAACGCGGGGGCAGCGGGAGGAAGTGGTCAAGGGCAAGCAGGTGGAAACAAATTTGGGGTATGCTGGCAGTTTAATGACGGGCCAGTGTAAGTTTGGGGCAGGGTGTAAATTCAAACATGTTTGCTCCAACTGCAATGGCGCCTCACATGGAGCGTCTAAGTGTTTTAAAAAAGGGAAGCAAAAATCTGGGGGTGGTAATTCACAAGGGAGAGACTCCAGTGAGTCTGGAAAGGATGGTCCCTTATCTAAATAGATATGGGGACAAGGAGAAGGCGGCGTTGTTGTATAATGGTTTTAAGGATGGTTTTGTTATCCCACATCCCCGTTTGTTATCCCGCGGGTACTTAGGAATTTGCGTTCGGCCCTATTGCATAAGGAGGTGGTGGGGGAAAAATTGGCAAAGGAAGTTTCGTTGGGTCGCATGGCGGCCCTTTCTCGTCGCCACCTTTTTCTGATCTAGTGGTTTCCCCGTTGGGCGTTGTTCCAAAGAAGGAGCCGAACAAGTTTCGGCTTATTCAGCATCTTTCTTACCCGCGGGGGAGATCGGTGAACGATTGCATCGATCCTGAAATTTGTTCGGTGGTTTATTCCTCTTTTGATGAGGCTGCGCGGTGGGTGAGGAAGTGCGGTCGAGGGGCCCTTAGGCTAAGACCGACATCGAATCTGCTTTTCGACTTTTGCCGGTGCATCCGGATAGCTTGAAGCTGCTGGGTTGTTTTTGGGAAGGCGGGTTCTTTGTTGACAGGTGCTTACCTATGGGGTGTTCTTTATCATGCGCATATTTTGAAGCTTTTAGTTCCTTTCTAGAGTGGGTGGTGCGAGAGGTGTCCGGTTGTGAATCAGTTATTCATTACTTGGATGATTTCTTGTGTATGGGCCCGGCAAACTCTTGCGCTGTCATGGGATTTTGAGAGCTGTTGAGTGGGTGGGGGAGCGTTTTGGGGTTCCTTTGGCGCCTGGTAAGACTGAGGGTCCATCTACTTGTTTGTGTTTTCTAGGGATAGTCATCGATACGGTGGCATGGGAGTTCAGATTGCCCGAGGAAAAGTTGTTGGCTTTACGGGCTGAAGTGGGTAGAGCGCGCCGTTTGAAGAAGTTGTCGTTGCGGGATTTGCAGTCGTTGCTAGGGAAGCTGAATTTTGCATGTCGAGTGATGCCGATGGGGCGAGTTTTTTCACGTAGGCTGGCAAGCGCTACGGCAGGGATTAAAGCCCCTCATCACTTCATACGGTTGTCTGGGGAACTTAAGGCGGACTTGGCTGTTTGGGATTCCTTCCTAGAAGGGTATAACGGGCGCTCATTGGTCATGGCTGAGGTTGTTGGGAATGATGTGTTGGAGTTGTTTACGGATGCGGCCGGCGGTGTTGGTTTTGGAGCCTATTTCAGGGGACAGTGGTGTGCGTCTCGCTGGCCTGGGGAGTGGGTGTCAGAGGGCTTGGTACGCAACATAACATTGTTGGAGATTTTTCCGATCCTTGTGGCAGTGCACTTATGGGGGCAGGAGTTTCGGGATCGTCGGGTGCGGTTCAATTGTGATAACATGGGAGTCGTTTGTGCAATTAATGGGCTTACTGCATCCTCTCCTCCTGTCGTTCGAGTTTTGCAACGTTTGGTTTTGCTATGTTTGGCATGAATGCGCACGTAGACGGCGACGCATGTTCCGGGTGTGAAGAATGATATAGCTGATTCTCTTTCTCGTTTACAGTGGGATCGTTTTCGCTCATTGGCCCCGGAAGCGGAGTACGAAGGTTTAGCCTGCCCGGAGGAGCTGTGGAAGGTGGTTTACGGTCTGCAGAGTCACTGATTAGGGCGTCGTTGGCTCCGAAAACTTGGGCGGCTTATCAGGCAGTGTGGCTTAATTGGGAAGAGTTTTTAGCGACAGTTCCAGTTGTGGGGCATGGGGTGGATCAACAAAGGGCCTTGTTGGCTTGGTTGGGGCAGGGACGAGGGAAGGATGGTCTTGTGCTAAAGTATCGTGGGTTTTGGCAGCATTATCTTTTGGTTTCCGTTTGCGTGGGACTTGTGATTTGTCAAAGACCTTTTTGGTACAGCAGGCGGCGAAAGGTTTTCGTCGAACAAAGGGGCTTGGTGACACGAGGCGCCCGGTATCCTTTGCTTTGTTAGAACGGTTGGGTTTTATTTTGGATACGATGTGTTCCTCTCGTTTTGAGGTTTTGTTATTCCGTTTGGCTTTTTCGTTGGCATTTTTTGGGGCCTTGCGGGTGGGCGAGTTGGTTTCATGTAATAAGCAGGTGGTAGGCGGTTTGTTGGCTAAAGACGTGCTATTGACGGCGGGTGGAGTTGAATTTTGGCTGCGTAGGTCTAAAACGGATCAGGAGGGGAAGGGCCGTCGGGTTGTGTTGGGCAATGTACCGGAGTATTCGATGTGTCCGGTGTTATGCTTGCAGCGTTTTTGGGAGTTGGGCCCTGGATTGGGGGGCTCATTGTTGTGCCATGCTGATGGTGGTAGCCTGTCTAGCTATCAGTTTAACGCCATTTTCAAGAGGTCCATTCGAGCGTTGGGTTTGGATGACTCTCGTTTTGGGACTCATTCTTTCCGTATTGGTGCGGCGACCGAAGCGGCAGTTAGGGGTTTGGGTGCGTCATCAATACAACGTATTGGGGGTTGGAAGTCTAATCGATTTAAGAGTTACATTAGGCCTTAATTCGCGACGTGGGGGCGTTGGCCTCTCTGTTGGGGATGTGTGACTATTGGAGCAGTTTTTGAGGGTGTTCTTTTGGTATGTTTAGCATTGTTTTCTCGTTTCAGGTATCGCCCCCCTGCTGGTTTTGGATTTTCGGTCATTCCTTCGTCCACTGGGGAGCGTTGCGAGCTGACGTCAGGACTGATGGTCGGCAACTGGGATTTTCCCGGTCTATGGTGGTGGTGCGATGGCTCGGTTTTCGAGGAATGCAGTGGAGGAGGGTGTTGCCTGAAATTCATGGTTGCGCTCGTTTGGACCGTGCTCCTGATATTTTGGTACTCCATGTAGGGGGGAATGATCTCGCGGTGCGACCCTTCCGGGAATTAGTAAAGGACATTAAGCAGGATTGCTTGCGGTTATGGGTGTTATATCCGGGGGTCATCATGGTTTGGTCCGAAATTGTTCCACGCAGGCGCTGGCGGAACATGAGGTCCCTGGCTAAGATTAATAAGGCCAGGATAAAGGTTAATAGGGCTGTGTCTTCTTTCATGGCTCGAAACGGTAACGTGTCTGTGCGGCATTTTGATCTGGAAAAGGGTGAGGGGGACTTTTGGTTGGCCGATAGGGTTCATCTGAATGCCGTTGGTTCGGATATTTGGGCTTTGGGTATTCAGGAAGGTATTGAAAGGGCCATAGCTTTGCGGGTTTAGGGGGTCTCGGGCCATTGAGGTTTCAATGGGGCCCTCGTTGTGGCGGCTCAAGGGGGTGGGGAGAGAGTCCTTGAAGTTGTTGGAAATTGGTTTGGGGGGACTCTGTTTAGGGTCTCCAC
Organism: Oophaga sylvatica; assembly: GCA_033576555.1. Classification (NCBI taxonomy): domain Eukaryota; kingdom Metazoa; phylum Chordata; class Amphibia; order Anura; family Dendrobatidae; genus Oophaga; species Oophaga sylvatica. The sequence continues at coordinate 153,389,125 of JARQOD010000009.1, forward strand.
TGTCTGAAGTTACGTGGATGGTGATCTGGTGAAAGGTGGAAGGGGAGTTCACACTGGAGTGGGCGGATCCCCAAGTAGTTGGGTGAACAGCATACCTCGATTGTTGGTGCTCCCGAGCCTGTGGGGTAACGGCTGGGAGTAAGAGGTTGGGTGTTGTTCACAGGATTTTGGTTCAATTCACCATGATCTTTGTAGCTTCAAGGACTCCTCCCTAATGTTGTTATGGTATATTGTTAATTATTGTTAATATTGTTTGTACTTAAATAAAGGCTGCTGTGGCCATATATATTTCAAAGATTTATTGTCTCTCGTTATTGGGGGAGGATATCGGGGGTATCCTGATAATGGGAAAGGGGCTCAGTTTGGGGAGTCCTTGGTCCCGTAAGAGTAAACAGCTCGACAATACCAACGTCAAGTAATGGCCGGAGCAGAGCCTCCCTCCCCTCAAGAAAGAGGCGTGGGCGGAGGTCGGCATGACGGGGGTTTGGAGGGGTTTACAAAGAGGGAGGAACATTTAAATGAGAGGGGGTGGTGGGGGGTTTATAAGGCAGCGATGGGGCGGCTCCAGGTGTCAGTTCCTGGCTTGCCCCATCAGTAGTCCCGCCCTTCCTCCCTGTTTGATGAGGTGTTTTATTTTGTATAATTTTGGGTCATGGCGGCTCAAGGGGGTGGGAGAGAGGTCCTTGAAGTTGTTGGAAATTGGTTTGGGGGGACTCTGTTTAGGGTCTCCACTGTCTGAAGTTACGTGGATGGTGATCTGGTGAAAAGTGGAAGGGGAGTTCACACTGGAGTGGGCGGATCCCCAAGTAGTTGGGTGAACAGCATACCTCGATTGTTGGTGCTCCCGAGCCTGTGGGGTAACGGCTGGGAGTAAGAGGTTGGGTGTTGTTCACAGGATTTTGGTTCAATTCACCATGATCTTTGTAGCTTCAAGGACTCCTCCCTAATGTTGTTATGGTATATTGTTAATTATTGTTAATATTGTTTGTACTTAAATAAAGGCTGTTGTGGCCATATATATTCCAAAGATTTATTGTCTCTCGTTATTGGGGGAGGATATCGGGGGTATCCTGATAATGGGGAAGGGGCTCAGTTTGGGGAGTCCTTGGTCCCGTATGAGTAAACAGCTCGACAATACCAACGTCATGAACCCTAATATGTAGACTGCTCAGATGTTTAATGTGTAAAGGGTGGTCTGGAAGCAGTTAGTAAGAGTGGTTACCCATACTTTACCTTTACAGTCTAGGCCATTAGCAGAAGCTCTGAATCCAGCTCCACAATTCAGAACACAAGCATATGAACCAATAGTGTTTTTGCACTCTTCATTTTTACGACAGGCAGCATCTTCCAATGTACACTCATCAATGTCTGCAAGCAAAAATATCAAGATAAACTCAAAGCAATTTCTGTGAATCCAACATCCTTAAAGGGAAGCGATCACCAAGAAAATGCTGTCCAATCTGCAAGCACCATAATAAAGAGCAGGGGGAGCAGAGCAGCTGATATATAGAGTTGTGAGAAAAGATTCAGTATAACCCTTAGTTTTATTTATTTAAACTGCTGCTTTTTCTGGGATTTTCGCTCCAGTTGGTGGTCCTATCAGTGACTGACAGCTACCTCTGCATGCACTCTTATACCAACAACACTGTCAGTCAGACAGGACCACCCACTGGACTGAAGATCCCAGAAAAAGCAGAGGTTTAATTGATTAGAACACAGACTATATTGAATATTTTCTCACAAAACTATATATCAGTCTACGCACATGTAATAATTTATTGTAATTTTTTAAATATTTTTTAAAACTATTTTTAAAATATTTTTGTTCATTGCCCACTAGATGATATGATCATACAATCCCATGTATAATATGTATTATACTACCATGACATCCCATCAGAAACCCAATTAATTAAGCTTCCCACACTAATCACTTCCTCTCCAGCCAGCCGTGAAATAAGCTCATTCATTCAGGGGCTTACAGTAAGGTGGCTTTAACCCATTATTAACCCATTAGCCACCGCTACAGGGCAATGGGAATAGACGGGCTAAGTGCCAGAAAGGTTGCATCTAATTATAGATTTGCCTTTTCTGTGGTGGCTGGGGGTAGATGTTAGTAGCCAGGGGGGGCACAAAATAAATGCACCCTCCCTAGGCTATTATTATCTGCCCCACTCGCTTGCTTTGTCTGTCTGGTTTAGAAAATACAGCGGGAGCCCACGCATTTTTTTCAACAAATTTACACCTTTAATTAACCCCTACATGTGTGAAATTTTGCACACATACACTCATGTAATTGTTAGTGAAAACCATATATCAAACTACATGAAATGACGTGGTTAACTGTATGTAAACCATGTGTCATTTCATGTCGGGTCTGTAATTTCACAGAAGCCGGCAATTGAATTAGCGGCTATTATACTATGTAGAAGTGTATGAACTATAAATATATGTATATATATATATATATATATATATGTCTCAATTACATATATATATATATATATATATTTATATGTATTCTATGTGTATATATATTTTTTCTTTTCTTTATTAAAGCTGTCAGTGTGATTTTACAGTATAGCCGGGGATGAATTGCCGGCTATTCTAAAGGACACCAGTGCGATTTAATCGCAAGTCACACGTGCGGTCCGTTTGTAATCCAATTTTTCATCGCACCCATAGACTTGCATTGGCGATTGTCGACCCACAATCGGTGACAATCACAGCATGCTGCGATTGCACTCGCACGTATAAAACAGACGACAAAAAATCGGATGGTGGTAGCTGCTCCATAGATTAACATTGGTCCGACTGCAATGCGATATTTCATCGCTTTGCAGTCGTACGATTATGTCGCCAGTGTGACCCCGGCCTTAGTGGGAATATGGCCTAACTGTCCAAGGAAAGTGAATGTGATTTCATGAAAACTGCACCCACTGTGTGTCTAAAAATGCTGTTGAACTGTGCGGTTTCGGTGCATCTTTTCTCTATAGGGTTCTAAACTTTGTTGCATTTTAAATACAGAATCAAAGTTTTACTGTGCAATTAAAAAGCAATAAAACGCTACTTACATTTTTGCACCAAAATGCAAAAAATAAATGGGAAAAAGACATAAAAACTAACCTAAAATGCAATAATCAGACAAGATTTTTAGGGCAGAGACACACTGCCGTATTTCTCCTGCGAGAATCGCATTGTAAAACTCGTCCTGGCTGGCGGCTCTCCTGACCTGAGCTTGACCTCTGCATAGTAATCCATCACGCTGTCTTGCTCAGGTCAGGAGAGGTGTCAGGCCAGTACCTGCAGTGCGATGCGATTATCGCACGAGTTATACGCCCGTCTGACTCCAGCCTTATAATGCAGAGTGGTGCAGATAAAAAGCAGCAGAAAAAATGCAGCATTTAAACTACATCATGTGAACATCGCCTCAGAGTGACACTTTTTTAAAACATTTTATGGGTTTAATGGAGAAAAAAAATGTAAAAAAAGACAGTTGTGCCATTAATTGCAGAATCAAAATTTTTCTGTGTTATAAAAAATGCATCAAAAATGCTGCTTCAAATCTTAAAGGGAATCTGTCACCCTAAATTGGCGGGATATTTAAATGATGGCAGTCAGGTCAGATGGGCGGTGTTTTGGGTACTTGCCTTAACATGTTGTTCGCCGCTGTCTCCATTATTTCTGGGAATTGTAGTCGTTGCCCTCCATATAACGCGCCTGCGCACTGCAATCATGAATTGCGCACGTGCAGTATGCTTTGCCCGCAGATTGCAATGCGCAGGCGCGTTATATGGAGGGCAACGACTACAATTCCCAGAAATAATGGAGACAGCGGCGAACAACATATTAAGGCAAGTACCCAAAACACCGCCCATCTGACCTGACTGCCATCATTTAAATATCCCGCCAATTTAGGGTGACAGATTCCCTTTAATTGAAATGCAGCAGAAATGCAATAATCAGAGAAGATTGTTATTGTGCAAAGTGGAGTGGTGTGGATGCCTGCAGATAAAAAAAACAGCAGAAATATTGCCACATTTACGTTAAGTGTGAACAAGGCCTCAGCTTACATTTTTATTAAAAAAATTCTGAGAACTGGAAATCAAAAACCAGTCATGTCATTTTTTTACACTATTCACTATCATCATAAATAATCTGTCCACTGTATTGTATAGGTTGTTATGATTATAGGGATAGCAAATATGTCTGTTATTTGCTGATTTGTGATGTTTATTTTTTTAAAGTGCATTAAAATGTGATTAATTGTTTTTCATTGTTTTTTTAGTAATTGTATAGGAACAAAAAATCTCTGAATTTTAGTTTACCTCTAAAATATGGGTGCATAGAAGTGTACTGGTATAGTGAGATGTATATTGATGTACCAGTACAATGTGTCTATGATGAAGAATACTGTACAATACACATTCAAGTAAAGAAAATTATCCTATACTTAGCATTGCAGCTTGTGGCTGAGCTACTGTAGCTGCCTCTAATGCTACATATTGGGAGTTCAAAGCCAGGGGAAGACTAGACTCACGGAATGAGGTAGTTTATCTTTATGTAAGTATGTACTGAGCAGAGAGATGCTGCTCCTCCCCAGAGAGGAAGAGGAAAATCTGAGCAATGAACTCAGTAAGGCCGGAGTCACACTTAACGTATAAAAAATTGGTCCGATTTTGACGGCCGAGAATCGCACAAATGTTCCCCGAACAGTGATCCGTATGTAATCCATTTGCAATGCGAGGATGTGATTTCCTTGCATCTAGTAACAGTGTGACCTTTATATGGTATCCGCATGCAATGCGATTTTAACATGAGCTTTTACACACAGCAATTCTCTCTATGTAAAAGCTCATGTTAAAATCGCATTGTAAAACACAACTGTAATAATTGTTTTAAAACCAAATAATTTTCAAAACATATATAGATATAGATAGATTAAAAGCCGCCAAATGATCTGCTGCGTACAGTATAGAATAGAATAGATAAAATACATATATACAGTACAGACCAAAAGTTTGGACACACCTTCTCATTCAAAGATTTTTCTGTATTTTCATGACAATGAAAATTGTAGAATCACACTGAAGGCATCAAAACTATGAATTAACACATGTGGAATTATACATTACACTTTACAAAAAAGTATAAAACAACTGAAAATATGTCTTATATTCTAGGTTCTTCAAAGTAGCCACCTTTTGCTTTGATTACCGCTTTGCACGCAGAAAAGGTGAACGGATGGACTCTACATGCCTGGTTCCCACCGTGAAGCATGGAGGAGGTGGTGTGATGGTGTGGGGGTGCTTTCCTGGTGACACTGTTGGGGATTTATTCAAAATTGAAGCGGTGAGCCGTCCAGCTCACCCCAAACCATCTTAATTGGGTTCAGGTCTGGGGACTGTGGAGGCCAGGTCATCTGGCGTAGCACCCCAACACTCTCATTCTTCGTCAAATAGCCCTTACACAGTCTGGCGGTGTGTTTGGGGTCATTGTCCTGTTGAAAAATAAATAATGGTCCAACTAAACACAGACCGGATGGAATAGCCTGCTGCTGCAAGATGTTGTAGTAGCCATTCTGGTTCACTATGCCTTCAATTTTGAATAAATCCCCAACAGTGTCACCAGCAAAGCACCATCACACCATCACACCACCTCCTCCATGCTTCACGGTGGGAACCAGTCATGTAGAATCCATCCGTTCACCTTTTCTGCGTGCAAAGCAGTAATCAAAGCAAAAGGTGGATACTTTGAAGAACCTAGAATATAAGACATATTTTCAGTTGTTTCACACTTTTTTGTAAAGTGTAATGTATAATTCCACATGTGTTAATTCATAGTTTTGATGCCTTCAGTGTGATTCTACAATTTTCATAGTCATGAAAATACAGAAAAATCTTTGAATGAGAAGGTGTGTCCAAACTTTTGGTCTGTACTGTACACATAGAGTATGTGTGTATATATATATGTCAGTGACACACATATATATCTTTATATTTCATAGAGAGATAGATAGCAGAATAGCCGTTAATTCATTTGTCGGCTTCTATAAAATCATTGCAGAAGCCGACAGGATGGGAGACATGGTTTACATACAGTAAACCCATGCAGAACAGTTAGATTTATAGATGTCAGAGGCTAATACTGTTAGTAGTATGTGTGTGAAAAATTTGGGACCTGTGTGTATTTAATAAAAGAATGTTTTCATGGAAAAAAATGGCATGGGCTCCCGCACAATTTTCTGCGCCAGAGAGGGAAAGCCAGTGACTGAGGGCAGATATTAATAGCCTAGAAAGGGACCATGATTATTGTCCCCAGCCACCCCAGTGTTTATTTAACTCTTTTCAAACTTTAGGATTAGTGATGGATAGGTGTCTTATTGACACCTCTCCATTACTAAGCCAGGCTTAATGTCACCTTACAATACAAAGGTGACATTAACCCCTTATTACCCCATATGCTACTGCTACAGGGCAGTGGAAAGAGAGAGGCTAAGTGCCGGAATTTGCACATCTTACAGATGCGCCTTTTCTGGGGTGGCTGGGGGCAGATGTTTTTAGCCAGCGGGGCCAATAACCATTGTCCCTTTCTTGGCTATTAATATCTGCCCTCAGTCACTAGCTTTCCCTCTCTGGTGCAGAAAATTGCGCGGGAGCCTACGCCATTTTTTTCGTGAAAACATTCTTTTATTAAATACATACAGATCCCAAATTTTGCACACACATACTACTAACAGTATTAGTCACTGACATCTTTAAATCTAACCGTTCTGCATGGGTTTACTGTATGTAAACCGTGTCTCCTAGCCTGTCGGCTTCTGCAATGATTTTACAGAAGCCAACAAATAAATTAAGGGCTATTCTGCTATCTATCTCTCTATGAAATATAAAGATATATATGTGTGTGTCGCTGACATATATATATATATATATATATATCTGTACTGTATATGTATATATATATATATATATATATATATATATATATATATACATATACAGTACAGACCAAAAGTTTGGACACACCTTCTCATTTAAAGATTTTTCTGTATTTTCATGACTATGAGAATTGTACATTCACACTGAATGCATCAAAACTATGAATTAACACATGTGGAATTATATACTTAACAAAAAAGTGTGAAACAACTGAAAATATGTCTTATATTCTAGGTTCTTCAAAGTAGCCACCTTTTGCTTTGATTACTGCTTTGCACACTCTTGGCATTCTCTTCATGAGCTTCAAGAGGTAGTCACCGGAAATGGTAAACCGTGTCTCCTAGCCTGTCGGCTTCTGCAATGATTTTACAGAAGCCAACAAATAAATTAAGGGCTATTCTGCTATCTATCTCTCTATGAAATATAAAGATATATATGTGTGTGTCGCTGACATACAATATATATATATATATATATATATCTGTACTGTATATGTATATATATATTATATATATATATATATATATATACATATACAGTACAGACCAAAAGTTTGGACACACCTTCTCATTTAAAGATTTTTCTGTATTTTCATGACTATGAGAATTGTACATTCACACTGAATGCATCAAAACTATGAATTAACACATGTGGAATTATATACTTAACAAAAAAGTGTGAAACAACTGAAAATATGTCTTATATTCTAGGTTCTTCAAAGTAGCCACCTTTTGCTTTGATTACTGCTTTGCACACTCTTGGCATTCTCTTCATGAGCTTCAAGAGGTAGTCACCGGAAATGGTCTTCCAAACAATCTTGAAGGAGTTCCCAGAGATGCTTAGCACTTGTTGGCCCTTTAGCCTTCACTCTATGGTCCAGCTCACCCCAAACCATCTCGATTGGGTTCAGGTCTGGTGACTGTGGAGGCCAGGTCATCTGGCGTAGCACCCCATCACTCTCCTTCTTGGTCAAATAGCCCTTACACAGCCTGGAGGTGTGTTTGGGGTCATTGTCCTGTTGAAAAATAAATGATGGTCCAACTAAACGCAAACCGGATGGAATAGCATGCTGCTGCAAGATGCTGTGGTAGCCATGCTGGTTCAGTATGCCTTCAATTTTGAATAAATCCCCAACAGTGTCACCAGCAAAGCACCCCCACACCATCACACCTCCTCCTCCATGCTTCACGGTGGGAACCAAGCATGTAGAGTCCATCCGTTCACCTTTTCTGCGTCGCACAAAGACACGGTAGTTGGAACCAAAGATCAACCAAAATTTGGACTCATTTGACCAAAGCACAGATTTCCACTGGTCTAATGTCCATTCCTTGTGTTCTTTAGCCCAAACAAGTCTCTTCTGCTTGTTGCCTGTCCTTAGCAGTGGTATCTTAGCAGCTATTTTACCATGAAGGCCTGCTGCACAAAGTCTCCTCTTAACAGTTGTTGTAGAGATGTGTCTGCTGCTAGAACTCTGTGTGGCATTGACCTGGTCTCTAATCTGAGCTGCTGTAAACCTGTGATTTCTGAGGCTGGTGACTCGGATAAACTTATCCTCAGAAGCAGAGGTGACTCTTGGTCTTCCTTTCCTGGGGCGGTCCTCATGTGAGCCAGTTTCTTTGTAGCGCTTGATGGTTTTTGCAACTGCACTTGGGGACACTTCCAAAGTTTTCCCAATTTTTCGGACTGACTGACCTTTATTTCTTAAAGTAATGATGGCCACTCGTTTTTCTTTACTTAGCTGCTTTTTTCTTGCCATAATACAAATTCTAACAGTCTATTCAGTAGGACTATCAGCTGTGTATCCACCAGACTTCTGCACAACCCAACTGATGGTCCCAACCCCATTTATAAGGCCAGAAATCCCATACATTAAACCTGACAGGGCACATCTGTGAAGTGAAAACCATTTCTGGTCACTACCTCTTGAAGCTCATGAAGAGAATGCCAAGAGTGTGCAAAGCAGTCATCAAAGCAAAAGGTGGCTACTTTGAAGAATCTAGAATATAAGACATAATTTCAGTTGTTACACACTTTTTTGTTAAGTATATAATTCCACATGTGTTAATTCATAGTTTTGAAGCCTTCAGTGTGAATGTACAATTTTCATAGTCATGAAAATATAGAAAAATCTTTAAATGAGAAGGTGTGTCCAAACGTTTGGTCTGTACTGTGTATATATATATATATATATATATATATATGTATATACACACCTATTTTTTGTATATATACTGTATCTATTCTATCTATTCTATTGCAAGCTGTCAGTGTGATTTTACTATACACTGCACATGAATTGCCGGCTTTTCAAAGGACACCGGTGCGTATTTCTCGCAAGTCACACTGATGGTCCGTGTGGTGTGCGAGTTTTTCTCGCACCCATAGACTTGTATTGGCGAGTCTCGGCCGATATACGCTGCAAATCGCAGCATGCTGTGATTTCACTCGCACGTATAATATGGTCGCGAAAAAAAACGGTGATGGGAGCTGCCCCATAGCTTAACATTGGTCCAAGTGCTATGCGATTTTTTTCTTGCATAGCACTCGTCCGTATTTCTCTCTAGTGTGACTCCGGCCTAACACACGCAGTGACTGCAGGGCAGGAGATGATGAGACATTACAGACAGACAAACACACAGAGATTGAATGAATGGATGCCCTGACCAACCGGGCTGGTTGGGAGCTATGGATAAGCATTCACAGAGCAGCATTTGCACTTTCACATCACAGATCTCTCCTTAGTAGCCAGCAAACACAACTCAAAACTGAACTGCCTGCTAATTGCTAAGTACAAGCTCCATTGTGGAGGAGTGAAGACAGTTTAGATCATCTATCAACCAGCTAACAATGATGTGAAATCACACTGGCAGCTGCATTGATGTAGATGGCAGAAAATAAAATTGGTAAGTTAGGGTCGCGTACAGGAGCAGAGGCCAAAGAAGTATAACGTTAATTCTACACTTAGTTTAATTTGATGATAACTAAGATATGTGGGGCTCATCAGGGGTACACAGGAGAGGGAGTGAGGGGTCTGCACATTCACCTATGTAAAGCTGTATACACAGAGAGGCAGACAAGGCTACAAATACACAACAGCAGAATAAAGGATCTGTTGGGCTTGTACTGTATATTAACAATAAGAATGCATTTATTCTGCCTTGTGAAAAATAATGTAATTGTGGGAATAACCTTTAATGTTAGAAATACATTGCTAGAACAGAACAGCTTACCATGGCATGTCCTTCCGTCCGCAGAGCTCATCAGGCCTTTCGGACATGAACAGTAATAACTTCCCATAACGTTATGACATGCATGTGAGCATGGGTTGTGGACAGCGCATTCGTCATCATCTAAAGTGTTTTAAAATAAGAGTTACACAACTTACACAGTCAGTATGTAGGCTGAGATTCCCGACCTCTCTTTCATCCACGTGCACTATATAGTGGTATAGTTTATAAATTCTGCCTTCACCTTCTCTTCATCGGTGTAAACTCAATTTTTAATTCCTCTTCAGCCATGTACATTTCCTTTTGATACTGTCTCACTGTTTACTAAACAACCTATCCCAACCAATCCAAAAGGGATAAAGAGGCATAAACAAGGCATTTAAAATTCAAATATTTTATTCATACATAATTTAAAATAATTATTCAAAAAGTTTAAACATTTAAACAAAGAGTATTTCATAGAAAGTGGTGAAGGGAAATCCTATAATTGGCTAAAAAAGTTGGGGACTTTTAGCAGCATTATGGTAGTTTCACAAAGAAAAAGGCTCATAAGACAGGTTTAAAAACATATGTGTTGTGAACGTTTTGTAGACGACTTCGGAGCTGAAGCTCCCTCTGGTGGTTGCTAAGGGTATTGAACCTATGTTGAACAGCAAAAATCCACAACCTGCAACTGACGATTGGTTATCAGGTGGTACGGACTGGCCTGATATAAGTGAGCTGACCTCCCATGGTTCTTGCCGGTGATCAATTGTTCTTCCTGGTCTAGGTTGGAATTCAGCTTGCTTTTCTGCTGTCTCCTGCTTGCATTCAGATAAGTCACTTTCATTTTTTTTTACTGTGGTTTGATTTTCCTTGCTCATTTGCGGCATTGTTTTTTTACTTCAGCCGGGTCCCCTTTGGGGGGCTTGGGCTGGTCTCCGTTCTCTGTTTGTATTTGTTCATTTGCTCAGTTCTTGTGATATTTTACTGCTGGGTAGCTACATGTTCACACCAGAGATCTGATATAGGTGGTCGAGATCGTGTGGTCTCAGTATTTTTGGATTCAGAAGTGTTGGAGTTTTTCCTAGGGTTTTTCTGGGTTGCAGACAGTATTCTCTCTTGTGCTGTCCTGTCTAGACAGTTTTGGACCCCAGCGTTTGCTCAGTCTATTTTCTGTCTGTGTTCGTGTTTTCATCTTGTCTAACCGCCATTATATGTTTGGGGGCTTCCTATTCTTTTGGGGCTCTCCTCTCGGGGCAGTTAGCTTTCCTCTTTCCATCTTCAGGGATAGCTAATCTCTCCGGCTGTGACGAGGCGTCTAGGGCACTGTAGGAACGTCCCACGGCTGCTTCTAGTTGTGCGGTTAGTTTAGGGGTCTGCAACCTATTGGTTTCCAGCCTCTCTGGTGTTTGGCTGCCTATGCGGTTATCTGCTCCTGCCTCCTCAGCTACCAAAACATAACACATATGTCCTTACTGTGAGAAAGCGCACAGTGCATGAACAATGATTTTTATGGTTAAAAATTATTATCAACTTCTCCTTAACATAATATTCAGGTCAAGTGACCAAGGAAAACAATATTTAAAACACACTATAACTTTAGTAAAGGACAAGTGGTAAACTTGTTATATATATAAAGTGCCAAGAGACTGGTAGGCGAAACTGCGCTGTCGTGGTACGGTGAGGGCATCTTCTTAATTGGACTAATCTTTATGAAAGTAGTTGGTTCATTTCATGATTACTTTATAGCAGCTTGCGGACTTATCTACCATGTAGCTTCTATAGCATATTAAGCAGGTCTTTTGAATATATTCGGCATCCATGTCTGGCTCTTGGCACTTTCTTTTTCTCTGTGAAACTACCATAATGCTGCTAAAATTCCCGAACTTATTTAGCCAATTATAGGATTTCCCTTTACCACTTTCTATAAAATACCCTTTGTTTAAATTTTTAAACTTTTGGAATAATTATTTTAAAATAGATGGTGGCCCGATTCTAAGGCATCGGGTATTCTAGAATATGTATGTAGTTTATTTATGAAGATTTAAGAATAATGCAATGAATACACAGGATTTTCCGGGTAAAATATATACATTATCATTAAATGTTATTGCTCATAGAACTTAATACAACTGAACGAAATTATTAAACAGATCATCAAAATATATAAACTATTACATGAATATCTAACTGTATTTAAATAAATCATCGGATGAAAGATGTACATCGACACTATAATATATTTGTTAACAATATCAACTCAAAATATTTTTGTTCACCACATTTCTTGTCAATACCTTTTGATTATCTATAAGCCACTTTCCTTGTAAAGTGGTATCAAAAACTTGCACCTTGACGTTGGATCTCATTTTAACTCTTGAAAATGCAACGTAGAGTTGTCCATGACCAAAAATGGGCTCCGGTAGATATATGCCAACACGCTGTAGAGTTTGACCTTGTGACTTGTTTATTGTCATGGCAAATGCTGATTTTACTGGAAACAGTCGACGCCGAAGCCTAAAGGTACTGTCACACTAAGCGAGATCGCTAACGAAATCGCTAAAGAGTCACCGATTTTATGACGCAGTAGCAATCTCGTTAGCGACGCAGCTGTGTGTGACATGTAGCGGCGATGTGGCCCACGCTGCGATGTCGCTGATCGCTTATGAACGTTCTGAGCTGTTTTTTGGTCGTTGGTGTCCCGCTGGTGAGCCTGAATCGCTGAGTGTGACACCCTTTATGAACGACTTTACCAGCGTCGCAGGTGGGACTAGGTTTTCCCAACGACCCCAGAGGTCGTTATACAGATCGCTGATCTCTGATGAGATCTTTGTGTTTGGAAGCTAACTAGTGACCACATAGCAATCACACCAACGATCTCGCCAGGTTGTGTCGTTGTTGTGATCGCTAGTGCGATCGCTAAGTGTGACAGTGCCTTAAATGGAAGACCGGTGTCCGAAAGATATAAATCAATGCGTAGAATGAACACTTTGTCTCCTTTTGCTGATCCAGTGATCACTTTTGATTGAATTACGTGGGAATGGAGTCCAGTAACAATAAGTTCCATTACATAGACTATTTCTTGTATTTAGATTCCGCAGCAACATGACGACTGTTCCAACTTTGAGTTGTAGTCTGTGGGATGGCATTCCTGATGGCGTAACACTATTTAAAAATTCAACTGGATAATGCTCTCGTTCATCTTCATTGTCTACATCCACAGAATCATCACTTTTGTACAATTTATACTCTCCAGGCATTCTATCCATCACACGGGAATTTAGCAGAGCCACGTCATCGTTCTTGGGACAGAGAATTGCATAGGAAGAGGCCCTCTCAACACGCCTTTGGTCATTCACATCAATTTAAACACGTTGTCCAAAAACATCACTTACAATGCAGTCAGTGCACAACATGTCTTCTGGTATTTCAATAATGTCTTCTCCAAGGTTATATTCATTGCTAAGTTCACCGTTACCAAGTTTAAGAAGCCAGAGGCTGCTGAGGTGTATATAGAGGTTGCTGCTGCAGGGATGTATATAGAGGCTGCCGTGGTGTATATAGAGGCTGCTGCTGGGTGTATAATAGAGGCTGCTGCTGTGGTGTATATAGAGGCTGCTTCTGGGTTGTATACAGAGGCTGCTGCTGGGGTGTATATAGAGGCTGCTGCTGGGGTATATATAGAGGCTGCTGCTGCTGGGTGTATAATAGAGGCTGCTGCTGGGGTGTATATAGAGGCTGCTGCTGGGGTGTATATAGAGGCTGCTGCTGGGTATATATAGAGGCTGCTGCTGCTGGGTGTATAATAGAGGCTGCTGCTGGGGTGTATATAGAGGCTGCAGCTGCTGGGTGTATAATAGCGGCTGCTGCTGGGGTGTATATAGAGGCTGCTGCTGGGGTGTATATAGAGGCTGCTGCCAGGGTGTGTATAGAGGCTGCTGCTGCTGGGGTATATGTGGAGGCTGCTGCTGGGGTATATAGAGGCTGCTGCTGGTGGGGTATATAGAGGCTGCTGCTGGTGGGGTGTACGAGGAGGCTGCTGTTGGGGTTTAAGTTGAGGCTGCCAGTTGGGGTGCTTCCGCTGCGAGCAGCTGGGAGATGACCGGCTGGTGCCGGTCATCTTGCAGCTACGTCACCGCTGACCTCCATGCTTCAGGAGATGACCCACGGCGCCGCTGATCTCCCGACGATAGCAATGGCGTGCGTGGTTCAAATTCTGTGCCAATTCACAGCCGGACTGCGCCTGGCGCTGATTGGTCGCGCCCAGCCGGACACGACCAATCAGCGACACGGGATTTCCATTACAGACAGACAGAATTAGACGATTATATAGTAGATTATGTATGAATAAAATATTTTAATTTTAAATGTCTTGTTTATGCCTCTTTATCCCTTTTGGATTGGTAGGGATAGGTTGTTTAGTACGTATCTAGGAGGTGACAAGATACAGATTTAGGATTTTGTGCTATAATTGTCTCACTGTTTAGTAGTTTTCCCTATATAAGTCATGTTATATTGGGGTTTTGGCACTGATGACCACTGCATTTTGTTCTCGGCTTGCATGCTCTTTAAATTGTTTTTTACCTTCACAGTAAAGTCCAGAAACGTCATAACTAAATCCAGAAGGGCACTGGTTTTTAAGATCACCTACAAGGAAGAAAAATTAGTTAGCGAAACTGGTTCATGCAGTTCATTAAACTGTAAAAGCCTGAAAACTAACTCCAAAGTGCAGGCCACTACTGGTCTCCCTTCTGTCTAATTTGCTGCCCACTACATTTTGTCTTGTTTGATTTGTTTCTAGATGCGAGCACAAATCAAAGGTGAGGGAAAGTCTTTGTCTGCCACCTATTCCTGTCTACAAAACTGCATAAGAGGCATAACAAAGAGCCAGGTGAAATGAATTCTGGGAAGTCAGGGAAGTAAGTTCAAGTACCTATTGTGCTCTCAGAATGCAGTTGAACAGGAACCGCTCACTCAAGTGTGGATGGCAAGTTACATTGCCTGAAAACAGTTCAGTTTTTGGGCATATCACAGCAGTACAGTCATGGCCAAAAGTTTTGAGAATGACACAAATATTATATTTTCACATGATCTGCTGCCCTCTGGTTTTCATGTGTGTTTGACAGATGTTTTTATCACAGACAGAAATATAATTGCAAACATATGAGTAACAAAAGCTTATATTGACAGTTAGAATGAGTTAATGCAGCAAGTCAATATTTGCAGTGTTGACCCTTCTTCTTCAGGACCTCTGCAATTCTCCCTGGCATGCTCTCAATCAACTTCTGGACCAAATCCTGACTGATAGCAGTCCATTCTTGCACAATCAATGCTTTCATTTTGTCAGAATTTTTAGGTTTTTGTTTGTCCACCCGTCTCTTGATGATTGACCACAAGTTCTCAATGGGATTAAGATCTGGGGAGTTTTCAGGCCATGGATCCAAAATCTCTCTGTTTTGTTCCCTGAGCCATTTAGTTATCACCTTTGCTTTATGGCAAGGTGCTCCATCATGCTAGATTGTTGACTGAGGTGCAATCTTTCTAGCTGCGATACTCTTCCCTGTTAGGCCATTTTTGTGCATTGCAATGATGACTGCACGTGTTTCTTTAGAGATAACCATGGTTAACAGAAGAGAAACAATGATGCCAAGCACCAGCCTCCTTTTAAAGTGTCTAGTGGTGTCATTCTTACTTAATCATGACAGATTGATCTCCAGCCATGTCCTCATCAACACCCACAACTGTGTTAATGAAGCAATCACTGAAAAGAGGTTAGCTGGTCCTTTTAAGGCAGGGCTGCAATGATGTTGAAATGTGTTTTGGGGGATAAAGTTCATTTTGTAGCCAAATATTGACTTTGCAAGTAAATGCTGTTAAGCTGATCACTCTTTATAACATTCTGGAGTATATGCAAATTGCCATTAGAAAAAGTGAAGCAGTAGACTTTGTAAAAATTAATATTTGTGTCATTCTCAAAACTTTTGGCCATGACTGTATGTGCACCAAAAGCACTTTTAACTTCTCGTGGGGAGAAAGGTAGTAAGATCTAACTTTTACTTTTGTTTTGTTGAAATGACAAGTACACTCTGAATCTATTGTGAAATAAATGTTCATCTGGATTCCTCCAGTTACATTCATTGTCAGGCAGTCAGGGAGAAAAAAAATGTGGCCTGTTCCATTGAAGTGGTATTAACAACACATTGTCAGGTTGTGAAACAAAGCTGGCAATATAAACCAGGCGGGTAACATTAAAATCACAGGCTTGATATAAGTCACCCTCATGTGCCCTGTGTTATCAGAGAGCCGGAGATGCCCATTACCCTGTTGCTGGTTCATCTGCTGTCCTGATTTCAACCACTTGTAAGGACCAGAGTTCTGCCAATTGGAGATTTGCTGACCAATTAACTTACTGCATAGCAGAGCCTTAAAGGGAACCTGACAGCTAATGCATGCTGTCCGATCCACGAGTGGCATGTATCAGCTGCGGGCTGCATGATAATAGCCATATACAATATATTTGACTCTGAAACACTGCGGCAAAAAAAGAAAAAAATTGTCTAATAGATGCAGGGAGAATAGTCAAATTTATGTCAAATTTTAGGAAAAATTTGCTTGTCCCATGGGATTAGAACAATTTGCAATTGTCTATCATCAAAATAATGTCCACTGCCATTTTACACAAAGCAGAATATTGGGTCAGCAAGAGAAGTTACCAACCATGTCTGGCAGCTATCACATCACATGGTATAATGAAACAAATCAGAAGAGACTATCATACCTGTTAAAGCCAAGGCAGAGAATGCAGCATCCATTTTAGGATGATTCAGTATTGTTGGAATATGTTTGGTGCAACAACTCCATTCCTGTCTATGAGTGTTTTGTTGCTAGATTTGTATGCTGTTTATAAAGTTAGAGCAAAAAAAAACTTCCAGAAGCTCACACAGGGATAGCATGTGATTGTATTTCCTGTTTTCCTGTGTCTGTATGAGAGAAGCAGCCTGCTGTAGATGCTGCACAGATAGAGACACACAAATGATTTATTCCTGATGTATTAAGCTTATCATATATTGTTCATGATTGTTCCTGAATACAGAAGCTCTGTTGTCACACGTTAGGAGAGTATCCTGAATAAGCCGCTGCCAACAAGGATAAGGAGAAGATGCTCACAGCTCAGCAATAAAGAATATAACATGCACAACATACATTTGTTACTCTTCAGATTTTGTGTTATACAATGCTTGATGAGGAGACCTGAGTTATCTGGAAAGCTTGCTATTTATTACCATCTTTTCAATTAGCCATTAAAAGGTATCAACCACTCAGGACTCTCAAATTTTTATATTTTTTATCTACTAGCAACACAGTACCAATATATATTTTCCAAGCTCAGTAATTGGGATAGTGTTAAGTGGCTCTGTTCATGGTCACCTGGCAGCTTTAAAATAGGTCTGCCACAGACAGAGCTGCCTACTTCATCTATCAGCTTCAAGGGAAACCCTGGTATACATACTTTAAACCTTGTACAGGGATGTGAACTTAAGCAGGGGTTTAGGCTATAGAGTAGTTGCTGGCTGGTGGACTAGGCAGGCAGGAATGGTCAGATAACCAGATCAATGTAACGGTGGTGCAGGGCAGTAGCCGTCAGCGAGATACTCATCTTCCACGCCCCGACACCCTGCATAAAAATGGGGTCCTGAAAGGGTGTGTGTGTGCTCTGGTTGCTGCGGACACCTTCACGTTCAGTTCTGCCATAGTTGGTGCGGCAATAGACCTCCTTAGACCCATGATGAGGAAACCAGACCAGTTGGTAAAAATAAAGTCTTTTTTACTGACAATAAAACGTTTGTACAGAGGGTAGCTGGAATAAGCAGGCTGTTTTCTTCTTATCAATACAGAGGCACATTCTTGGTGGTTATGAATGGCGGCACATAACTTATGGTGAACGTTACAGATGAACAACAGACCACATTGGGTAACTTCACCTTCCTAGTACAGGGTCACAGGGGTCAATGTGTTCTTCTGTGACCACTACACCCTAACTGCACTTCCTGAGAATAACTTAAGGGAGCTCCTCCAACTACCACCTTACTAAACTTGACCCCCGCCTAGCTGACTCTGTCTTACATCATGGCAGATTACAGGTCTGAGCTTTAACATTGTTCCTAAAAGTCTCTTGCTGCAGGTACTCCGACCTGTCTGCTTAAGGAAGAACACTGTGGCCACTGAAGATCTGTTGCTGAAACTTGCTCTCATTTTTCCTCGTTTCTTCTCACACACAGACCCAATGATGATAACCTTCCTCTGAGGGTGTCCTTTCTTGTCTCTAGCTTACTAACAACTAACAAAATAAGATCTGACACAAGGCTCCCCAGTCCTCCTCCACAACCAAGTGCCGGCCCTACAGTTAACATGTCTTTCATGGCCCATTGAGTCAATGTTTTGAACAGCAGTGATGCACAACTGTGAGCAGGCCATGTGTTTACTGGTGACACCTTCACGTCAGATGACTCTTATGCCCTTCTTCCACATTCTTCTCAATTGAAATATCCCAGTCCCCAACAGCAACAGGGGCAGAACGTTATATCAGATGTCACACTCTATGACTCCTCATCAATTACAATTATAAAACATCAGTGACAGAACCATCATGACTGCCATGCATTTGAGCAATGTAACACATGCTGGCTGCATGGTGCATGTATTTAGTTTCTTCATGCACAAAAGATGAAATATTTTTTCAAACAGAATTCATGGACTTCTATTACTACAATGTTCTTTACCATCATCCTTATTTTTGGTATGAAATAGTATATTTTGGCATCAAAATGTGTTCATTTTCCCAGTAGGGTAAGAAAAGGTGAACATTTATTTCAAGATAAAATTCACGCACATGCATGACAACAACTTTCTTTATCATCATAATCTTTTGTAAAAATGAATTTCACTCTATTCCGGATTGGACACAAAAGCTCTTGGGGTTACTAGCATCACCTTTTTTGCTAAAATTAGGATTTTTAGTGCTTTGGTGTGAATTCCTTTGTTTCGCCCCTGTGCAGGACTGGGTCCAGGCCCATGGCTGGGAACATAAAATGCTGTTGTGATGTTATTTTTAATCATTAGCTTACATAGTTGGGACGGATAATCGAAACAGGAATTCAACTCTGACTTTATATTTCCCATCGTTTAGGCAGTATGATACACACAGAAAGCAACATACAAAGTTGATAGGACAGACAGTAACACAAGAATGAATGGTATAACCAGCAAGTCCTGCCCCCGTGTACATCATTTATAAATGGTCCGACCAGGTTTCTCATAGTCTACACGCTTAGGCAGGTGAATGCTTAGTAGTCCCATGTGCTTGAAATTTCTGTTGTATTCCTGGACTTACAGGCAGTGGCAATCCAGTCTACTTGATCACAATAGAGTGGATACATTTTGAACCATTTGTAATATTGAAAAAATTAAATGTCTCTCCATGTGCAGAGTGAATAAATGGGCTTTTGGTAATTTCGGTTATTTAACATTACTAAAGTTGTGCTTGGGTTAAAGACCTTTAAAGTGGCTAGAAGGAGCCCTTGGAGTGCCCAGTGTTACACATGTCTTTTCAAGACAATTGGAGGCTTTGCAGTATTTGTAATGTGTGTCAAATTTGAATTTCAAAAGATTTGCTCATCTCTAAAAAAAAATGAGTTATTAAAGATGAGCAAATCTTTTAAAGTTTGGATTTGCCAGTTACAAAATTAGAAAAAAACTATTTGTTGTGTGATGAATTGTTTTGATGCAAATAAATTCAATTCAATAAATAATTCAATATAATCCATTGGATACATTGTGGATTCATCATCGGCACTGCATGAGTGGCACCTCCTTTCCCGCTTTTCTCTTTTAATTTGGTCCCTTCGAGACCGGTGTCCTTGCAGTAGCTGTGATATATATTTATGCCAGATACACGTTGCTTTAGCAACCATATTAGGTGAGTGGATTCACTTTCTTTACACCTCACTGTTATCTGTTAAGACCCTGTTGCGCTTTTATTTTACCCAGTTACCTATCCTTATATGTATTACCTTTGACAAGACAAATATGTTTTATAGATTAGCCATAATGTAAACCATATGCTTACAATGAATACAGTGAACATATCATATAAACAATAGTAAGAATGTTTATTTTCAAAATATCCAATGGGGATAAGGGCATGAGGACTGATATATGTCTAGGGGTTCTGAGGCAGTGAGGGGGATCATATGCGAGGGTCGATATGTGTCCCCCAGGATGCGGACGGAGTTTTATTAAACCCGTTGGCGCACCCTGTGTTTACAGCAGAACGCCTGTGAATCACAAGGCAAAATAAAAAGAAGTGTGGATTGGGTCCAAGTAGTGACCCAGACAGGTTTTTAGGAAAACCCATCAAGGGCTTTTATTTTTAGAGGGATTTTCAGGTTTGGTAGTGGTGCGAATCCCTCTCTCCATTCCGAGTATTGGAAGTGGCTTTATGGCCACGATTCCATTTAAATCTCTCAGTTTGGCCTTTGGTGTGTCAGTTTGGAGGTTGCAAGCTGCAGAGCAGGAGGCTATGTGCGACCCAGGTCTGTGTAGAGCTAACACAGAGTCAGGGGCTTCAAAGCAGCTGATGCACCCTAGAGACATGGCAACGGGTTTTGAACACTGACTGTACTTCTGGAAACCCGGCTGTAATCCGGAGGATATCAGTTCTGTTATGTGAGTTTCAGAATAAAGACACTATTTATGTTGAACTTTCTGTGGTTCCTGAATATCTGTCGCACTGCACCAACCCCGCTGCACTACAGGGTGTAAATACATAAAAAAGGATGAATACTTTGTTCTTTAAGCATTCCTTGAACTGAACCGAAAATGTTAATGTGGCTGGCAGTAATAAACCTTATCTTCCTGAATACTCTGCCTCCTGAGTGGTATTGCTGCCTGTGCCTGGGATAACTAATGTCCATGTCCATATCCACCTTCTGTTGTTGTTCTTCTATCCCTTGTTGCATCCTTGCGAATGTTTTTCCATACAAATATGAGGGGATAACATTGTGGATGTCACAGTTGTCCCTACTGGCAAATATATCTCATTCTTCAAAGGACCTCAGTAGGCAACATGTCTACCCCATTAGCTGCTAATGGCAGATTTCAAAGTAACCCCGTATCCAATATGCCTGCTGCTACAAATAATAAGTCACTACTAAATACTGCAAATGGCCTAAAGTATGCAGCTTTAAATTCCATCATGTTATAACATCACAAATCTGTTAGTACTCAGGCAAACCCTTTTATTTTCAAAGCTTGGAGGGTTCGCTTTGCCATGTAAAAACAGTTGAAATGCCCAGACCATCTACCAGCCACAGGCACCATCTTCTTCAAGAAGGCATATTGCTTAAAAAATGTGTTTAATGAAATTTAGGACATGCACCTTGCAGAGAGTGTGTGTTACTTTGCAGAAATGTAATACAACTACGATATTCTGGGCATTGTTGCGTACTACAAAGCCCAGTTGCTGTTGATGGGGAGTCATCTAGCATGAGATTTGCTGCTTGTATCAGATGAGCAACTTGTCCACTGTATAGCTTTTGTCACCCATGCTCAGAAGTTGAAAACTGACTCAAGCTCACAGTGTAACTGTCAGAGGTGACATCATTCCTGGTGTAACAATGGTGACCTGCATGTGGTAGCACTACTGTGCTTCTGGTGCTTGCAGATCTCACAGTAATATTACCAGATGCCATGGTATGCTTTTTTATATTTTTACTTTACCTGGACCATTGCCACTTTTTATTTTACCATACATTTTTTGCTACACTAGGATTAACATTTTCACTGTATTAAACCTCAATTCCACCTCCCCAAAAAGGACCAATCAAAAACTGCTAAGTACACGGGATGCTCAAAAAAGCATCAGTGGCAACAGCCAACTTTATTGGTGTAGCATTTATATTTGTCAGATTTGACTAATAATGTGTGTGCAAACAAATCATTATTTTGTGCCATGTATATTGGTGAGACAGTCAGTTATTTTTTTCTTTCAGCAATCTCTTTGCCTGTGCATGAAGACTAAAAAAATAAAAATGTGTAATTGAAATGCCAGCTGCACTATAACCTCTGTGATCAATCACTATTATTTTTCCTATCTATCAGTTGAATTTCTTTATTATTCTCTTTTTTCAAACTCTGTACAGTAATTTTCTTTTCTGCTGTGCTATAATACATACAATCTATAGAATTCATTCACTGTTTTGTGACTTTCTCTCCCTATCTCTATAACTCAGCTGTGACATCCGCTCACTATCCAGAGCCGCCACAAAATGTTTTCTGCATTCCCTAACACTGCTGTTATACAAGTTATGGTAGTCCCTCCTGATTGGCTGTGTTATACTATGTGATGTGATAGCTGCAAGGGATTGTGGAAAGAATCCACAGCCATGCCCGAAGGCACGTGAACCCTATCTGGCCAACGCAAACTTCGGCAATATGTAAAATGGTGGTGTCTATTTTAGGTGATAGAAGGGAAGCAAATGACAAATTATTCAAATTCATATTGAATTGATTCACCCATCTCTATAATTTATATGCAGTTTCTATATATGTAAGTTTAACTTCACTAAGGAGTCAATGAACTTTAAAGGGCATCTGTTAGTAGGATCAACACTCCTAATCAATCTATATGGGAATATAAGTCATAGAAAGTTGAATAAAATGATACCTTGATAACTGATTTTATGTCTTATTCAACATCCATGTTTTTCTTGATATGTAAATGTTCTATGGCCCAGACACTGATCTCCC
This sequence comes from Oophaga sylvatica, assembly GCA_033576555.1. Lineage (NCBI taxonomy): Eukaryota > Metazoa > Chordata > Amphibia > Anura > Dendrobatidae > Oophaga > Oophaga sylvatica. Next base: position 153,412,082 of record JARQOD010000009.1, read on the forward strand.
CGAGAATCTGCCTCGAGAGATTATTTTAAATGAAAGAAGGCGCAACCAGTGTGAGACATGTAGATCAGGAGAACAGACTGTCGGCCATTACATGACTCACACCAGTAATGCCCCATTTAATTTAAAATAATCTCTGGAGGAAAATTCTCAGGAAGATCGGTATCCGACCTATAGATCTTAAGAGCTTGTTTACATACTAAAAAAATGTGGATTTCTCTGGAATAAAACATTGGATATCAAGGTACCCTTTATTTAACTTCCCATGACCTACATGACAATATAGATGCCTAGGAGAGTTAATTCTACTGACAGATGCCCTTTAACTAGACTTACACTTGGCATTGTTATGAATATGATTTATTTAAATCAGCTTTAAATGGGTTGTTCACTACTAGGACAACCCCTTCTTGATCAAAATGTTGGTCCCCCATAAAATCATAAAGCCTATACTCACCTCCCGTGTCGGCATTATTCCCACGGTGTCAGCACTTGCGTTCCCGTGGCTATCGTACTGTTTTGTGACACCGGCGTCCAATCAGTGCTAACGTCACTGTCGCCGCCTTCGGACAAATCAAACATGAAGAGGAAGCTTGGGCTGCAGCTGATCTTGGACTTCCTCTTCATGTTTGATTTGTCCGAAGGCAGGGACAGTGACGCCAGCACTAATTGGGCTCCAGGGTCATGTGTTACATCAACAGCACAGGAGCCCCGGAAGAACGAGTGCCAACGCTACAGGAAAGGCACTGGCACAGGAAGTGAGTATAAGCTTTATTATTTTATGGGGGCCAAGCAAGGGATATGACAAGAAGTTGTTCAAGTAGTGGACATCTTCTTTATTTATGTAGTCTACAATCCAAGAAATTGGTTCTTTGACAATGTATCATTGAGTTCCAAAAAAGTTGTGCACTCCTAATTTAACTGCTGCAATTTTAATACCTTTGGAGATGAAAGCATGTATCTCAAAGCCAAGGGTTTCATCCAGAGGGTGGTAATCTGTTTCTATAGAAGATACACGCAAAATCTCGACAATAAAAGGCATTTTGCCGTGGCTTGGATCATAACTGATAGTGTGATTCCATAAATATGGTACACTGACTCCATCCAAGTAGAACATTCTTGTTGAGTAGGCATATAGCTGTCCCAGACCTGTTTGGACATAATCTTCTGTGTAATCCTAAAATCATACATATACATATTTTCAAACACGTGACTATAATTTCTATTATTTTTTGAAAATGATGGGAAATGTAAAAAAATACACATTCCATATTTACTTTTAACATGATGTCAGTAGATGATTGTACTTGAAGAACATATCCTTTTACAACAGTATCCAAAACAAGGAAGCCATCAGCGTCAAGGCCACGAACGGTGTGAGTGATTCTTAAGACTTCTCCTATAAGTTTAGACAAGAAAGAAATTAAATGTAGCCTTAACAGCCACAGCAACTTGGAGAATGAAACAGGACAATATTCAATTTAACCATGTTTCGACGTAGCATCATGACAAAGCAATCTTTGGCAACATGCGACATGTTCAAATTCGCTGCATATCCCAGGTCTAAGTCAAACTACAGCATCATTTCATTTGCTATTATCCCTAACATTTCAACAGGAAAAATTAAAGGGGATCTGTCAGTAGGATCAACCATCCTAAGCTGTCTATATGGACATGTAGGTTATAGGAGGCTGAATAAAATGACACCTTGATATCTGCAATCTGATGTATGTTTATCTTATATGTACTGTAAATATAAAATGTTCAGAACTATGGGATGGACACAAATCTGCATAACTGGTAACTCTCTCTTTCATTTAAAGGGAATCTGTCATGTCATTTTTAGTATCTAAACTGTCCCCAGTGCATTGTTAGTGATGTAATGTGCATCACCAACATATTTTTTTTATTAAAAATATCCCTGTAATCATGTGCAAATAGAACTTTACATAGTTAGATTGTACCTACTCATTTAGTCACAGGGATGTGCTTCATTTTGTTACGTCACGGTTGCGCCAATGTCTCTGGAATCCGCTTTAAAAAATCCAGCGTTTGCACAGTGTGTATCGTGGAGCCACGCATGCACCATGATGAGGGGCTCCACACGTGTGCGCACTGAAGCTATGTGTAGTACCCAGCTTCACTGACTGTGTGCGGCTGGAGCAGCTAGTCACAGCGCAAGTGCAGGAAGACACTCATCATGCCATATGCGTGGCTCCCCGATTGACACTGCTCAAGAGCAGCTCCACAATACACACTGCACAAGCACAATATTTTTCAAAGCAGATTTGAGTGACGTTGGCGCAACACCGGGAACCCCATTCAAATTGTATGGGCAGTGACAACCGTGACTGAATGAAATGAAGTGACTAAGGCTGGATTCACATTTGCGTCTGTGTACGCAGCGTTTCATCCGCATAGATCCGCATGTGTCATGCTTACATATCTTTAACATGGTGCACGCAGAGACATGCATTAGCATGCAAACACATACACATGCATCATTTTGCGGTGTGCGGCGGTGTCCGGAGAACGCAACATATTGCATTTTTGAAGGGTCAAAAATTCGTAAAATATGCGCAGTCATCCACAGTCGTAAAAAACGCATTACTGTCTATGAAAACGCATTGGTACGCAAGGACATGCGTATGGATGCATTCGATACGCATGTGTTCTTCAAGAGACCCGCCCTTTTGGTGTCTGCTATATTGAACGCATGCGCATAAACAATAAAAACGCATGCAAAAAAACGCATACACACGCAGCGTTTTTTGGCGTCATGCGTAAGATGATGCGGATAAAAAAACACTGTGTAAACATACGTTTGCATGCGTTTTTGCATGCGTTTGCGTATGCAGATGATACACTGCGTACATATACGCAAATGTGAACCTAGCCTAAAGGAGCAGGTACGATACAACTATATAAAGTGCTTTTTGTACATGATTACAGCACCGTTTTTAATGAATAAAACATGTTAGTGATGCACATTGCATCACTAACAATGTACTGGGGACAGTTTACATGCTAAAAACGACATGACAGGTTCCCTTTAGAAAAGTTTTTGAGGCAGAATCTCATGCAGATCAGTGTCTGGCCCATAGTTCCTAACAGCTAGTTTACATATATGAAAAAAGTGATTTTTTTTTCTTAAATAAGACATCAGATCGCAGATATCAATGTATCAATTTATTCAGCTTCCTATTACTTACATGTTGATATAGACGGCTTAGAAGGGTAGATCCTACTGACAGATTCCATTTAATTTATGGTTACTCACAACTACCTAACAGAAAGTGATGGCTGCCTAAGGTATATATATGGTTATGGTGAAGATAAAACACAGTGCACACAGATGAATGGTTATATACTGTTAAATGATATCTGTCACTCTATTTGAGCATTTTTAGCTAATCTGGGCATAGAGGTTGTATAAAGCTGAAACTAGTCATACCGGTATGCCTCCTTGATGATGCCTTGTTCAATAAAAATCAACTTTTTTCATTTTGATCTTACAATCTATGGGGCTGCCAGGAAGATAAAACTGCCTCCTTTCTCATTATACTAGATTTTCTCTCCCCCTTGTTCCCTGCTAGCCATTGTTGTGTGACGGAAATCCCACTCCTGCACATTCTGCCTGGTGTCCCTCCTGTGCACTGTTCTGCCCATCTCTGGACAGTGACTTCAATTGTCTTGTGCCCAGGCACCGGAGAATCACTGTCACTTCTGTTCCCAGTGTTCGCCAATACTCTAAAAAGTTGTACACTTGACTTTTCAGAGTGCCGGTGAACACTGGGACCAGAAGTGACAGTGACCCTCCAGCGGAGGAGGCAGTCTTATCTTCCGGGCAGCATACACCTCATAGCCTGGAAGATCAAAATGAAAAAAAATATATTTTTAATGAACAAGGCATCATAAAGGAAGCATACAGGTATGATTACTTTCAGCTTTATACAAACTGCCCATATGCCCATATTATTAGCTAAAAATGCTAAAATAGGATGACAGATACCCTTTAAATGAAAAACACATGTGTTTATACCCTTACTATGAACCCGTTCTACGCCCGGGTGGCAAGCATTTTTATAGGTATATGGTCTCCTATCCTGGTATGTGCTGCCCCCCTCCTATCCTGGTATGCATGGCACCCCTCATCCCTATCCTGGTATGCATGGTACCCCTCATCCCTATCCTGGTATGTATGGTCCCCTCACCCCCACCCAAATCTGGTATGCATGGCACCCCATTCCTCATCCTGGTATGCATGGTCCCCTCACCCCCCAATCCTGGTATGCATGGTACCCACTCATCCCTATCCTGGTATGCATGGTACCTGCTCATCCATATCCTGGTATTCATGGTCCCCTCACCCCCCAATCCTGGTATACATGGCCCTCTCATCCCCCAATCCTGGTATGCATGGTCCCCTCACCCCCCAATCCTGGAATGCATGGTCCCTTCCCACCCAATCCTGAAATGCATGGTTCCCTCACCCCCCAATTCTGGTATGAATGGTCCCCTCACCCCCAATTCTGGTATGCATGGTCCCCCCTCTTCCCTATCATAGGATGTATGGTACCCTTCACCCCCCAATCCTGGTATGCATGGTCCCATCATCCCCAATCCTGGCATACATGGCACCCCTTACCTCCCAAATATGGTATGCATGGTCCCCCACCCCCAATCCTGGTATGCATGATACCCCAATATCCTGGTATGCATGTTACCACCCTCATCATCCCCAATCCTGGTATGCATGGGCCTGTCACCCCCATCCTGGTATGCATGGTCCCCTCACCCCCAATCCTGATATGCATGGTCCCCTCACCCCCAATCCTGGTATGCATGGTCCCCTCACCCCCCTATCCTGGTATGCATGGTTCTCTCACCCCCTATCCTGGTATGCATGGCCCCCTCAACCCCCAATCTTGAAATGCATGGTCCCCTCCCCCCAATCCTGGAATGCATGGTCCACTCACCCCCGATCCTGGTATGCATGGTCCCCTCATCCCTCAATGCTGGTATGCATGGTCCCCCCTCATCCATATCGTAGGATGTATGGTACCCCCTCACCCCAATCCTGGTATGCATGGTCCCCTCATCCCCAATCCTGGTATACATGGCACCCCTTACCTCCCAATTCTGGTATGCATGGTCCCCTCACCCCCAATATTGGTATGCATGGTACCCCTCACCCACCTATCCTGGTATGCATGTTACCCCTCATCCCCATTCCTGGTATGCATGGCCCCCTACCCCTCCATCCTGGTATGCATGGTCCTCTCGCCCCCATCCTGGTATGCATGGTCCCCTCACCCCCCTATCCTGGTATGCATGGTCCCCTCACCTCCAATCCTGATATGCCTGGTCCTCTCACCCCCTATCCTGGTATGCATGGTCCCCTCTCTCCCCCTTCCTGGTATGCATGGTTCTCTCACTCCCCTATCCTGGTATGCATGGTTCCCTCACCCCCCAATCTTGGAATGCATGGCCCCTCACCCCCCAATCCTGGAATGTATGGTCACCTCACCCCCCAAACCTGGCATGCATGGTCCCCTCAGCCCAATCCTGGTATGCATGGTCCCCTCACCCCCCAATTCTGGTATGCATTGTCCCCTCATCCCTATCGTAGGATGTATGGTAACCCCCTCAACCCCCAATCCTGGCATGCATAGTCCCCTCATCCCCAATCTTGGTATACATGGCACCCCTTACCTCACAATCCTGATGTGCATGGTCACCTCACCCCCAATCCTGATGTGCATGGTCCCCTCACCCCCCAATTCTGATGTGCATGGTCCCATCACCCCCAATCCTGATGTGCATTGTCCCCTCACCCCCCAATCCTGATGTGCATGGTCCCCTCACCCCTCAATCCTGATGTGCATGGTCCCCTCACCCCCAATCCTGATGTGCATGGTCCCCTCACACCCCAATCCTGATATGCATGGTCCCCTCACACACCAATCCTGATATGCATGGTCCTCTCACCCCCCAATCCTGGTATGCATGGTCCCCTCACCCCCCAATCCTGGTATGCATGGTCACCTCCCCCCCAATCCTGGAATGCATGGTCCCCTCACCCCCAATCCTGGTAGGCATGGTCCCCTCACCCCCCAATCTTGGTATGCATGGTCCCCCCTCATCCTCCAATCCTGGTATGCATGGTCCCCCCTCATCCCTATCGTAGGATGTATGGTACCCCTCACCCCCCAATCCTGGTATGCATGGCACCCCTTACCTCCCAATTCTAGTATGCATGGTCCCCTCATCCCCAATCCTGGTATACATGGCCCTCCACACCCAAATCCCGGTATTCATGGTCCCCTCACCCCCCAATCCTGGTATGCATGGTCCACCCTCATCCTTATCGTAGGATGTATGGTACCCCCTCACCCCCAATCCTGGTATGCATGGTCCCCTCACTCCCCAATCTTGGAATGCATGGTCCCCTCACCCCCAATCCTCATATGCATGGTCCCCTCAACCCCCAATCCTGGTATGCATGGTCCCCTCACCCACAATCCTGATATGCATGGTCCCCTCACCCTCCAAACCTGATATGCATGGTCCCCTCACCCCCAATGCTGATATGCATGGTCCCCTCACCCCCAAATCCTGGTATGCATGGTCCCTCACCTCCAATCCTGATGTGCATGGTCCCCTCACCCCCTAATCCTGATGTGCATGGTCCCGTCACCCCGAATCCTTATGTGCATGGTCCCCTCACCCCCCAAACCTGATGTGCATGGTCCCCTCACCCCCAATCCTAATGTGCATGGTCCCCTCACCCCCCAATCCTGATGTGCATAGGCCTCTCACCCCCCAATCCTGATGTGCATGGTCCCCTCACCCCCCCTATCCTGGTATGCATGGTTCTCTCACCCCCTATCCTGATTTGTATGGTCCCCCTCACCCTTATTAAACTGCACACATACCCAAATAAAAAAAACATTTATACTCACCTTTCTTCCCTGTGCTCCAGCGCTGTCCCGTTCTGGTGGACGCCGGGGGAGGAGAGCGGCGCCGGAGTACGCGCATGCCCATACCGGAGATCGCGGTATGCATCCAGTGTCTACGCATACCGCGATCTCCGGCGCCATACACAATCCTCACCGCTGGATGCCGTCTTCTGTCTGGAGTCAGACTGCGTAGGCGTGTCGTGCTTGCACAGTCTATAAAGGCTTCGGACAGAGGGACGCTGCTAGCATTATATTATAGATTATGCTCATGTTCTCCTTCTTGTGCGTGCACAGTTCAGGCCCCTATCACCAACCTCTGTGCTGACAATCTGACCAATTATTTCAAAGAAAAAAACATTTATCATATCCGACAGGAAATTGTCTCCCAATCCCCCAATATCATTGGTTTTCTTCCCTCTCGCACTTCACCAAGTTCACTTTCTAACTTTGAACCTGTCACAGAAGAATAAGTTACCAACCTCCTTGCTTCTTCTCGCCCTACTACCTGCAACAATGACACTATTCATTCTCACCTTCTTCAGTGCCTCTCTCCGGCTGTCACTGTCTAACTAAAATATTTAACCTCTCTCTTTCTTCTGGCATCTTTCCCTTCTCCTTCAATAAAGCCATCATAAACCCATTGCTAAAAAAACATCTTTTGACCAGAACGTACTGTAGCTGCTAACTACAGACCTGTCTCTAATCTCTGATTCATCTCTAAACTCTTGGAATGCTTTTTTATTATTATAGATTATTATAGATTGTTCTTTTCTTGTCTAATCAGCTTTCTCTCAGACAACTCTCTCCTTGACCCTCAAGAATCTGGTTTCCACACTTTATACTCTACTGAAATTGCCCATACTGAAGTCTCTAATGAACTTCTAACAACTAAATCTAATTACTACTATTCCCTGCTGATTATCCTGGATCTCTCGGCAACATTTGACACTGTCTATCACCAGGTTCTTGTCATTATGCTCCACTTTATTGGACTCAAGGACAACATTCTCTCTTGTTTCTCCTACTACTTCTCTGACCTCTCCTTTGGTGTATCAATTGATGGCTTTTTTTTCCCACCATTTCCCCTGGTGTTGAGGTTCTTCAGGGCTCAGTCCTATGCCTCCTTCACTTCTCTCTATAAACTGCCCATATTGGACAAACTATCAACGCATTTGGTTTTCAGTACCATCTACATGCTGATGACACCCAAGTATACACTTCTTTTCATCTGACATAATTCCCACATTTCTACGTTACTACTACACATCGTGACATCCCTCTATCTATAACTAAATCTATCAAAGACTTAAATCCATTTCTGCTACTAACATACCTAAACTTGAAATTGCCATCTACCATAACTCCCAAGTAGAAAGCCCACTTTCTTGGGGTTAAATTTGACAGAGATCTTTTCTTCACTACTTATATTCGATTCACTCACTTACTCATGTCTTCTGCACATCAAAAACAACTCTAGAATTTGACTTTACCTTTGACTACAAACACTTTTACTGTTGCACTGATTCATTCTTGCATGGACTATTGCAAATCTTTATTAATTGGTCTCCCTCTTATTAAAAGTTTCCCCTCTCCAATCTATCATGATTGGCCTTTACTGGCTAGCCAAGCAGTGGAAGACTTTGATGCATGTGATGAAGCATGGTCTAGCATAAAAATCATGGTTTTCTTGAAAGATGCAGACTTTTTCCTGTACCACTGCCTGAAGAAAGTGTTTCTAAAAACTGGCTGTAAATTTTGGTGGCTAATTTTGAGGCCATCTTCAACACGAAAAGATCCAACTAGTACATCTTTAATAATACCAGAATATAACAGTACCCCACCTCCTCTCTGGGTGGAAGTGGAGGTCTATGCTCGGTTCTGATCCAGTCATGGGCCCATCCATCTGGTCTATCAAGAGTCACTCTCTCATCATCAGTCCATAAAACCTTTGAAAAATCTGTCTGCAGATAGTTCTTGGCCTTTTCCAGATGTTTCAACTTCGTTTTCAGACCCAAAAAAGATGTAAAAATGCTAAAAAAAAACCCACTGGTGGTCAAAAACAACAAAGCAAGTGCTCAGGAAGCGAGCAAAAAAAGATGTTTAAAACAACAAAGCAAGTGCTCAGGAAGTGAGCAAAAAAAAGATGTTTTAGAAGAAAAAAGCTGACATGTCCTGAAGCGTCTTCCTCTTTGAATATCCGTCAGTTTTGCCAGTGTGTCAAAGACATTGTGTACACATACTCTAACACTTCTTAATTTAAAGATTTCATCTTACAATTTAAGCTCCAGATATGTTCTTGCTGTTTTTTTTTCCCAAGATAATAATTGGGACACAAAACTTATTAAAATGCTCCAACACTTCAGTAACATAGTCACTGACAAATTCTAAAATACCTTAGTTTTGTAATTAATGTGCAATTCTTTATCGTATAGAGTATTTATTATTGCAGTTCAGCCAGTTTTTCAGTGCATCTGCATTGAAAACAATGGTGTTCAGGGTGAATTTACTAGTATCACAAACATTTCTTTTCAAAATGTCAGAAAAGGTGGGAGTGATATACAGACATGACATTATAAGATAAGGAAACCTGGTGCTACTTAGGAGCTACTCCTTAATCATTAAGGTCCCCTTGACATGTCCGTATAATACCAGTACTAGAAAAAAAGAGATCTGTGTCATCAGTGTTTTGGATAGTGTGTCATCATTGAACCATGAGGGTGTAATCAGTGTGTCATTCATGTGTGGTAAATGTTTTACACAGACCCATAGACCTGTGTAAGGGCTATTGTCATCCGTGCTGGCAGTAAAAAAATGGATATGTCTCTGTGTTTTCCATGAACACACGGATATGTGTGCTGCACCATGGATTATAATGGGTATGTGTGGTATCCGTGAAAAAAATGAATGTCACACGTATCTGAAACATGGACATGTGAGGAGGGCCTAATGCCGCATGCACAACTATGATGAGTATGATGCATGCTTCAGTGACAATAAAGAGAACAATTTTAGTGAATATGGTCTTTTGACCATTTTATAAAAGAATAACTGTCAGCATGTGCGATCTCTTGCATATGTGTCGCAAAGTGGCTTTTATTTTATCACACTGAAACACATTTAGTATTTGGCTGCAGCTATTCACTTATTAGTGTTGGGTAGGCAATGCATTGAACAAATATACTCCAAGCTCATGTCTTCTGTATGGCTTTATATTGTATTCAGAACATGGCAAATTTATAACTGAAAAGGTGAGATCAGGCAGTGTGCTGTGATTCTGATTGTCTTTGTCATGTGTTGGGTCCCACAAGATGAGGTGGATTCTCAAAGCCCCAAGGTGAACAGCCATTATGCAACGCAGACAAAACATGTTGGTGCTGCAGGGCAAGCAATACAGATAGAACTACAGAGATAGTAATCGCTGGCATGCAACAGAAGGAGTAGCACTGGAACCACAGGAACCCTGAAAGCAGAAGTAGACATAGCAGAGGTGTAATCCATGAGAATGTAGGGTAGGCTCAGTGATGTAGTTGAGATGATTTTTAGCAGAATCTAATGTGGAGCAGATAGAGCAGTATGGCAGAGATGAGATGATGGCAGAGCTGAGATGACGACAGAGCTGAGATTACAACAGAGCTGATTTTGCTATAGCGTCCAGACAGAAAAATGATACAAAAGCTCACTCAGTGGCAGAGCTGAACTTGTCAGGGAGTTAAATTGCTAAACTGGCAGATCGGTATAGTAGATATAACTCAGAGACAGACCTGGGATTTTCTAAAGTCCTTAATCAGAATATCAGAGTAGACTCAGGAACAGAGCCAGGTTTGTCAGAAAATCCTTCTTCAGAACTGGCAGAACTATTTTGAATTGTACATTATCAGGTGATGTCTCTCTGCCTGAGCCAGGCTAAATGGCCTGGGAGAGCGACGGTACAAGAGTGCGTTGGATTGCAATGGCAACCCAGTTTGCCAGGGATTTGCTGGCTGCTGAATGGGGTCCCAGCGCTCTGCATTGGATGCAGGAGAGGAGAGTATCATTCTCAAAGTGCATTAGCAAAATAGTATGTACCTGTATTTTACCCCACACCGCTATGGAAATGTCAGTGAAGTTAATGACTGACATCCCTGGCATGAACAATATTTTTCAGTATTTAATTTTTATATTTCAGCTTTTGGCATCTTTATTAATTGACGTAGTTACATTTTTAAGCTTACATAAGGTGTTAACATTAACAAAGTTAGTGGTTTCCAGCACCAATTTAGTTTTTATGTGATGTTTTACTTTATTTCAAACAAAGTTAACATAATAAAATAGCACTTATCTTCCACTAAGTAAAAAAGACACATGAAAAGATCAATAAATTGACTAAGGTAGATCTAAGCTTGCTCATACCTGTTGCAAATTCCACTTGAGACTCTCTTATAAATTCTCCACCTGTAAGCGTAAATCCATTCACCGCTTCCTCAATTTCTCTAGCTACAGTCCAATATACCGGATTCAAAATTGAGGCAAGATTTCTCATAGAAGGGCCTAAATATAGAAAGGGAATTGAAGCAAATGTATGTTAAATCAGAAGTATCAATGATAAGTACTGGTAAATACTTTTTTCATCAAATCTGGAAACCTCACTCAACAGAATAAGGCTGTGTTCACACGAGAGTAATTCACGCTCCGTATATGGACCACAATGACCAGACTGACCATGGGTCTCCCGACTAGAACTTACAGCCTCATAGAAATATGAAAATATAATTTCAGGTTGGAAGATCTGTTGCCAGACTGTGCATTGCGGTCTGTAAACTGCACTCATATGAACTCTGCTTTAAGCTGCAGTCACACATCTGTGAGACACGTCCTGTTCTCACTGGGTTTTTGTCAGACAGCACACTGACTTAGAGTTTCATTGATTCATATACAAATCAGTTTTGAAAACGGATCCATGTCATCAGACCATAAGCTATTCTCACTGTTTTGCGGATCAGACGTGGCTATTAAAGTCTATGTGGATCTGTGTAAAATTGATGACACACTGAAGACATATTTGTACTTCAGAGGTCCATCCACTTTTAAGGCTAAGTTCACACGTTGCGGAATTGCCGCGGAAATTTCCGCGGCAATCCCGCACTTCTAAATACGCATTTTTTTGGTATGTGTATTCCCGCCAGAAACTAGCATTTTGCAAGCGTAATTAGCTTGCAGAATGCTAGCGTTTTCCTAGAGATCTGTAGCATCGCTTGGAAAACTGATTGACAGGTTGGTCACACGAGTCAAACATAGTGTTTGACACGTGTGACCAACTTTTTACTATTGATGCCGCCTATGCAGCATCAATAGTAAAAAGATCTAATGTAAAAATAATAAAAAAAATAATAAATAATGATATTCTCACCTTCCGGCGGCCCCCGCAGCTTTCCCGCCTCTCAGCGACCCTCCCGGCCAATCCCGTTCCCAAGGATGCATTGCGACAGACCCCAGATGACGTAGCATCACGCGAGACCGTTATGTCATCCGGGGTGATTCTCGCAATGCATCACTGGGACCGGGAGCGTCGCTGAGAGGCGGGAAGGCTGCGGAGGCCACCGGAAGGTGAGAATATCATTATTTTTTATTTTAATTATTGTTTTACCAGGGATATGGTACCCAGGGCCTGGAGGAGAGTCTCCTCTCCTCCGGACCCTGGGTACCATCCGCACATGAACCGCTTACATTCCGCATAGCCACATGCGGAAAGTAAGCAGGTCAATGCATTCCTATGGCGGCGATTCCGCCGAGATTACGCGAAATTAATGAACATGTTGCTTTTTTTCCGCGAAGCGTTTTTTTCGCGGAAAAAAACGCTGCATGTGCACAAAAATTGCGGAATCCATTTAAATGAATAGGATGCTTAATGCTTGCGTTTTTTTCGCGTTTTTGCCGCGGGAAAAAACGTGAAAAAAAAAGCGAAAATTCCTGACGTGTGCACTTAGCTTAACAGACTGTCTACCTGCTTCAGAGAAAAGAAAAGGACAAGAAAAAAAACCTGAAACAACTAGGATGACAACTGAGAAAAAAAATCAGTCAGTTTCTCTAAAACAGTAACATTAAGGCAGAGATCACATAAGCATATAAAAAATCATCCATTATTCATCCAGAAAAAAGTCCTATTTTTATCACAATTGTCATCCATAAGGCATCCATTTTTATATATCAGCACTTTTTAAAATGTACAAGACCAAATAGTTTCCTATGTTCATAGAATCATTGAAAGTTAGAGTTGGAAGGGACCTCAAGGGTCATTATGTCCAACCCCCTGCTTAAAACAGGATTCACTACACCATCTCAAACAGATAAACATTTTAGTCCTTTGACCTCACCAATGGGTCACATTCCTTGCGATACCAACAAGAATACCCTTCAAAAAGAATACAAGGAATGTATATACATTGTATACAAAAAATTTTTTATTTATTGAACAATATACATATAATACAAAAGTTAACTTAAGGGTGTCATCAAATCAACCAGAGAATGGGCAGAGATTGACACTTACATTTACAGAATAATACTCAATAAATAGCTAAGTGGTCACACTCAAAATTGGTCCATATAATAAGGAAAACACTAGTAACCCATGCCATAAATAAAACAATGCAATTGCACCAAAAAACACCTCTTAATCACAGCCTGTAAAGTATTGTAACCCATAGAAAATGTTCAATAAATAAAAAAAAATGTTGTATACAATGTATATACATTCCTTGTAGCCTCTTTGTTCATCTCAAACAGATTTCAATGCAGCCTCTGTTTGAAGACTTCCATTGAAGGAGAACTCACCACCTCTCCTGGCAGCGTTCCACTCATTGATCACCCTCACTGTCAAAAGTTTTTTCTAATATCTACCGTAATCTGTATCTTCTTCCTTTCAGTTTCATTCCATTGGTTCTTGTGTTTCCATGTGCAAATGAGAATAAGGATGATCCCTCATCACTGTGACATTCTTTCAGATATTTGTAGACAGCTGTTAAGTCTCCTCCTTAGCCTTCTTTTTTGCAAGCTAAACATTCCAAGATCCTTTAACAGTTCCTTGTATGACATACTTTGCAGTCCACTCACCATCCTGGTAGCTCTTCTCTTCACTTGCTTCAGTTTTTCAATACATTTTTTAAAATAAATAAGCACACTGATCCTGTACTGAATACACTACATATGCATCAAGAAGTGTTATAAAGAAAGAGAATTTTTTTAAAAAACATTATACTTTATGACAATAATTTTAAAACATATGCAGATTTAAAAACCAGAGTCCCTCAAACCATAACACATGCAAAACGAGGTTGGTTAAAGCAGTATACATAGAAATATATAGAAACATGTGTATATATACCTATATCCAATACATTTGAGTAAATATCAATGATTCAGATACTAACTTGCAGCTGTAGAACACCAGCTGTTGAAGCAATTGAAGCACATCAAAGAAACGCCCCCATGAGGAAGCAATAGCGAAACGCACGTCGGGGTTAGGAGCGTTGGCATGCCACTTGGCATCTTAGTGACAGCAGTATCACCATCTCAGGTAATATGTGTGGGACATGGGATATTTATCATTTCTTGATGTAAATATTATTATATGACACGCTAATGAAACATTACTAGGATGACGGTTTACACTTTAGTCTAATACCAATTGCAAGCATGTGCCTTGTTTGTATAGACACTAGAACATTGCATTGCTAGTCACCACATGTTTTATTCTAAGTGAATGGCATTTTATATGCCCATTGATTAATTTGGTTTATGGTGGTGCAATAAAGATTAAGATTAGGCCTCTTTCACACTTCAGTCGTGCGACGTCAGTTAAAATCCGCCAAAGTGTGAAAATAGCGGATTCCCCAGAAAATTGCAAAAACGGATGCAAACGGATCCGTTTTCTGACGGATCCGCCATGAACTTTTCAACCCGGAAAATACATGGTGCGCATGTCTGGCACGGAGAGAGAGAGAGACCCCGGACAGTGTTGTCAGCATTTTGTATGGTTTTCTATGGAAGCAACGGATCCGCTGGCGGATTCCGTCAATAATGGATGGCAACAGATCCGCCACCCATAGGCGCCTATTATACAAAATGGTGTACGCGGCGGATCCACCATAGTCCGCCATTTTGGCGGACACAAAAAACGTTGCATTGGACGTTTTCCAAAAAAGGCGGACGCCAAATTTTTGGCGGATCCGTCAAAAACGGACCTAACGGACGACCATCCGTCAAAATCCGCCACTAATGCAAGACAATGGGAAAAAAGCGGATCCGCCAAAAAAAATGGCAGATCCGCTTTTTTCACACTTTGACGGATTTTGACTGACGTCGCATGACTGAAGTGTGAAAGAGGCCTTACTATGTCAGGGACACCTTTTATATAGATACATTATATGTACTTTGCTTCTTTGATGTGCTTCAATTGCTTCAACAGCTGGTGTTATACAGCTGCAAGTTAGTGTCTGAATCATTGATATTTACTCATATGTATTGGATATAGGTATATATACACGTTTCTATATATTTCTATATTTCTATGTATACTGCTTTAGCCAACGTTGTTTTGCATGTGTTATGGTTTGAGGGACTCTGGTTTTTAAATTTGTGTTTGTTTTAAAATTATTGTAACAAAGTATAATTTTTTTTAACAAAAATTATCTTTCTATATAACAATTCTTGATCCATATGTAGTGTATTCACTACAGGATCAGTGTGCTTATTCATTATGTGAAGTGTTGCCTGCTCCTTGTATTAGGAAATGGGCATGGGTAATGTGCTTATCATTTTTTAAAATGTGGGGCCCAGAACTGGACACAGTATTCCAGATGAGGCCTGACCAAGGAGGAGTAGAGAGGGATAATTACTTCATGTGATTTAGACTCTATACTTCTCTTAATATATCCTAGAGCTGTGTTTGCCTTTTTGCTGCTGCATCACACTGTTGACTCATGTGCAGTCTGTGATCTATTAGTATACCCAAATCTTTTACACATGTGCTGTTGCTTAGTTCTATTCCTCCCACTCTGTTGATGTAATTTTCTTTTTTCTTGCCCAGACTTAGAATCTTGAATTTCTCCCTGTAAAATACAATTCTATTAGTCGCTGTCCATTGTTCAAGCTTATCTAGATCCTTCTGAATCTTTTCTCCGTCTTTTGTAGTGTTAGCTATCCCTCCTAGCTTTGCATCGTCTGCAAATTTGATTAGTCTTCCTTCAGTTTCCTTACAACACTGGAGCCAGGACAGAGCCTTGTGGTGCCCCACTTGAAACACTCTTCCAATTAGATGTGCAACCATTTATCGCCACTCTTTGAGCATGGTCACTGAGCAGGTTATGAGTCCATCTAATCATAGCCTTGTCAATCCCATACTTGGTCAATTTGTCAATAAGGATGAGACACTTTATCAAATGCTTTTCTGAAGTCGAGATATACAGTCATGGCCAAAAGTTTTGAGAATGACACAAATATTAATTTTTATAAAGTCTACTGCTTCACTTTTTCTAATGGCAATTTGCATATACTCCAGAATGTTATAAAGAGTGATCAGCTTAACAGCAATTACTTGCAAAGTCAATATTTGGCTAGAAAATGAACTTTATCCCCCAAAACACATTTCAACATCATTGCAGCCCTGCCTTAAAAGGACCAGCTAACCTCTTTTCAGTGATTGCTCCATTAACACAGGTGTGGGTGTTGATGAAGACATGGCTGGAGATCAATCTGTCATGATTAAGTAAGAATGACACCACTGGACACTTTAAAAGGAGGCTGGTGCTTGGCATCATTGTTTCTCTTCTGTTAACCATGGTTATCTCTAAAGAAACACGTGCAGTCATCATTGCAATGCACAAAAATGGCCTAACAGGGAAGAGTATCGCAGCTAGAAAGATTGCACCTCAGTCAACAATCTATCGCATCATCAAGAACTTCAAGGAGAGAGGTTCCATTGTTGCCAAAAAGGCTCCAGGGCGCCCAAGAAAGACCAGCAAGCGCCAGGACCGTCTCTTAAAAGTGTTTCAGCTGCGGGATCGGGCTACCAGCAGTGCAGAGCTTGCTCAGGAATGGTAGCAGGCAGGTGTGAGTGCATCTGCACGCACTGTGAGGCGGAGACTCTTGGAGCAAGGCCTGGTCTCAAGGAGGGCAGCAAAGAAGCCACTTCTCTCCAGAAAAAACATCATGGACAGACTGATATTCTGCAAAAGGTACAGGCAGTGGACTGCTGAGGACTGGGGTAAAGTTATTTTCTCTGATGAATCCCCTTTTCGATTGTTTGGGACATCAGGAAAACGCCTCATTCGGAGAAGACAAGGTGAGCACTACCACCAGTCTTGTCTCATGCCAACTGTTAAGCATCCTGAAACCATTCATGTGTGGGGTTGCTTCTCAGCCAAGGGAATCGGCTCTCTCACAGTCTTGCCTAAAAACACAGCCATGAATAAAGAATGGTACCAGAATGTCCTCCAAGAGTAACTTCTCCCAACCCTCCAAGAGCAGTTTGGCGATCAACAATGCCTTTTCCAGCATGATGGAGCACCTTGCCATAAAGCAAAGGTGATAACTAAATGGCTCAGGGAACAAAACATAGAGATTTTGGGTCCATGGCCTGGAAACTCCCCAGATCTTAATCCCATTGAGAACTTGTGGTCAATCATCAAGAGACGGGTGGACAAACAAAAACCTAAAACTTCTGACAAAATGAAAGCATTGATTGTGCAAGAATGGACTGCTATCAGTCAGGATTTGGTCCAGAAGTTGATTGAGAGCATGCCAGGGAGAATTGCAGAGGTCCTGAAGAAGAAGGGTCAACACTGCAAATATTGACTTGCTGCATTAACTCATTCTAACTGTCAATATAAGCTTTTGTTACTCATATGTTTGCAATTATATTTCTGTCTGTGATAAAAACATCTGTCAAACACACACATAAAAACCAGAGGGCAGCAGATCATGTGAAAATATAATATTTGTGTCATTCTCAAAACTTTTGGCCATGACTGTACTATATCTACTGCATTTCCCTAATCCATCAAGTCAAGTTATTCTGGAATGACTTGTTTGCTGCAAATCTATGCTTGACTATGGTTAATTACTGTATTCTTATCCAAGTACTTACATACAGGCTGCTTAATAATTTGTTTAAAGATCTTTCCTGGTATAAAAGTAAGGCTCACTGGCCTCTAATTTCCTGGCTCCATCTTCTTTCCTTTTTTGAAGATAGGGACAACATTTACCCTTCTTCAAAAGGATTTTTCAAAGATTTTGGCTAGTGGTTCTGCAATTTCCTCTGCTATCTCTTGCAGTATCATAGGATGTAATTCTTCTGGACCAGGAGATTTAAATTTTATTTAAATTAGCTAAGTGTTTCCTCACCATCTCTCTTTTTATAGATAGTGTGGACTCTTTTATTCCTTCAGTGGCACCATGAAGCTAAGTTGTTGCCACAATTGCTTTCTTAGAGAACACAGATGCAAAATAGGAATTTAAAAGTTCGGCCTTCTCAATATGATTTTCAACCACTTCACCCTTTTCATCCTGTAAAAGTCCTATAGCATCTTTGACTTTTGACATACCCCAAAATCCTTTTTTATTGTTTTTGGTCTCCCTTGCAAGCCTCATTTCATTACTGGCATTAGCTCTTCCAGCGCTTGTTTTGCATTCCCTGCAGACAGCATTATATTCATCTTTTGATATGTCTCCCTCTTTCCATTTGATATACATTTCTTTTTTCCTTTTTAACAAGTGTTTACATTCTGTGTTAATCCATCCTGGTCTCTTTAAATGCTTCCAATTTTTCCTTCTTTTCAGGATTGCTACTGATTGTGCAGTGAGAATTTCATTTAGCAAAATCTCCCATCCTTTTTGGACATTTCTATCCTTTAACACAGGGGCGGGGAATCTTTTTTCTGCCAAGGACCATTTGGATATTTATACCATCCTTCGGGGGCCGCATAAACTCCGCCCACAAAGTACATCCTGACTCTGTCACTGGTGTCAGGACATAATCTTTCATTGCATGCCCTTCAGTGTTCAGTACTGAACACTGCTTGTATGTGCTAACAGAGCAAGAAGAAATTAATGAGCTGGTGGCAATCAAAATACAGCTCCCTGCCCAAGAATGCGGTTCCTGAGAATCTGCCCGGGGGCCGGATAAAAGGTCATCGAGGGCCGTAAATGGCCCTGGGGCCTGAGGTTCCCCACCCTTGCTTTAGAACATCCAGCCATTGGACCTTTCCTACCCTCCTGGTGAGTCCATTAAAATCAGCCTTTCTGAAGTCCAATCTTAAAGTCTGTGTCCTTGCTGGTCTTCCTCCTCTTGTAATCCAGAATTCGAGGATAGCATGATCGCTGCCTCCTAAATTCCCAGTCACTTTTACTTCCTCAACCATTTCCTCCCTGTTGGTTATAATTAGGTCCAAGATTGCAAATTCTCTTGTTCTCGCTTCCACATTTTGAAAGGTGAAGTTGTCAGTAAGAGAAGAAAATAATTTTCTGGACCCAAGACTTTTGCCTGAGAGAGTTCTCAACAAATATGTTAAACAACTGCAATGTATCCGCACCCATAGAATAGCATAGGCAAATTTCATCTGACATATGGAACAATCTAGAGCATGCAGCAAATTTTTTCACACACAGATTCTGTCCATGAAAAAAACTCTCATCTGAACAGTCTAATTGAATAACATTGGTCTGAATACAGTCTTTTTTTAACAGATAGCAATACGAACCGAAATTACAGTCATGTAAAGTTGTCCTCACACAAATAAACATAAGATGTAAAAAGGAAAATAAATACTTATACCCACCTTACCATCTCCTCCTCTCCTCACCGTTCCCCATCCAATCCTTGTTGCATCTTCTCCTCACTGCCCAGAGCACTGAAATCGGTTCTGTGCATGCGGAATGGTTATGTGATTGCATGCACAGAACAATCCTGGACCTCATCAGAGCCAGAAGTATCGGCCTAGCGTGAAGAGGTCTAGGATTTTAGCACTTTCAGCGATAGTAAGAAGATGCATCAAGAACTGGATGAGGGGCATTGAGGAGAGGAGGGTCCAGAAAGGTGAATGGTAAAGTGAGTATATGTATTTTTTATTTTTTTTAAATTTTGATGTTCTTTTATGATACAGCAAGATGTGAGCCATCCACCAAAAAAATCAAACAAATTCTCTCATCTCTTAATGCTATGTATTGACCCCATAATGTCAGTCAGTGAATACAATAAAATACCTACATAGTCTACATGGTGTCATACTCTTCCCACTATGCTTCTCATTGTGTAAAGCAGTGCCTGGAGGGTGTCATTGTTGCCACTAAATTTGGCCCAATTAGGCATTTTACAAAGAAACAGTGACACTAGTCAAGAAAAATAAATTCCTTTTGGCCTAATGGGTAGCATTGCTTGGATAAAAGTGTGGCAAGCACTGTAGGTATTTTTGTTACCTACAACATGAAAACCTATCAAAAGTAAAAAAATATGCATAAAGAAACGTTTTACTTCTCTTACCTAGAGTTTTGGGAATGTTGTTGTATTGTGCCTTGATTATGTTACTTTGTGAATCAGGAGAGTTGCTAATTGTGCCATTAAGAAATGCAATGCCAAAGTCAAGGTCATTGATGGTTCCAACTAGAGTTCCTCTAATGAACTGAGCTCCACCTAAACAAAGGAAGATAATAAAAAAGATAAAAATGCAGTGAAAGAAAAGTCTGATTAAATATTTAAGAGAAAGGAAGAAAATAGGCCATTACTACATAGTCTAGTGTCAGGTGCTGCATGGTTTTGCACTTTAGTAAGATAATTTTAAAACGGTTAGAAAAGTGCACTGTTTAAAATATGATCATTAAAATCTAGTTATATGGACTGTTTCAACCATTTTTTAGGCATGCAATGTGATTTCTGCGAAGGTCATTGTGTGTGTGTGTGTGTGTGTGTAGGGGTTAAGAGCCGTTTCTGTTATGTTTTGGTAGCTGAGGAGGCAGGAGCAAAAAACCGCATTGGCAGCTAAACACCAGAGAGGTTGGAAACTAATAGGTTGCAGACCCGTAAACTGTCATGGGTGCATCGCCATGAAGATCGTCGCGATTGCACATTCTGACTTCTCACAGCTGAGCTGCTGTTTCTTTGTTTTTTGGTAATGAGAGAGTTAATTTTTCCTAGCTCTTTGCTAAGGCTAGGTGCAGCCTCGCCCGGCTGCTTTTGATTATGTTCTAATTAGTTTCCTTTATATTTCTGCCAGTCTGGGTGTTAGACGCCGGTGAAAGCATTCATGTAGTTTAGCAGACTGGATTGGTTCTGAGAATATTTAAGCTAAGAGCTCCTTAGTTGTTTTTACTCTTACAGCTTATAGTTTTTTCTCTGAGACCTTAGGTGTTCCTACTGTGTGTGAGTGTTGTATGTAAGACTTTATTTACTTTATGTCTTGTCTTTGTTGTATGTCTTTCTGTTCATTAACCGTTACCTGTTCATTCCCTTTGGTGGTATTCAGGGTCCTTCTTAGGACTAGAATACAGTTGGCAGGGATTGATAGGAGACAGGGTTTACGCTGGTGGCCTGGACCTCTGTACCTTTAACAGTACCTCCAGGTTGAGGGATTAGTTAGGACCCCAGTTTAGGGTCCGCTTAGACCCCGGTCCTCCTCTTTCCTGTGACAGTGTATCAAGTCCTCAAGATTAACCCTGAGTTCAACGGATATCGTGTCAGGTAAATCTATTCTATATTTACATGCTGATGTTGCTAATCTATATGTTGTATAGAGTGTTGTTCTTTTAAGAATAGTTTACTGACATCGTACACATATCATAAGACCGCGTGACATTTTCACCGGCCCAACTAAAGATTCTCCCCAGCTGTCATGGATCCAGTAGCCCAGCTGGCCCGGCAGTTGCAGGGGTTGTCCATGGAATTTGCAGACATTAAGTCCAAGGTTTTGTCCCTCCCGGAGCAAACCAGATCTGAACCTAAGGTTGCTCTCCCGGACAGGTTCACTGGTGGGCGGGACAAATTTTTTACTTTCCGGGAGGCATGTAAATTGTACTTTCGGCTGCGGCCTCGGTCATCTGGGAGTGAAGAGCAGAGGGTGGGAATTGTTATCTCGCTCTTACAAGGGGACCCTCAATCTTGGGCGTTCTCTATTCCTCCAGGCTCCCCAGATCTCCAGTCAGTGGATCGATTTTTTACTGCCCTGGGTCTGGTATATGATGATCCGGATCGAGTCTCCCTTGCTGAAACAAGGTTACGTAAAATACGGCAAGGAAATCGTCCAGCGGAGGAATATTCTTCTGAGTTCCGTAGATGGGCAACAGATACTCAGTGGAATGACCCAGCTCTTAGGAGCCAGTTTTGTCAAGGGTTGTCTGACAAATTAAAAGATGTGTTGGCTCAGTATGATTCTCCTCCATCACTGGAGGCTGCTATGGCCCTCGCTATTCGCATTGATAGACGACTTCGGGGAAGACGCGAGGTAACTCCGCCCCCCATGATGACTCCACCTACTACTAAAGTCCCTTATACTGAGGTTTCCCTGGTCTGTTCTGAGGAACCCATGCAGTTGGGAGGGACATCATTTTGTAGGAGGGAATCGGCGGTGCGCCGCAAGACTAGAAGGTGTTTCTTTTGCGGGAGAGAGGGACATTTTGTTGGGGGGTGTCCATCCCGGACCTCTTTGAGCCAAGGAGTTAACCTGGGAGTGTGTATTTCGTCCCCAAATCCCTCTCAGTTTCTCGTGCCTGCGGAGGTGGTGATTGGTACTAGAACTGAGAGGATTTCTGTTTTTCTTGATAGTGGGTCCGGGGCTAATTTGGTGGACGCTCGGTTTGCCCAGGTGCATGGTATGCAACTGAGTGTATTGGCCAAACCGGTCCCTATACTCTCTATTGATTCTAGACCTCTTGGTCAAGGTAGCTTGGTACAAGCTGTTCATAACATAGATCTTCGAGTAGGGGCAATACATAAAGAGCAATTGTCTTGTTATGTGTTGGAGGGTCTACCTACTCCTATTGTGTTGGGACTTCCTTGGTTGGCTAAACATAACCCAGTGATTGATTGGCAATCCAGAAAGATAAGCCAGTGGGGTGAATTTTGCAAGAATAACTGCATGAGCACGGTCATCGGTGCGGTTGTGCCTAGGACTTTGCCTCCTTTTCTGGAGGACTTTGGGGAGATGTTCTCAGAGGAGGGGTGTAAAGAGTTTCCTCCTCATCGCGCATATGACTGCTCAATAAAGTTGCTTCCTGATGCCTTATCTCGTACTTTCCCAAGGGCCGGGAAGACGGATGATCCGGTTCCTATTCCTCAGGAGGGAGTTGTAGTGTCAGCTGTATGCTCTGAGCTTGAGGGGGAGGTATTGGGGGCTCAGGGGGACGCCCCTGTGGGACTTCCAGGGAGACTGATAGTTCCAGATCGCTTAAGACTGAAGGTTACGGGGAACCGTTACAAACGGATGGCTGATAGGAGGAGAGTTTCTGGTCTAGATCTGAAGGTGAACGATCTGGTTTGGTTGTCTACCAGGAATATAAAACGTAAAGTTTCCTCCTGGAGGTTGGGTCCCAGATTCATCGGGCCGTACAGGATCAGTTCCATAATTAATCCTGTGGCATTTCGTCTGGACCTCCCTCCTACGTTTAAAAATCATAATGTGTTTCACAAGTCATTACTTAAAAAGTATGTGGCACCAGTCATACCGTCACCTCTACCTCCTTCAGTGGTGGTCAATGATAACGTGGAAATTCATGGGTCGAAAATCATTGACTCACGTCTCAGTCGCCGATCCCTTCAGTACTTAGTTCAGTGGAGGGGGTATGGTCCTGAGGAGGGGACGTGGGTCCCTGCGTCTGATGTTAACGCAGATCGATTGGTTCGGACCTTTCACACAACTCACCCGGACAGACCTGGTCATGAGGGTCCGGAGGCCCCTCGTAGAAGGGGGGGTACTGTCATGGGTGCATCGCCATGAAGATCGTCGCGATTGCACATTCTGACTTCTCACAG
Organism: Oophaga sylvatica; assembly: GCA_033576555.1. Lineage (NCBI taxonomy): Eukaryota > Metazoa > Chordata > Amphibia > Anura > Dendrobatidae > Oophaga > Oophaga sylvatica. Next base: position 153,436,034 of record JARQOD010000009.1, read on the forward strand.
CTGAGCTGCTGTTTCTTTGTTTTTTGGTAATGAGAGAGTTAATTTTTCCTAGCTCTTTGCTAAGGCTAGGTGCAGCCTCGCCCGGCTGCTTTTGATTATGTTCTAATTAGTTTCCTTTATATTTCTGCCAGTCTGGGTGTTAGACGCCGGTGAAAGCATTCATGTAGTTTAGCAGACTGGATTGGTTCTGAGAATATTTAAGCTAAGAGCTCCTTAGTTGTTTTTACTCTTACAGCTTATAGTTTTTTCTCTGAGACCTTAGGTGTTCCTACTGTGTGTGAGTGTTGTATGTAAGACTTTATTTACTTTATGTCTTGTCTTTGTTGTATGTCTTTCTGTTCATTAACCGTTACCTGTTCATTCCCTTTGGTGGTATTCAGGGTCCTTCTTAGGACTAGAATACAGTTGGCAGGGATTGATAGGAGACAGGGTTTACGCTGGTGGCCTGGACCTCTGTACCTTTAACAGTACCTCCAGGTTGAGGGATTAGTTAGGACCCCAGTTTAGGGTCCGCTTAGACCCCCGGTCCTCCTCTTTCCTGTGACAGTGTATCAAGTCCTCAAGATTAACCCTGAGTTCAACGGATATCGTGTCAGGTAAATCTATTCTATATTTACATGCTGATGTTGCTAATCTATATGTTGTATAGAGTGTTGTTCTTTTAAGAATAGTTTACTGACATCGTACACATATCATAAGACCGCGTGACATAAACTGGCCGCACAACTAGAAGCAGCCATGGGACGTTCCTACGGTGCCCTAGACACCTCGTCACAGCCGGAGAAATTAGCTATCCCTGAAGATGGAAAGAGGAAAGCTAACTGCCCTGGAGTAGAGCCCCAAAAGAATAGGAAGCCCCCAAACATATAATGGCGGTTAGACAAGATGAAAACACGAACACAGACAGAAAATAGAGTAAGCAAACGCTGGGGCCCAAAACTGTCTAGACAGGACAGCACAGGAGAGAATACTGTCTGCAACCCAGAAAAACCCTAGGAAAAACTCCAACACTTCTGAATCCAAAAATACTGAGACCACACGGTCTCGACCACCTATATCAGATCTCTGGTGTGGACACGTAGCTACCCAGCAGTAAAATATCGCAAGAACTGAGCAAATGAACAAATACGAAAAGCAAACGAAGACCAGCCCAAGCCCCCCAAAGGGGACCCAGCTGAACTCAAAAAGCAATGCAGCAAGAAACCAGGAAATTCAAACCACAGTAAAAAAAACTGAAAGTGACTTATCTGAATGCAAGCAGGACACAGCAGAAAAGCAAGCTGAATTCCAACCTAGACCAGGAAGAACAATTGATCACCGGCAAGAACCATGGGAGGTCAGCTCACTTATATCAGGCCAGTCCGTACCACCTGATAACCAATCGTCAGTTGCAGGTGGTGGATTTTTGCTGTTCAACATAGGTTCAATACCCTCAGCAACCACCAGAGGGAGCTTCAGCTCCGAAGTCGTCTCCAACACGTTCACAACACGTTCCCATCACATTGTGAATGATGTTTTATCCTGCATTACTCCTATTAGACTGTTCATTCTGCAGTGTCTTGAAAATGTATTCATACCTTATGAACTTTTTCACATTTTTCACATTACACCCACAAACTTAAATGTATTTTATTGAGATTGTATGTGATATAACACACAAAGTAGCATGTATTTGTAAAATGTAAAGGAATTGATACATGGTTTTTTAATTATTTTAGAAATATAAATCTGAAAATTGTGACAACCATTTCTATTCTGTCGCCCTAAGTCAATACTTTGTAGAACCACCTTTGCTACAATTACCGCTGCAAGTCTTTTGGGGTCTATGTCTACCAGCTTTGCACATCTAGAGGCTAAAATTTTGGCCCATTCTTCTTTTCAAACTAGCTCTCGCTCAGTGAGAGCAGATGGAGGCGTCTGTGAACAGCAATTTTCAAGTCATTCCAAAGATTCTCAATGGGATTTAGGTCTGGACTGTGAATGAGCCATTCAGCACATGAATATGCTTTGATCTAAACACTCCATTGCACCTCTGGCATAATGTTAGGGTCATTATCCTGCTGGAAGATGAGCCTACACTCAAGTCTTTTGCAGCCTCTAACAGGTTTTCCTCCAGGATTGCTCTGTATTTAGCTCCTACCATCTTCTTATCATCTCTGACCAGCTTCCCTGTCCTTGCTGAAGAAAAGTATACTCACTGTATGTTGCTGCCAACAACATGTTTGACAGTGGGGATGGTGTTTTCAGGGTGATGTGCAGTGCTAGTTTTCCACTCCACATAGCATTTTTAATTTAGTTCTAAAAGTTATATTCTGGTCTCATTTGACCAGAGCACTTTCTTCCATATGGTAGCTTTATCCTCCACATGGTTTTTGGCAAACTGCCACTCTTCCATAAAGGTCAGATTTGTGGAGTAAATGACTCACAGTTGTCATGTGGATGTGGAAAGATTCTCCCATCTGAACTGTGGATGACCATGGGCCTCTTGGCTTTGTCTCTAATTAGTGCTTTCCTTGCTTGAGATGTCAGTTTATGAGGACGGCCATAAACTGACATCTCAAGCAAGGAAAGCACTAATTAGAGACAAAGCCAAGAGGCCCATGGTCATCCACAGTTCAGATGGGAGAATCTTTGGTAGGTTTGCAGTTGTGCCATACTCCTTCCATTTTTGCATGATGGATTGAACAGTGCTTTGTGAGATGTTCAGAGCTTGGGGTATTTTTCTGTAACCTTACTCTGCTTTACTCTTCTCCACAACTTTATCGCTGACTGGTCTGTTGTGTTCCTTGGTTTACATCAGGGGTCTCAAACTCGCGGCCCGCGGGCCAACTGCGGCCCTCGGGACACGAGTTTGCGGCCCTCACCTCATGGGCCCTCGGTACGGTATTTTGCGGCCCTCGGCTGGGATCTCACATGCGAGAAACACCGCATGTGAAATCCCAGTCACTGGTAGTACCGCTCATTAAGGTCATGAATATGGACGCCACTCCTCTCATAGGCGTGGTGCCCATATTCATAAGCTTAATGAGCGATACCACAGAAAGATGTCGCCGGGCATACTCACCTCATCTCCTGCTGCTGCCGCCGCCCGCACTTCCTGTCTCTGACACAGAGAGCAGCGCCGCTGGATGACGTCATCATTCAGCGGCCTGCTCTGTCAGAGTGAGGAAGCGCGGGCACCGGTGATGCTGCGGACAGGTGAGAGGTGGTGTGTGTGTGTGTGTATATATGTACAGGTGAGGGGTGTGTGTGTGTGTACAGGTGAGAGGTGGTGTGTGTGTGTGTGTGTGTGTGTGTATGTGTATGTACAGGTGAGAGGTGGTGTGTGTGTGTGTGCGCGCGCAGGAGAGTGATGGGGAAAAAGCAGTGATGGGGAAAAGCAATGGGGAAAAACTGATGGGGAAAAGCAATGTGGGAGTAATGTGGAAAAACAGTGATGGGGAAAAGCAATGTGGGAGTAATGGGGAAAAGCAATGTGGGAGTAATGTGGAAAAACAGTGATGGGGAAAAGCAATGTGGGAGTAATGGGGAAAAGCAATGTGGGAGTAATGGGGAAAAGCAATGATGGGGAAAAGCTATGTGGGAGTAATGGGAAAAAGCAATGATGGGTAAAAGCAATGTGGGAGTAATGGGGAAAAGCAATGTGGGAGTAATGGGGAAAAGCAATGATGGGGAAAAGCAATGTGGGAGTAATGTGGAAAAACAGTGATGGGGAAAAGCAATGTGGGAGTAATGGGGAAAAGCAATGATGGGGAAAAGCAATGTGGGAGTAATGGAGAAAAGCAATGATGGTGAAAAGCAATGTGGGAGTAATGGGGAAAAGCAATGATGGGGAAAAGCAATGTGGGAGTAATGGGGAAAAGCAATGATGGTGAAAAGCAATGTGGGAGTAATGGGGAAAAGCAATGATGGGGAAAAGCAATGTGGGAGTAATGGGGAAAAGCAATGTGGGAGTAATGGGGAAAAGCAATGCTGGAGAAAAGCAATGTGGGAGTAATGGGGAAACGCAATGATGGTGAAAAAGCAATGTGGGAGTAATGGAGAAAAGCAATGATGGGGAAAAGCAATGTGGGAGTAATGGGGAAAAGCAATGATGGGAGTAATGGGGAAAAGCAATGTGGAAAAACAGTGATGGGAAAAGCAATGATGGGAGTGATGGGGGAAAAACAATGATGGGGAAAAGCAATGATGGGAGTGATGGGCAAAGCAATGATAGGAGTGATGGGGAAAAGCAATGATGCGGAAAAAGCAATGATGGGTGTGATGGGGAAAAGCAATGCTGGGGAAAAAGCAATGATGGGAGTGATGGGGAAAAGCAACGATGGGGTGATGGGGAAAAAACAATGGGGAGAATGAGTGCTGGGTGGAATGATTTCTTGCTGTTAACCAGTTAATGTTTTCTTGTCCACCACACTGCAGTGTCTAAAGAGGAAGGAAGCGAGACAGGCAGCAACATCGCATCAGAGAGCTCTTGACCTCGAAACAGAAAATCAGATCCTGGTATTGTAACATATTAAGAATAATTCATTTAGTCGTGATAGCCTATTTCCACCTGTTTTGTAAGAGCTTTTCTTGTGGAAAACCTGATGCGGCCCAGCCTCACCCAGATTCTACCTCCAGCGGCCCCCGGGTAAATTGAGTTTGAGACCCCTGGTTTACATAATGCTGTTTGATCCGTAATGTTCTAAAACAAAAATTAAGAGGCCTTCACAGAACAACTGAGAATAAATTACACACAAGTGGACTCAATTCACTAATTATGTGACTTCTGTAGGCAATTGATCTCTCTGGAATTTAGTTAGGGGTGTCAGACTATAGGGGGCTGAAGACAAATGCATGTCACAATTTTCAGATTTATATTTTTAAAATAATTAGAAAACCATGTATAATTTCCTTTACACTTCAGAAATACTTGTTACTTTTTGTTGTATATCACATGAAATCCTAATAAAATACATTTAAGTTTGTGGGTGTAGTGTGAAAAAAATTGGAGAAGTTTATGGAGTATGAATACTGTTTCAAGGCACTGTTAACTTGTTTTGAAGCTCAAAGTGAAAATTGTAAAATGGCAAGATTTTTTTTCTGTAAGATTATCATAAGTTTAAATAAACATAGAACCTTAGTTTAAACAAAGGGTCATTTTCTAGTTTCACATTTTCTTTAAAAGCTAATTCTAAGAGTATGTTTTAATTTGCTCTCTTGCTTTCCATATGCAAAATCTACAGCCTATAACATTGTAAAAATATTTCTACCATGAAACTGACATTTGATGGTTGCCCCGATACTTGCAGGGGTCTCACCTTCTGGCTGTAAGTACAAACACATGGTACTTTACAGAGACTATGCACGTGTTGTGAATGTGTTAGAAATGAATTCTGAGCAGAAGCTCCCTCTGGTGGTTACAAACAGTACTGAACCATTCAATGAAGATTGGCAATCAGGAGTTACAGACTGGTCTTATATAAGGGAGGTTCCCTCCCATCATGGTTGCTGGTGATCAATTGTTCTTGTCTCAACTGTGGTTCCTGGTTCACTTGGAAGCTTGCTGAGTCTTGCCTCTTCTCCTGCTCTCAGATAAGATATTTTCTGTTTTTATTTTTGTGCTTGCTTTTTGCATTGTTCCCTGCACTTCTGTGGAGGTCAGCCAGGTCCCCTCCGGGGGCTTGTGCTCCTCTCAGTTTATCTGAGCCACTGTTATTTGTTCATTTGCCTTTTGCAGTTTTTTCAGTGGCTGCGGCTTAGTTTTGTTACACCAGAGAACTAATTTAGATGGTAGAGGTCGTGTGATCTCAGGTGTTTTTGCAATTAGTAGAGTTGGTATTTTTTAGGGTTTTTTGGATTGCAGTAAGTGTCCTTCCTATCCTTTTTCTTTCTAGGCAGATTGGGCCACAACATTTGCTCATACTATTTTCTGTCTGTGTCTGTATTTCCTCGTCTAACCGCCATTACATGTTTGGGGGCTTCCTATGTTCTTTGGGGATCTGCTCCGGGGCAGATAGCTTTCCTCTTTCTATCTTTAGGTGTAGTTAACCTCTCAAGCTGTGACGAGGCGTCTAGGATCAACGTAGGAACACTCCACGGTTGCCTTTAGTTGTGGTGGTTAGTCAGGGTACTGCAATCCAGTAGATTCCAACCTCTCTGGTGTATTGCCATTTTTGCCTGCTCTCCTCTGCTACCAAATCATAACAGTATCACCGGCCTAACTGAAAATTATATGGTACTCAACAGAAGGGAAAAATAGTAAAAGGAAAAAGAAAAAGGGAAGTTGTCTGAAAATTTTTTTTTTTCTCTGTTTGTTGCACTTTTTCCCTCTTTTTCTCTGGGTGCTGAGGAGGAATTTTTTTTTTTCCTCTCAATGGAGTTTGCACAGTTGTCTGGCCGTGTGTATCAGCTTGCCACTGAACTTCGGAGTATTGCTACCTATCTTGCAGGGTTGCCGGTTGTGGAACCTAGGATCCCCATGCCAGATTTATTTTTGGGGGATCGAGCTAAATTTCTGAATTAAAAAAATAACTGTAAGTTGTTTTTTGCCTTAAAACCTAAGTCCTCAGGGAACGCAGCACAGCAGGTTCAAATTGTCATCTCTCTCCTGCGCGGCGATCCTCAGGATTGGGCTTTTTCCCTGACACCTGGGGACCCTGTTTTGAGCAATGTTGATGCATTTTTTCTGGCTCTGGGGTTATTGTACGATGAACCTAATGTCACTGATCAAGCTGAAAAAACCTTGTTGGCATTAAATCAGGGGCTTGAGGACGCTGAGCTGTACTGTCAGAAATTCCAAAAGTGGGCAGTCCTGACCAAATGGAATGACGATGTTTTGGCAGCCCTTTTTCGGAAGCATCTGTCAGAGAATGTAAAAGATGTTATGGTGGGTTTCCCTGCTCCCTCTGGTCTCAATGATTCTATGTCATTAGCGATTCAAATTGACAGACGTTTGCGTGAGCATAGAGGTATGCGTGGAATAGTGTTGCCTTGTGAACCAGCTTCTGAACCCATGCAGTGTGATAGAGTGGCTTCTGGGGCACAGCGTCATGAGGTTAGAAAACGCAATGGGTTTTGCCAATTTTTATCGTAAATTTATTGGTAATTTCTCTGTTATTGTTAAACCATTGACTGATTTGACCAAAAAGGGTTCTGATGTGGTGAATTGGCCTCCTGAGGCAGTCTCTGCGTTTCAGGAACTTAAGCAGAGATTCACTTCTGCTCCTGTTCTACGGCAGCCTGATGTTTCTCTGCCATTTCAGGTGGAGGTTGATGCCTCTGAAATTGGGGCAGGTGCCATTTTGTCCCAAAGAGATCCTGAGACCTCTAAAAGTAACCCTTGTGCCTTTTTCTCTCGAAAATTTTCTCCAACTGAACGTAATTATGACGTGGGTAATCGGGAGTTATTGGCCATGAAGTGGGCTTTTGAAGAGTGGAGACATTGGCTGGGGGGAGCCAAACATCAGGTGGTGGTCCTCACGGACCATAAGAATCTGGTTTATCTGGAATCAGCCAAGCGACTTAATCCTAGACAGGCCAGGTGGGCCTAGTTTTTCACACGTTTTAATTTTGTGGTTTCCTTTCTTACTGGCACTTAGAATGTTAAGGCGGATGCCCTCTCGAGGAGTTTCCTTGCGGACTCTCCTGAGTTATCTGATCCTGCTGTTATTTTGAAAGAGGGTGTAGTTCTTTCCGCCATCTCGCCCAATTTGGGACTGGCTCTGGAAGGGTGTCAGGAGGATAAACCCGAGCGCTGCCCTATTGGGAAATTGTTTGTCCCAGACCGGTGGAAAAAGAGTGTGATGTCTGAGATTCATTGTTCCGCGTTGGCCGGTCATCCCGGAATTTTTGGTACCAGAGACTTGGTTAGTCGGTCCTTTTGGTGGCCTACTTTGTCTCGTGATGTCAGGGAATTTGTGCAGTCCTGCGGGACTTGCTCTCGCTCCAAGCCTTGCTCTCGCTCTAGTGGTTTGTTGATGCCATTGCCTGTGCCCAAGAGACCATGGACCCATATCTCTATGGATTTAACTTCCGACCTCCCTGTTTCTCAGAGAATGACCATTATCTGGGTGATTTGTGATAGGTTTTCCAAAATGATACATCTTGTGCCATTACCTAAGTTGCCTTCCTCCTCCGAATTGGTGCCTTTGTTCCTTCAGCACGTGGTTCGGTTACACAGCATTCCTGAGAACATTGTGTCTGACAGAGGAGTCCAGTTTGTTTCCAGATTTTGGAGGACTTTTTGTTCTAAACTTGGTGTTCAATTGTCTTTCTCCTCGGCTTTTCATCGTCAGACCAATGGACAAACTGAGAGAACAAACCAGACATTGGAGACTTATCTGAGATGCTTTGTGTCTGCTGATCAAGATGACTGGGTCTCTTTTTTGCCTTTGGCTGAGTTTGCTCTTAATAATAGGGCTAGCTCTGCCACTTTGATGTCTCCGTTTTTCTGCAATTTTGGGTTTCACCCTCGATTTTCTTCGGGACAGACGGAGGCTTCTGTCTGTCCAGGTGTTGATTCTGTTGTGGAGCGTATGCAGCAGATTTGGGACCAGGTAGTGGAGAGGTTGTCCCTCTCTCAGGAGAGGATCCAGCGGTTTGCCAACCGGCATAGGACTGATGGTCCTCGGTTTGAAGTGGGGGACTTGGTCTGGTTGTCCTCAAGAAATATCCCTATGAGAGTTGCATCTCCTAAGTTTAAGCCTAGGTTCATTGGACCTTATAAGATCATGGAGATTCTTAATCCTGTTTCCTTTCGTTTACTTCTTCCAGGGACATTTAAGATCCATAACGTGTTCCACAAGTCCTTATTGAAGAGGTTTGTCGAGCCAGTGGTTCCTATGGCTGCGCCTCCTGACCCTGGTTTGGTTGAGGGCAATCTGGAGTATGTGGTTGAGAAAATATTGGATTCTCGTTTTTCTAGACGGAAACTCCAGTATTTGGTTAAGTGGAGAGGTTATGGTCAGGAGGACAATTCTTGGGTGTTTGCTTCGGACATCCATGCTAGGAGACTGATCCGTGCGTATCACAGAGCTCATCCTGACCGACCTGGTTGCCCAAATGAGGGTTCGGTGACCCCTCCTCAAGGGGGGGTACTGTTGCGAATGTGTTAGAAATGAATTCTGAGCAGAAGCTCCCTCTGGTGGTTACAAACAGTACTGAACCATTCAATGAAGATTGGCAATCAGGAGTTACAGACTGGTCTTATATAAGGGAGGTTCCCTCCCATCATGGTTGCCGGTGATCAATTGTTCTTGTCTCAACTGTGGTTCCTGGTTCACTTGAAAGCTTGCTGAGTCTTGCCTCTTCTCCTGCTCTCAGATAAGATATTTTCTGTTTTTATTTTTGTGCTTGCTTTTTGCATTGTTCCCTGCACTTCTGTGGAGGTCAGCCAGGTCCCCTCCGGGGGCTTGTGCTCCTCTCAGTTTATCTGAGCCACTGTTATTTGTTCATTTGCCTTTTGCAGTTTTTTCAGTGGCTGCGGCTTAGTTTTGTTACACCAGAGAACTAATTTAGATGGTAGAGGTCGTGTGATCTCAGGTGTTTTTGCAATTAGTAGAGTTGGTATTTTTTAGGGTTTTTTGGATTGCAGTAAGTGTCCTTCCTATCCTTTTTCTTTCTAGGCAGATTGGGCCCCAACATTTGCTCATACTATTTTCTGTCTGTGTCTGTATTTCCTCGTCTAACCGCCATTACATGTTTGGGGGCTTCCTATGTTCTTTGGGGATCTGCTCCGGGGCAGATAGCTTTCCTCTTTCTATCTTTAGGTGTAGTTAACCTCTCAAGCTGTGACGAGGCGTCTAGGATCAACGTAGGAACGCTCCACGGTTGCCTTTAGTTGTGGTGGTTAGTCAGGGTACTGCAATCCAGTAGATTCCAACCTCTCTGGTGTATTGCCGTTTTTGCCTGCTCTCCTCTGCTACCAAATCATAACAGTATCACCAGCCTAACTGAAAATTATATGGTACTCAACAGAAGGGAAAAATAGTAAAAGGAAAAAGAAAAAGGGAAGTTGTCTGAAAAATTTTTTTTTTCTCTGTTTTTTGCATTTTTTCCCTCTTTTTCTCTGGGTGCTGAGGAGGAAATTTTTTTTTCCTCTCAATGGAGTTTGCACAGTTGTCTGGCCGTGTGTATCAGCTTGCCACTGAACTTCGGAGTATTGCTACCTATCTTGCAGGGTTGCCGGTTGTGGAACCTAGGATCCCCATGCCAGATTTATTTTTGGGGGATCGAGCTAAATTTCTGAATTAAAAAAATAACTGTAAGTTGTTTTTTGCCTTAAAACCTAAGTCCTCAGGGAACGCAGCACAGCAGGTTCAAATTGTCATCTCTCTCCTGCGCGGCGATCCTCAGGATTGGGCTTTTTCCCTGACACCTGGGGACCCTGTTTTGAGCAATGTTGATGCATTTTTTCTGGCTCTGGGGTTATTGTACGATGAACCTAATGTCACTGATCAAGCTGAAAAAACCTTGTTGGCATTAAATCAGGGGCTTGAGGACGCTGAGCTGTACTGTCAGAAATTCCAAAAGTGGGCAGTCCTGACCAAATGGAATGACGATGCTTTGGCAGCCCTTTTTCGGAAGCGTCTGTCAGAGAATGTAAAAGATGTTATGGTGGGTTTCCCTGCTCCCTCTGGTCTCAATAATTCTATGTCATTAGCGATTCAAATTGACAGACGTTTGCGTGAGCATAGAGGTATGCGTGGAATAGTGTTGCCTTGTGAACCAGCTTCTGAACCCATGCAGTGTGATAGAGTGGCTTCTGGGGCACAGCGTCATGAGTTTAGAAAACGCAATGAGTTTTGCCAATTTTTATCGTAAATTTATTGGTAATTTCTCTGTTATTGTTAAACCATTGACTGATTTGACCAAAAGGGTTCTGATGTGGTGAATTGGCCTCCTGAGGCAGTCTCTGCGTTTCAGGAACTTAAGCAGAGATTCACTTCTGCTCCTGTTCTACGGCAGCCTGATGTTTCTCTGCCATTTCAGGTGGAGGTTGATGCCTCTGAAATTGGGGCAGGTGCCATTTTGTCCCAAAGAGATCCTGAGACCTCTAAAAGTAACCCTTGTGCCTTTTTCTCTCGAAAATTTTCTCCAACTGAACGTAATTATGACGTGGGTAATCGGGAGTTATTGGCCATGAAGTGGGCTTTTGAAGAGTGGAGACATTGGCTGGAGGGAGCCAAACATCAGGTGGTGGTCCTCACGGACCATAAGAATCTGGTTTATCTGGAATCAGCCAAGCGACTTAATCCTAGACAGGCCAGGTGGGCCTTGTTTTTCACACGTTTTAATTTTGTGGTTTCCTTTCTTCCTGGCACTTAGAATGTTAAGGCGGATGCCCTCTCGAGGAGTTTCCTTGCGGACTCTCCTGAGTTATCTGATCCTGCTGTTATTTTGAAAGAGGGTGTAGTTCTTTCCGCCATGTCGCCCAATTTGGGACTGGCTCTGGAAGGGTGTCAGGAGGATAAACCCGAGCGCTGCCCTATTGGGAAATTGTTTGTCACAGACCGGTGGAAAAAGAGTGTGATGTCTGAGATTCATTGTTCCTCGGTGGCCGGTCATCCCGGAATTTTTGGTACCAGAGACTTGGTTAGTCGGTCCTTTTGGTGGCCTACTTTGTCTTGTGATGTCAGGGAATTTGTGCAGTCCTGCGGGACTTGCTCTCGCTCCAAGCCTTGCTCTCGCTCTAGTGGTTTGTTGATGCCATTGCCTGTGCCCAAGAGACCATGGACCCATATCTCTATGGATTTAATTTCCGACCTCCCTGTTTCTCAGAGAATGACCATTATCTGGGTGATTTGTGATAGGTTTTCCAAAATGATACATCTTGTGCCATTACCTAAGTTGCCTTCCTCCTCCGAATTGGTGCCTTTGTTCCTTCAGCACGTGGTTCGGTTTCACGGCATTCCTGAGAACATTGTGTCTGACAGAGGAGTCCAGTTTGTTTCCAGATTTTGGAGGACTTTTTGTTCTAAACTTGGTGTTCAATTGTCTTTCTCCTCGGCTTTTCATCGTCAGACCAATGGACAAACTGAGAGAACAAACCAGACATTGGAGACTTATCTGAGATGCTTTGTGTCTGCTGATCAAGATGACTGGGTTTCTTTTTTGCCTTTGGCTGAGTTTGCTCTTAATAATAGGGCTAGCTCTGCCACTTTGATGTCTCCATTTTTCTGCAATTTTGGGTTTCACCCTCGATTTTCTTCGGGACAGACGGAGGCTTCTGTCTGTCCAGGTGTTGACTCTGTTGTGGAGCGTATGCAGCAGATTTGGGACCAGGTAGTGGAGAGGTTGTCCCTCTCTCAGGAGAGGGCCCAGCGGTTTGCCAACCGGCATAGGACTGATGGTCCTCGGTTTGAAGTGGGGGACTTGGTCTGGTTGTCCTCAAGAAATATCCCTATGAGAGTTGCATCTCCTAAGTTTAAGCCTAGGTTCATTGGACCTTATAAGATCATGGAGATTCTTAATCCTGTTTCCTTTTGTTTACTTCTTCCAGGGACATTTAAGATCCATAACGTGTTCCACAAGTCCTTATTGAAGAGGTTTGTCGAGCCAGTGGTTCCTATGGCTGCGCCTCCTGACCCTGGTTTGGTTGAGGGCAATCTGGAGTATGTGGTTGAGAAAATATTGGATTCTCGTTTTTCTAGACGGAAACTCCAGTATTTGGTTAAGTGGAGAGGTTATGGTCAGGAGGACAATTCTTGGGTGTTTGCTTCGGACATCCATGCTAGGAGACTGATCCGTGCGTATCACAGAGCTCATCCTGACCGATCTGGTTGCCCAAATGAGGGTTCGGTGACCCCTCCTCAAGGGGGGGTACTGTTGCGAATGTGATAGAAATGAATTCTGAGCAGAAGCTCCCTCTGGTGGTTACAAACAGTACTGAACCATTCAATGAAGATTGGCAATCAGGGGTTACAGACTGGTCTTATATAAGGGAGGTTCCCTCCCATCATGGTTGCCGGTGATCAATTGTTCTTGTCTCAACTGTGGTTCCTGGTTCACTTGGAAGCTTGCTGAGTCTTGCCTCTTCTCCTGCTCTCAAATAAGATATTTTCTGTTTTTATTTTTGTGCTTGCTTTTTGCATTGTTCCCTGCACTTCTGTGGAGGTCAGCCAGGTCCCCTCCGGGGGCTTGTGCTTCTCTCAGTTTATCTGAGCCACTGTTATTTGTTCATTTGCCTTTTCCAGTTTTTTCAGTGGCTGCGGTTTAGTTTTGTTACACCAGAGAACTAATTTAGGTGGTAGAGGTCGTGTGATCTCAGGTGTTTTTGCAATTAGTAGAGTTGGTATTTTTTAGGGTTTTTTTGGATTGCAGTAAGTGTCCTTCCTATCCTTTTTCTTTCTAGGCAGATTGGGCCCCAACGTTTGCTCATACTATTTTCTGTCTGTGTCTGTATTACCTCTTGTCTAACCGCCATTACATGTTTGGGGGCTTCCTATGTTCTTTGGGGATCTGCTCCGGGGCAGATAGCTTTCCTCTTTCTATCTTTAGGTGTAGTTAACCTCTCAGGCTGTGACGAGGCGTCTAGGACCAACGTAGGAACGCTCCACGGCTGCCTTTAGTTGTGGTGGTTAGTCAGGGTACTGCAATCCAGTAGATTCCAACCTCTCTGGTGTATTGCCGTTTTTGCCTGCTCTCCTCTGCTACCAAATCATAACAGCACGTTTATTAGATCTTGTTATTTACCTTAATGTGATCCATTGATGAAAATCAACCATAGATAGCGGAACCTTCCTTGAACATAGAGGCACTTGCACTTTACTTACATTTTTATATAGCTCTGCAGTGAGCATTTTATTTTCATCTCTAGTGATACTTTTACCTTTTAAAGGGAACCTGTCACCATTTTTGTCCTGTGTCAACTAAAACTATAATTTTAATCAGTGCTGCAGTCCGTCAATGGTTATATAACCCCCTGACTTCCCCCAAGAAAAACCTTTTGAAGTTCTCCTGCGCTGTATGTTAATCCTGTCGGTCCGGTCCGATACGCGGCATTTCTGCAGTCTCCATCCCTCCTCCCGGCTTTTTTATCACTCCTCCCGGCTGATAGCCATCCTCTAGTTGTAATTAATGTGGATGATGCCTTCTTCGTCATCCACATAGCCGGGCGAAAGAAATCGCCAGCTTGCGCCTGTGACTACGCTCTGCCCTATTGTGGACAGAGCCGAAAACATAAGTGCGCATGAGCCATTATGGTTTAGGCGCAGGCACGGGTCGGTGATTTCTCTGCTCAGGCGCAAGATTTTGCCCAGCTATGTGGATGATGCAGAAGGCATCATCCACATCAATTACAGCAGGAGAACGGCTATCAGCAGCCGAGCGGAGGGATGGAGACTGCAGAAACACCGCCTATCAGATCGGACCAACAGGATTAACATACAGCGCGGGAGAACTTGAAAAGGTTTTTTGGGGGTTTATACAGGGTGAGTCAGGGGGTTATTTATCCATTGGTGGACTGCAGCACAGATGCTGATTAAGATCATAGTTTTAGTTGACACAGCACAGAACAAAAATCGTGACAGGTTCCTTTAAACTTATGTCTGTGCATTCTTCTGGTCATCTAATGTGCATACATTCCTATGTAAAAGCCTGCATGATATTGGTTTGCTACATTTGGGAAATCCCTGCTTGTTTTTCATTTTATATTTTATATAAAGTTACAATAATTAAGATTTTAAATACATGTACAGCATATATACCTTCTTGCCCTGAGATTTAGCATCTTGGGTAGTGATTTTTGACTGTTATTTCAGAGTTTATGTATCTACCTTATTGACAAAGTGTGCTAGTTAGAGAATGGCGGACAGCTGGATGTTTGGGTCCTGCGGGTTTGGCCGAACAGTTACAAAAGGTTTGGGTTCGGGTACCAGAACAGTACCCAAACCCGGACCCCATTCACTTGAATGGGGGGCCCGAACATCCAGTGTTTGCCACGCTGTCATGTGCATGACAGCACGGCAAACACTGCTTCTGATTGGCGGTGAAATCATCAACGCCGGTCAGAGATCCGCGGCTCCCATGCTGTCAAAAGACTACAGCTCTCATCATCCGATGCCTACTGCCGTTAATAACAGCAAGAGCAGGAGAGGCTGATGGGAGTATTTATTAGCCGGCTCCTGCACTGTAAATAAATAATTTAAAAAAAAATGGCGTGGGTACCCCTGTATTTTTGATAACCAGCCAGGCAAAACTCACAGCTGGGGGCTGCAACCCTCAGCTGTCAGCTTCAGCAAGGCTGGTTATCAAGAGTAGACGCCCCCATAGAGGAAGCATTAGCGAAAAGGTGCTGTCGGTGTGTGAATGCACTTCACTGGGACTGGCACTATACTTACTCTTCAGGTACTTGGCACATTGCACTTTCAATTCAATTTGGCTTCTTTTGAACTGCTTTATATCATGCTATATACCTAGCCATTTGGCAGTGTTATCCTCAGCACATATCGCATTTCCATTTAGTCATGACATTTGTTTAGTCTGTGAATGGGATTTTTTACATGCACTATTGCACTTTATTTGATTATACCCATTTGTTCATAATCCACTATTACTTACAAAACTGACACGTGTGGTGCTTGAATGAGATTTCTACATGCATTATTGCACTTTATTGGATTAGATCCATTTTCATAGCCCATCAGTATTGAACTCAAGTAAACCTTTTTGGTTGGATTTGACATGCATCGCATGAATTCTGTTTTCCATTCTGAACATTTGTCACTTGACATTTACTTAGTTCTCTATACCTGTTCAATATGATATGCTGATATTTCAACATCAATCCTTATGCATTTTTTGCATTTTTTTGTTTTTTTCCATTATAGTTCACTCATGCTCACAGCATGTTTAAGTCAAATTAATTGTGGTCTTTGTTAATTATATTGTTTTGCACTTGCAATTTTATATATAACTCCACTGTGATTATATGAGAATTGATTACACCTGGATTGTATACACAGCTGATACATTTATCTCATGTCCCTTGAAAATGTGCCCAACTTTGGTTCCTTTTCTTAATAATACATTTTAAAAAATTTTTTTTTAAGTATTTCCAATAAACATTTATTTTAGAAATTGTGGTTCTTTTGTCCTGTCTTTCCATTACTCTGTGGGAGTTGTACTGTTATATGTAATTTTTTGGACATTCAAAATTATTGTGAGATTGTGTTAATACAAATATACTATACATGTCTGTCGTTCTGTCCCATGCCATAATCCATGTCGGTGGGATAAACAGTTGTCAACCAGGACGGTCCCAAGATGCGACCATCCAGGCTGAGAACCACTGCTGCGAGCGCAGCCTCAGTGACCAATGGTGACGTCATCGAGGTTACCTCCGATCACAGAGGCTGCGTTCCCAGCTGGGCTGAACTGCAGTGACCTCAGAGAGATCCCTACTAGCACCGTGAGAAAAACAAATAACAAATGCGGTGTGGGGATCACTCTATTCTTGATAACCAGCCTTGCTGAAGCTGACAGCTGAGGGTTTGCCTGGCTGGTTATCAAAAATACAGGGGAACCTACAGTACACCACTTGTTTTAAAAAGTTATTTATTTACAGTGCAGGAGAGGCTAATGAATACACCCATCAGCTGCTCCTGCTCTCACTGTTATTAGCGGCAGCAGGCGTCGGATGATGGGAGCTGTAGTCCAATCCGCTGACACCAGTGACAGGAGGTAAACTTTACACCTGCACATGACAGTGTGACAAACACCAGTTGTTCAGACAGCTAAACCCAAACAGTAACACAGACTTCCTGGTGAAGTCCGTGTTTGGTGTCCGTGCCCGAACAGTAGGTGTTCGGTATGGACACCGAACTTTACTGTTTGGGTTCGTCCATCTCTAGTGCTAATAGAGCACAACAACCTTTACGAGCTGATTTTGCAGTTGATTTGGAGAAAACTTTATGATGGATACTGTTCATCACATCTGGACGTACGCAAGCGTCAACACAAAGAAGCTTCAATCCAGGAGCACTTTGCACTTTGAAATTCACTATTGCTTGTACAGAATGTCTAACTATGCATTAATTACACAATACAGCTGTAATGTCTGACATGCCATGAAATTAACATAAAAATGTTATATTTAAAAGCTTTTAAAAATTGATGTGGCCACACACAGTGACATGTAAAAGTTTGGGCACTCCTGGTCAAAATGACTGTGACTAGTTAAGCAAGCTGAAGATGACATGATCTCTAAAATGCCTAAAGTTAAAGATGACTACTGTGTAGTTTAGGCAAAAAAATTTACAAAAAGTAAAATGGGCCGATACAGAAGTTTGAGCACCCTGCATGGTTAGTATCTAGTAACACCCTCTTTTGCAAGTATCACAGCTTGTAAACTATTTTTGTAGCCAGACAAGAGTCTTTCAATTCTTGTTTGAGGGATTTTCCTCCATTCTTGCTTGGAAAATTCTTCCAGTTCTATGAGATTCCTGGGTTGTCTTGTATGCACTGCTATTTTGAGGTCTAGCCACAGATTTTCAGATCAGGGGGTGAAGAGGGCCATTGTAAAATCTTCATCTTGCACCTTTTTGAGGCAGGCTATTGTGGATTTTGACATGTGTTTAGGATCATTATCCAATAGTAGAAGCCATCCTCTTCATCTTCAGCTTTTTTTACAGATGGTGTTATGTTTGAATAATTTGACTAATACCTTATATATTATTTATATATATATATGTTTTTTGCACTTAATTTTTCAGGGAGCAGCCAGGCACAGCATTTTTGGCCATTTAAATGGCACATACAACAATTCATGATGCTCCGATACGGCACAGAAATATAGGTATAGTACAATGACAAATACTTCACTTCTTACATTACATGAGAGATATCTATTTTAAATTCTACAATAGCTCAAAAACCGGACAGTATATTCCTCCATACATTATTATGGCCACCACATAGTGCGCCATACAGAATGAGCCCCATATATTGCTCCATACATAATTGGTCCCATATAATGTTCCATACAGTATATGATGAGCTCCACATAATGCTACAGTATATGATGGTCCCCATATAATGTGCCATACAGTATAGGACGGTCCCCATAGAGTAGAATGAGCCCTACATATTGCACCGTACGGTATAATGAGTCGCATATAAAGCTCCATACAGTATATGATGGGCTCCATATATTGCTCCATACAGAATGGGCTCCATACAATGCTCCATACAGAATAGGCCCCATATGTGCTCCATATGATGCTCCATACCCTATATGATGCCCCATAAATAATGAACCCCATATGATGCTCCAGTATATGATGGGCCCCATGGATGATGCTCCAGTATATGATGGGCCCCATGGATGATGCTCCATATATAATTGGCCCCATATGATGCTCCAGTATTATAATCACAGCTATGTCCTAATGCTTAAGTAACCCCCTACCTCTTGGGGTAATGACATCCCTTTAACAATTAATAAATCACAGAAAAATTACCTAAATCTTGGTAATAATAAGGAATGCTATATATAGAAAGTGATAAGTTTTATTGACAGAATAATAAAATCCATAGATAGAAACAAATCTGAAACAACACAGCAAACCAGGGACATATTACCATAGAAACCACAAAATGCATAAACATCAACTGTAGCTATAATTAATAGGTACCAAAGAAAGCAGGTAATAATAATGGACACCGTATATGTTGCTCCAGTGTATGATGGGCCCCATGGATGATGCTCCAGTGTATGATGGGCCTATATAATGCCCCGTATATAATGGGCCCCATTTATAATGCTCCAGTGTATAATGGGAATCGTATATGATGCTCCAGTGTATGATGGGCCCCATGGATGATGCTCCAGTGTATGATGGGCCTATATAATTCCCCGTATATAATGGGCCCCATTTATAATGCTCCAGTGTATAATGGGAATCGTATATGATGCTCCAGTGTATGATGGGCCCCATGGATGATGCTCCAGTGTATGATGGGCCTATATAATTCCCCGTATATAATGGGCCCCATTTATAATGCTCCAGTGTATAATGGGAATCGTATATGATGCTCCAGTGTATGATGGGCCCCATGGATGATGCTCCAGTGTATGATGGGCCTATATAATGCTCAATATATAATGGGCCCCATATGATGCTCCAGTATATGATGGGCCCCATGGATGATGCTCCAGTGTATGATGGGCCTATATAATGCACCATATATAATGGGCCCCATATGATGCTCCAGTATATGATGGACCCCATTTATAATGCTCCAGTGTATAATGGGAATCGTATATGATGCTCCAGTGTATGATGGGCCCCATGGATGATGCTCCAGTGTATGATGGGCCTATATAATGCACCATATATAATGGGCCCCATATGATGCTCCAGTATATGATGGACCCCATTTATAATGCTCCAGTGTATAATGGACCCCATATATGATGCTCCAGTGTATGATGGGCCCCATTTATAATGCTCCAGTGTATGATGGGCCCCATGGATATTGCTCCAGTGTATGATGGGCCTATATAATGCTCCATATATAAAGGGCCCCATATGATGCTCCAGTGTATAATGGGTCCCGTATATGATGATCCAGTGTATGATGGGCCCCATTTATAATGCTCCAGTGTATGATGAGCCCCATGCATGATGCTCCAGTGTATGATGGACCCCATGCATTATGCTCCAGTGTATGATGGGCCTATATAATGCTCCATATATAATGGGCCCCTTTTATAATGCTCCAGTGTATAATGGGCCCGGTATATGATGCTCCAGTGTATGATAGGCCCCATTTATAATGCTCCAGTGTATGATGGGCCCCATGGATGATGCTCCAGTGTATGATGGGACTATATAATTCTCAATATATAATGGGCCCCATATGATGCTCCAGTATATGATGTGCTCCATGGATGATGCTCCAGTGTATGATGGGCCCCATTTATAATGCTCCAGTGTATGATTGCCCCCATGGATGATGCTCCAGTGTATAATGGGCCCCGTATATGATGCTCCAGTGTATGATGGGCCCCATGGATGATGCTCCAGTGTATGATGGGCCTCATTTATAATGCTCCAGTGTATGATGAGCCCCATGCATGATGCTCCAGTGTATGATGGGCCTATATAATGCTCCATATATAATGGGCCCCATTTATAATGCTCCAGTGTATAATGGGCCCCGTATATGATGCTTCAGTGTATGATGGGCCCCATTTATAATGCTCCAGTGTATGATGGGCCCCATGGATGATGCTCCAGTGTATGATGGGACTATATAATGTTCCATATATAATGGGCTCCTTATGATGCTCCAGTATATGATGGGCTCCATGGATGATGCTCCAGTGTATGATGGGCCCCATTTATAATGCTCCAGTGTATGATGGCCCCCTCTCGGATGATGCTCCAATGAATGATGGGCCTATATAATGCTCCATATAAAATGGGCCCCATATGATGCTCCAGTGTATAATGGGCCCCGTATATGATGCTCTAGCGTATGATGGGCCCCATTTATAATGGTCCAGTGTATGATGTGCCCCATGCATGATGCTCCAGTGTATGATGGGCCTATATAATGCTCCATGTATAATGGGCCCCATATGATGCTCCAGTGTATAATGGGCCCAGTATATGATGCTCCAGTGTAGATGGGCCCCATTTATAATGCTCCAGTGTTTAATGGGCCCCATGCATGATGCTCCAGTGTATGATGGGCCTATATAATGCTCCATATATAATGGGCCCCATATGATGCGATGGGCCCAATGGATGATGCTCCAGTGTATAATGGGCCCCATTTATAATGGTCCAGTGTATGATGGGCCCATGGATGATGCTCCAGTGTATGATGGGCCTATATAATGCTCCATATATAATGGGCCCCATATGATGCTCCAGTATATGATGGGCCCCATGGATGATGCTCCAGTGTATGATGGGCCACATTTATAATGCTCCAGTGTATGATGTCAGGAAACGCGGAAGACGTCACAGCGGTGGAGCAGGGAGAGGTAAGTATTGCAAGTGCTGGGGCCCTGAGCAAGCAGGGGGGCCCACTCGTGGGTGACGGCACTGGCACAGGGCCCCTCATAGTACGCCGGTGTCTCTGACAGTGAGTGGGCCCCCCCACCGTCAGAGACACTGGCGTACTATGAGGGGCCCTGTGACAATGCCATCGCCCACGAGTGGGCCCCCCACCTGCTCTGGGTATCGGCACTTGCCCGGGTGCGCCAGGTGCTGACGCCAGCTCTGGGGGAGGGGTACAGCCCAGTTAGGGAGGTGGAAAAACTGGCATATGTTGAGGTGTAGGCTGGACGTTCAGCAGCTGCAAATGGAGGAAGAGGAGGACAAAGCGAGCCATTTTGCTGGCAACCTATGTGTCATCAGGGAAGGTGGTACAAAATCCTTTGAAACCCAGGCATGGTTCATTTTAATGAAGGTGAGATCACCAACATTTTGAGTCGACAGCCAGGTCCTTCTTTCTGTCAGGATTGATCCAGCAGCACTGAAGACTCTTTCTGATAGCACACTACCAGCAGGGCAAGCAAGCTCCTGTAAGGCATATTGTGCCAATTCAGGCCAGGTGTCCAGTTTACAGGCCCAGTAGTCAAAGGGGAATGAACTGTGAGGGAGAACATCGATAGGGGAGGAGAGGTAATTTTGAACGATAGTTGACAACTGCTGTCTCCAGTCTGTTGCAATCGATTCAGTATTACCAGTCGTGTGAGCGTTACTCGAGAAATCAGTCCACAACATGGTCATGAAACCCCTGTCTCCAATGCCACTTCGGCTGTGTGCACCACGAACACCTCTTCCATTTGGCCCAGTACGGCTCGTGGTAGAACCTGCACCGCTGCTGTGTGCTGGGAATGCCTCTAACAAATGGTTTACCAGAGTTGCTTGTTTGTTCGCCAATATTGGCTCTAAGTTCTCCTGTGGCATGATGTTCTGTAATTTGCCTTTATAGCGTGGATCGAGGATGCTGGCCAACCAGTAGTCGTCATCCTTCATAATTTTGGCAATGCGGGGGTGCCTTTTTAGGATCCGCAAGACATAATCACACATGTGGGCCAATGTTCCAGGTGTCAATGATGCAATGCCAGTGGTGGGTGGAGGAGCACTTTCTGCTAAATCCACATCCCTCCAGTCACGCACAAACCCTGTACCTGACCTTGGCAAGCCAACATTTTCTCTTGCCCCCTGAGAAGCATCCTCCTCCCCAAAATAATCATCCCCTTCATCCTCCTCCTCCTCTTCCTCTTCTTCCTCCACATCGTCCAGGACAGTTCCCTGAGCAGACAATGGCTGACTGTCATCAAGGCTTCCCTCCTCCTCCTCCTATTCCTCCTCCACTGCAGATGCCTGATCCTTAATGTGCATCAAAGTTTGCATGAGCAGACGCATAAGTGGGATGCTCATGCTTATGATGGCGTCGTCTACGCTTACCAGCCGTGTACATTCCTCAAAACACTGAAGGACTTTACAAAGGTCTTTCAGCTTTGACCACTGCACACCCGACAACTCCATGTCTGCCCTCAAACTGCCTGCCCGTGTATCCTCCCACAAATGCATTACAGCCTGCCTCTGTTCGCACAGCCTCTCAACCATGTGCATGGTGGAGTTCCACTTTCTTGCAACGTCTATGATTAGGCGATGCTTGGGGAGGTGAAGCGATCGCTGCAGCCTCTGCATACGACTGGAGTCTACGCGCGAGCGACGGATGTGTGAGCACAGTCTTCGCACCTTATGGAGCAGGGCTGTTAACTCCGGATAACTATTTAGGAAGCACTGCTCCACCAGGTTCAAGGTGTGAGCCAGGCAAGGTATGTGTCTGAGTTTTGCCATGGCTATGGCCGCCACAAAATTACGGCCGTTATCACTGACTACCTTGCCTGGCTCAAGATGTAGACTGCCCAGCCATGACTCAGTTTCTCGCTGCAAGTAGTCGGCCAGTACCTCCGCGGTGTGTCTGTTGTTGCCCAAAGACATCATTTTTAAAACAGCCTGCTGACGCTTACTACTAGATGTTCGATAGTGGGACACCTCGTGTGCAACACTGGCAGCTGCGGATGGAGTGCTCGTGCGACTGCACTCTGTCGACGAGCTTTTGCTTCTGGAGGAGGAGGCTTGAACACCTACATTCAACTGTTGCCTATACCGTGGGCTAGGCAGCACTGTCCCACCACCTCTGTCCCCTGTGGACCCTGCATCCACTACATTAACCCAGTGCACAGTGATGGACACGTAACGGCCCTGGCCATGCCTACTGGCCCATGCATCTGTTGTGAGGTGCACCTTTCTACTCACTGATTGTTTGAGTGTATGGACAATGCGGTCTTTCACATGCAGGTGGAGGGCAGGGATGGCTTTTCTAGAAAAGAAGTGCTGACTGGGTAGGTCATAGCATGGGACAGCGTAGGCCATGAGCTCTCGGAACACTGCGCTTTCAACCAAACGGAAGGGCATCATCTCTAATGAGATCAGTTTGGCAATGTAGGCGTTCAAAGCCTGTGTACGCGGATGAGAGGATGAGTACTTTCTTGTCCTACTCAGAGTGTCTGCTAGGGTGAGCTGGACTTGAGAGATGCATATGGGGGAACTAGCGGTGGACATGGCAGACTGAAAGGGGGTTGGGGTTGGTGATGGTGGTGGTGATGGCCTAGATTCAGTCTTTCGTTGCAAAAACATTGTGATTCCCTGACTGCTTTGGCCTTGCGACGACACCTCAACATTTCTTGCTGGTAGTGTGCAAACCGGTGGGCTTACAGTGGGGGAAGCGATGTAGTGTTGCTGGCTACCTTCAGTTGGAGCAGGTGCACAAATGCTACCTGAGGTTTTGTAGTCCATCCACACTTGAAAGTGCATGGTGTATAAATGTCTAAGCATGCAACTGGTATTCAAATTTCAAAGATTTTTCCCTCGGCTAAAGGTCCTTCCACACTTCTTACAGATTATTATTATTATTTATTAATATAGCGCCATTAATTCCATGGTGCTGTACATGAGAAGAGGTTACATACAAAGTTATAGATATCGTTTACAGTAAACAAATTTACAATGACAGACTGGTACAGAGGGGAGAGGACCCTGTCCTTGCAGACTTACATTCTATGGGATGATGGGGAAGAAACAGAAGCTCGAGGGTGCGGCTGCTTTGGTGGTGGTGGTAGCGGCGAGGCAGTAGCTCTGGTGGTGGCGGAAGCTCTGGTGGTGGCAGCAGATCTGGTGGTGGCGGCGAGGTGGCAGCTCGGGTGGTGGAGGCGAGGAGGAAGCACAGGTGGTGGCGGCAAGGCGGAATAGTTATTGCAGGCTTTCCTGAAGAGATGGGTTTTCAGGTTCCGTCTGAAGGATCCAAGGGTGGTGGATAATCGTACATGTTGAGGCGTGGAATTCCAGAGGTTAGGGATATCGAGAGAAATCTTGGAGGCGGTTGTGTGAGGAACGAATAAATGTGGAGGATAGTAGGAGGTCTTGGGAGGATCGAAGATTACGTGAAGAAAGATTTTGGGAGATTAGTTCAGACATATAGGGAGGGGACAAGTTGTGGACGGCTTTGTAGGTCAGTGTTAGTAGTTTGAACTGGATTTGTTGGGGAATTGGGAGCCAGTGGAGGGATTTGCAGAGGGGAGAAGCAGGGGAGTAGCGAGTGGAGAGGTGGATTAGTCGGGCAGCAGAGTTGAGGACAGACTGGAGTGGTGCAAGAGAGTTGACAGGGAGGCCACAGAGGAGGGTGTTGCAGTAATCAAGGCTGGAGATGATGAGGGCATGCACAAGAGTTTTAGTAGATTGAGGGCTGAGGAAGGGACGGAGAGTCTGTAAATGTCTAGGTGTGCGAGGTTTCTGCGAGGATGTGCCAGTGGATGAACATAGGGGGCAGGTGAAGAGGACAGGGATGAGAAGGTGAGTAGGTGGTGGTCTGATAGGGGAAGGGGAGAGATTGTGAGATTAGATAGGGAACAGAGGCAGGTGAAGATGAGGTCTAATGTATGTCCGTCTGTGTGGGTGGCTGTGGAGGACCACTGAGTAAGTCCAAAGGATGAAGTAAGTGATAGGAGTTTGGAGGTTGCTGGCTGGCGGGTGTCAGTAGGGATATTAAAGTCACCTTACAGATAACCTTTGCCTCATCAATAGGATTTTGGTCAAAAAAGTGCCACACTGCACTCTTCCTACTATGGGATAAATTTTCAGGGCTTGCACGCTGTGCTAATTTGACCGTCTGGCCAAGCTGTACTGCAACTCTTTTTGTTTTTTTAACACAATTTTGGACTGCTACGGGCCTGCCAGATAACCCCAGCTGCGATGTCGATGCCTGCTGCGGATCCTCCTCCTCTTCTGAGCTATTGCCAGCGGCACCCTCTTCCTCCAATGGATGCCAATCCGGGTCAACAACTGGGTCATCCATTACCACCTCTTCAATTTCATCTGCACCTTCCTCTGTGTCACCGAGTAAAGTGGTATAGAATGCGGGAAGGGGCACCTGAGTTTCATCAGGGTCAGATTCTGGCTCAGTAGACTGCGAGGGCAATGTAGTGCTCTGGGTAAACGTACCAGCAGAATCATATAGCAGTGGCTGTGCATCAGTGCACTCCATGTCAGATTCATCTTGTACTGGGGAATTCAGGATTTGACTTGATAACCCAGGCATGGTATATGAAAAGAGCTCCATGGAGTAATCTGAAGTGTGGCCTGCCGCATCCTTCACTTTTGGTGGGGGTGAAGGACACAAGGAAAGGTGTTGTTCTTGACCTGGAGCATGCACTGATGACTCAGTGCTTGCATTTTTTGAAACTTCAGAAAAGGAGGCGATAGAGCTGGAGACTGTTTCGGCAATGTAAGCTAAAACCTGTTCCTGATGCTCCGGCTTTAAAAGCCGTTTACCTACTCCCAGAAAGGGGAGCCTTCCAGGCCTTCTGGAGCCAGACAATGACGCAGGCTCAACACCTCCTGCCTTAGGTGCTATTGTGCTTTTGGCACTATCAGCAGATGCACCACCACCACCATCAGTACCAGCTGCCCCCCCCCCCAGATCCTCTGCCTCTTCCACCATAATTCCTCATGTTTGGGAAAATGTACCAAAAATACCAGCAGATATATGGTACTGTATCAGAAGCGTATAGCTGTATACGGTGAGGGGGAGAATTTAAATCTCCGTATATATTTCCGGAGTCACAGACAGATGCTCTCAGGCTCAGTATGGATTAGACCAGAATATAAAAAGCAGAAAAAGGGTACTGTATCTGAAGATACCAGGTGTATATAGTATAGGGAAAATTGTAAATCTCCGTATATATTTGCAGAGTCACACACAGATGCTCTCAAGCTCAGTATGGATTAGATCAGAATATAAAAACCAGAAAAAGGGTACTGTATCAGAAGCGTACAGCTGTATACAGTGTTGGGGTAATTTTAAATCTCCGTATATATTGCCGGAGTCACACACAGACGCTCACAGGCTCAGTATGGATTATACCAGAATATAAAAAGCAGAAAAAACGGTACTGTATCAGAAGCGTACAGCTGTATACAGTGTTGGGGTAATTTTTAGGCTAAGTGCACACGTTCAGGATTATTTGCATTTTTTTCGCGTTTTTTCGTGGCAAAGAACGCGTAAAAAATGCATGAATGAAGAATCCTATTATTTAGAATGAATTTCGCAATTTTTGTGCACATGGTGCGTTTTTTTCCGCAAAAAAAACGCATTGCGGAAAAAAAGCAACATGTTCATTAATTTTGCGGAATTCTAGCGTTTTTCCCGCTATATTATTGACCTAGAAAGTTCAGGAAAAAATCGTGGTAAAAACGCGCAAAATCGGCGGTAAAAACGCATGCGTTTTTACAGCGAAAAAAGTCCGGTTTTGCACAGGAAAATTCTGCACACATTCCTGAACGTGTGCACTCTCCGTATATATTGCCGGAGTCACAAACAGACGCTCACAGGCTCAGTATGGATTTGACCAGAATACAAAAAGCAGAAAAAGGGTACTGTATCTGAAGCGTACAGCTGTATACAGTGTTGGGGTGATTTTAAATCTCCGTATATATTTCCGGAGTAACACACAGACGCTCACTCAGTATGGATTAGACCAGAATATAAAAAGCAGAAAAAGGGTACTGTATCAGAAGCGTACAGCTGTATACAGTGTTGGGGAAATTGTAAATGTCCGTATATATTTCCGGAGTCACACACAGATAGTCAGCATGTATTTGTCCGTGATACCAGCCGGTACACAGTAGTGCTCTATACGGTGTGGGAAAAAATGAACACTCGGTAACTGTGCAGAAAAAAAGAATAAAAGTATTAGTGCTGTGTAAAAAGCAGTCTGCACAGCAGTGTACACACAGCAATACAGCTAGCAGGCAGTCTACTAACCAGCGCTGCTGCACACAAGAAAATCCTCTCCTGTCACTGGCAGGCAGCCTAATAACCAGCGCTGCTGCACACAAGAAAATCCTCCCCTGTCACTGCACACTAACTGTACAGCACAATTGCTATCAGCACAAGCACAGAAGAACTTCTCTTTCCTACCCTAACTCTCTCCCTACTGATAAACAGCGTCAGCAACCTCTCCCTACTGTTAAGATCGGCAGAAGTAAAATGGCGGTCGGCGACCATGGCTTTTATAGGCATTATGACGCCACACAAAGCAAGCCAATCACTGCAGTGCCCTTCTCTAAGATGGTGGTGGAAGCTGCCCATGTCATCTCGTTGCCCACAGTATACGTCCTTGCTCATTGGCTGAAAAAAGGCACCTGCAAGCATTATGGGAAAACCGACTTTGGCGCTCGGGTCGACGACCGCATGGCCGATTTCACGCTATGGTCGGGTTTCGCTCGGCGAAACTCGACTTTAGTGAAAGTCGGCGACTTATGAATCTGACCGACCTGTTTCGCTCAACTCTAGTTCTGAGACATGGGCAGGTAAGCACTGCAGTCATTTTGTGCTGTATTAATTCTTGAATATTTGGAGGATTTTTAGTCCTCTTTTTGTGATTTTTCTATATTGTTATGTTTTCTTTAAGAACTTGTTGAAATTTCATTGAATCTATTTTTGAAATGTTCCCCGTGCCACTTGCTGCAACACAACCCCAAAACATGATTGCTCTACCCCCATGCTTAATGGGCAGTAAGATGTTCTTTTCCTGAAATTCTGTGCCCTTTTTTCTACACACATACATTTTGATCAATGTGGCCAAAGATGGTACTGTCACGGGTGTGTCGCTGCGAAGTTCGTCGCGATTGCACACCCTGACTTCTCACAGCTGAGTTTCTGCTGCTGGGTGTTTTTCGGCAGTGAGAGAGTTAATTCTCCTCTCTCTGTGCTGGACAAGACCAGCCTCGCTCAGCTGCAATTAATGTTACGATAATTGGATTTCTTCATATACCTGCCTGTCTGCTAGGGAAGTGTCGGTGAAAGCATTCATGCAGACCAGCAGAGCGGATCATATTGAGAAGTCTAAAGCTAAGAGTACCTGTTGTGGTTTTCTCCTCTCCTCGCTTTATTATTTATCTTCTTACCATTTGGTGTTCCCTCTGTAGTTGTTGTTTTGTATGCAAGGTGTCTTTTATTTTACCCCTTGTACTGTCTCGTTCGTCTTATACTGTGTGTAGGCAGTTACCTTCCCGTTCCCTGTGGTGGTAATCAGGGTCCTTCTCAGGACTAGATTACAGTTGTCAGGGATTCACAGGAGATAGGGTTACGCTGGCGGCCTGGACCTCTGTACCATCAACAGTACCTCCAGGTAGAGGGATTAGTCAGGACCCCAGCTTAGGGTCAGCATAGACCCCGGTCCTCCTTATGCAGAGACAGCGTGACATTTTCACTCTCCATAAAGATTTTCTCCAGTCACCATGGATCCAGTAGTCAGTCTAGCTCGGCAGTTGCAGAGTTTGTCCATGGAGCTGGCGGACGTTAAGTCCAAGGTTTTGTACCCCCGGAGCAGGCCGGACCTGAACCTAAAGTAGCTCTCCCTGACAGATTCACTGGGGGGTGGGACAAGTTTTTTGCTTTCCGGGAGGCATGTAAATTGTACTTTCGACTGCGACCTCGGTCACCTGGGAATGAAGAACAAAGGGTGGGGATTGTCATCTCGCTCCTTCAAGGAGACCCCCAATCCTGGGCGTTCGCTCTCCCCCGGGCTCCCCAGCTCTCCAGTCAGTGGATGGTTTTTTTGCAGCTCTGGGTCTTGTATATGATGACCCGGATCGGGTCTCCCTTGCTGAATCTAAGTTACATAGGATACAGCAGGGAGATCGTCCGGCGGAGGAATTCTGTTCGGAGTTCCGTAGGTGGGCCACAGACACCCAGTGGAATGACCCGGCTCTTAGGAGCCAGTTTTGTCAAGGTTTATCTGACAAATTAAAGGATGTGCTGGCACAGTATGACCCCCCCACGTCACTGGAGGCCGCTATGGCCCTTGCTATTCGTATTGACAGACGTCTTCGAGAGAGGTGCGGGGTAACTTCGCCCCCTGTTATGACTCCACCTTCCTCAAGGGTCCCTTATACGGAGGTTCCCCTAGTAAGTCCAGAGGAGCCTATGCAATTAGGAGGGACATCATTCCGGGGGAGGGGATCGGTGGGGAGCCACAAAACAAGAAGTTGTTTCTTCTGTGGGAAAAAGGGACATTTTATTGGGGGTGTCCATCCCGTTCTTTGCAGAGTGAGAAGTCACCGGAAAACTATTGATCCCAGATTGTGTGGTGGACGGCAATCTGGGAGTAAGTATTTCATCCCTAAATTCGTCTCAGTTTCTCGTACCAGCGGAGGTGGTGGTGGGTGCGAGAACTGAGAGGATATCTGTTCTTCTGGATAGTGGGGCCGGGGCTAATCTGGTGGATGCTCGCTTTGCCCGGGTTCAAGGTATGCGATTGAGTGTGTTGGCTAATCCCATCCCCATATTCTCGATCGACGCCAGACCTCTCGGTCAGGGAAGTTTTTTGCAAGCAGTGCATAACATAGATCTTCAAGTGGGGGCGTTACATAAAGAACTGTTGTCTTGTTATGTGTTGGAGGGTCTTCCTACTCCTATAGTGCTGGGCCTTCCTTGGTTAACTAAGCATAACCCGGTTATTAATTGGCAATCCAGAGAGATAAATCAATGGAGTGAATTCTGTAATAAAAACTGCATGAATACGGTCATTGGTACGGTCGCTCCTAGGGCCTTACCTCCATTTCTGGTAGACTTTGAGGATGTATTCTCGGAGAAAGGGTGTCAAGAATTACCTCCTCATCGCGAATATGACTGTTCTGTTAACTTGATCCCTGGGGCCAAATTACCGAAATCTAGGTTGTATAACCTTTCTGGTCCTGAGAGACAGGCCATGAAGGATTATATTTCAGAGAGTCTGGCTAAGGGGCATATTAGACCTTCATCTTCCCCGGTGGCCGCGGGGTTCTTCTTTGTGAAGAAAAAAGATGGAGGCCTACGCCCTTGCCTGGATTTCCGTGAGCTTAATCGGATTACGGTCCGAGATCCGTATCCGCTCCCACTTATTCCCGATCTCTTCAATCAGATCGTGGGTGCCAAATGGTTCTCTAAGTTGGATCTCAGAGGGGCGTACAATCTGATTAGGATGAAGGAGGGGGATGAGTGGAAGACGGCGTTTAACACTCCGGAGGGGCATTATGAGAACCTTGTCATGCCATTTGGTCTGAGTATTGCCCCGGCGGTGTTTCAACACTTTGTAAATGACATCTTTCGCCACCTAATGGGACAGTTTGTGGTCATATATCTGGATGATATCTTAATTTACTCGCCGGATCTTGTGTCTCATCAGGAGCATGTTAGACAGGTGTTACAGATCTTGCGGGATAATAAACTGTACGCCAAATGGGAGAAGTGTGTGTTCGCCGTACAGGAACTTCAGTTTTTAGGATTCCTGGTGTCAGCATCCGGTTTTCGTATGGACCCTGGGAAAGTGCGGGCAGTTCTTGAGTGGGATCTGCCAGAGGATCTTAAGGCATTACAACGTTTCTTGGGGTTTGCTAACTACTACCGGAAATTCATTCGTAATTTTTCGTCCATAGTTAAACCTCTCACAGACATGACTAAAAAAGGGACGGATTTTTCAAAATGGTCTGACAAGGCTTGTCAAGCGTTTTCTTCCTTGAAAAGATGTTTTGCTTCAGCACCCATACTTATTCAGCCTGATGCGTCACAGCCGTTCTTTGTTGAGGTGGACGCTTCCGAGGTAGGGGTGGGAGCAGTATTGTCACAAGGTTCGTCCCCTGGTAAATGGCATCCGTGCGCCTTCTTCTCTAAAAATTGTCATCCGCGGAGAGGATTATGATGTCGGCAATAGGGAACTCTTGGCCATTAAGTTAGCTTTTGAGGAGTGGCGTCATTTTTTGGAGGGGGCAGTCCACCCAGTCACCGTCATTACTGATCACAAAAACCTGCTATATTTAGAGTCCGCTAAACGTCTGAATCCCAGACAAGCTAGGTGGTCGTTGTTTTTTACCAGGTTTAATTTTGTCGTCACATATCGTCCTGGGTCAAAAAATGTTAAGGCGGATGCCTTATCTCGCTGTTTCCCAGGGGCTGGGAATACGAAAGACCCGGTTCCGGTCCTTCAGGAGGGGGTGGTGGTGTTGGCAGTATGCTCTGAGCTTGAGGAGGAGGTATTGGAGGCTCAGGGGGACACCCCTGTAGGACCTCCAGGGAGACTGTTTGTTCCAAATCAGTTGCGACAAAAGGTGATCGAGGCACACCATAATTCAGCTTTGGCAGGACACCCAGGGAGTAAAGCAACTGAGGATCTCCTCTCGCGCCGGTTTTGGTGGCCTAACTTACATAGGGAGGTGGTAACTTTTGTCGCGTCCTGCGAGGTTTGTGCGTGCTCTAAGACCCCACATACCCGTCCGTCTGGGACCCTCTTACCTTTGAAGATCCCGGAGTGTCCGTGGACTCATCTGTCTATGGACTTCATTACGGACCTCCCGCCATCTTCGGGTAAAACAGTCATAATCGTTGTAGTGGACAGGTTCAGCAAGATGGCACATTTTATCGCTCTTCCTGCTCTTCCTAATGCTAAAACTCTTGCGCAGTGTTTATTGGGGAGATTGTAAGACTTCACGGGGTACCCTCCGATGTGGTGTCGGATCGGGGGTCTCAGTTTGTGTCCAAATTCTGGAAAGCATTTTGTACACGGCGGGGGATGCAGTTGTCATTTTCATCGGCTTTTCACCCGCAGTCCAATGGTCAGACAGAGCGTCTGAACCAGAGCTTGGAGACATATCTCCGGTGTTTTGTGTCAGAGAACCAGGAGGACTGGGCTTCTTTCTTGCCTCTGGCGGAGTTTGCTCTAAATAATAGGCGGAGCGAGTCCACTGGTAAGTCCCCGTTTTTTGGGGCATATGGTTTTCACCCCCAGTTTTGTACTTTCAATAGGGGGGGCTCTTCTGGGGTTCCTGAGGAGGAACGATTTTCGTCGTCACTTGCTTCAGTGTGGAGAGGAGTGCTGAATAATCTGAGTACTATGGGGAACCGATACAAACGTATGGCTGATACGGAGGAGGAGAGTGTCTGGTCCGGACCTAAGTGTGAACGATCTGGTATGGTTGTCTACCAAGAATATAAAACTTAAGGTTCCCTCCTGGAAACTGGGCCCCAGGTTCATCGGGCCATACAAGATCAGTTCTATAATTAATCCGGTTGCATTCCGTCTTGACCTCCCTCCCACATTTAAAATTCATAATGTGTTCCACAGATCGTTGCTTAAGAGGTTTGTGGCGCCGGTGATACCTTCACCTTTACCTCCTCCTCCTGTGGTGGTCAATGGTAACTTGGAGTTCCAGGTGTCGAGAGTCATCGATTCACGTCTGAATCGCCGGTCCCTTCAGTACCTTGTTCATTGGAGGGGGTATGGTCCTGAGGAGAGGATGTGGGTTCCTGCGTCGGATATTAACGCAGACCGATTGGTTCGGGCCTTCCACACTACTCACCCAGATAAACCCGGCCCTGAGGGTCCGGAGGCCCCTCGTAGAAGGGGGGGTACTGTCACGGGTGTGCCGCTGCGAAGATCGTCGCGATTGCACACCCTGACTTCTCACAGCTGAGTTTCTGCTGCTGGGTGTTTTTCGGCAGTGAGAGAGTTAATTCTCCTCTCTCTGTGCTGGACAAGACCAGCCTCGCTCAGCTGCAATTAATGTTGCGATAATTGGATTTCTTCATATACCTGCCTGTCTGCTAGGGAAGTGTCGGTGAAAGCATTCATGCAGACCAGCAGAGCGGATCATATTGAGAAGTCTAAAGCTAAGAGTACCTGTTGTGGTTTTCTCCTCTCCTCGCTTTATTATTTATCTCCTTACCATTTGGTGTTCCCTCTGTAGTTGTTGTTTTGTATGCAAGGTGTCTTTTATTTTACCCCTTGTACTGTCTCGTTCGTCTTATACTGTGTGTAGGCAGTTACCTTCCCGTTCCCTGTGGTGGTAATCAGGGTCCTTCTCAGGACTAGATTACAGTTGTCAGGGATTCACAGGAGATAGGGTTACGCTGGCGGCCTGGACTTCTGTACCATCAACAGTACCTCCAGGTAGAGGGAATAGTCAGGACCCCAGCTTAGGGTCAGCATAGACCCCGGTCCTCCTTATGCAGAGACAGCGTGACAGGTACTCATCTGTTTAATGCCCAGATCTGATGCTACATTGCCTCGAACTGTTACGCTTGTCAGCTCATCAGGAGGCATGATAGAGTAACGAGGGTATGAAGCTGTGGTGTTGCCATCACCACAGCATCCTATACTTTATCAAACCTCATGCTGAGTTGACAAGCGAAATGCGCCGAGGCAATGTGGCATCAGATCTGGGCTTAAACGGATAAGTACTACCCACCTCAATACTGCCATACGTGTTTCACTGATACCTGTCACACTGCAGTTTTCTATAATTAGGATGTATTGTATATCTAATGAATTTGGTAGTGTGTTTGATGTGAGACTACTGTGAAATTTGCATAGACAGCCCATTTGTGAGCAGGGATACAAAATTATATGGGCCTATAGATATTTTTTTAAAGTGATAATGGTTCTTACTAACTCTATTGATTTTTTTAATTTGCTACCCTCTTACACAACTCACCCTGAAAAATATTTTCACCCTACAGCCCTACTGTCATTGTCATGTGGTTTTCCACTTTTTAACATTAGATATACCAGCTTGTCACTGTGAGCAATTGTCCTATCACATGTATATGGCTATGTATCATATAGTTTCTTGGTTATTTTACCCTAGGGTCTATGTTATGGCATTGCAGGGACAATAGGGGCAGTCACCTAGGAGCGGGGGCTCCAACATCGCTCTCCCTAGGGCACCAACCTCCGCTGATAGGTAGGCAACAGTGGGGGTTTTGTGCAGGTTAATGTTAGCTGCTAGTATACTGTAGACAACCAGCATTATTGACTAGCTGCTTATCACCACCAACTGCTCCCTGCATTTCTGTATATGGTCCCATTTAGATAATGGTTCTGGCTGTTTACTGTATTTTCTTGGACACATTAGCAGTATATCACTATCAGATTGGCTGTCCAGAAAACAAATTATTTTTGTTTACTCTTTACCTAGGTCTGTGTGTACTCATATGTCCCTTTTGATATCCAGGGTTATCTATGGTTAACAGAGCCAGACGCCAAGGAGTGGTGCACCACTATCGAATCTCCCTAGGGTGCCAACCTCTGCTGGCAGGCAACAGAATAGGTATTAGGATAGGGTGTAGGTAGCAATTCCAAAAGAAAAGAGATGTTCCAGCTCCTTAAAAATTCCAAAGTTTTATTCGTCCATTCGATATAAAATACAAAGTGGTATATGCTCCATAGAGGAAGCCGCATACAGCAACGCGTTTCGATCAGTCGATCTTCATCAAGGCTGCTATACATATATGAAACATGCAGACCTATATACAACTCCCGGACCAATGAAATTCGAACTGACAATCACATGATATACTGAAGGTCCTGGAAGGTAAATTGCGATCACAAATGATCAAAAGGTCCTTATAAGACAATAAACTGACATCATTAAAATTACAAAAAACAGTAAGAAAACAGTAATATGGCGAGAGATCTAATCAATAATTATAATGATACATTAGCTCGTTTCTTTTATTTAATCCATTTGGATATCTTGTATTTAAGGAAAAGATCCAAAAAGCCTCCCTAGTCAGCAGATGTCTAGCGATATCTCCACCTCGCACAAATTTTGTGACTCTTTCTATGGCGCTAACCTGGAAAGATGTGGTATTGCGATCGTGAGAGAGAATGAAATGTTTAGCAGCCGCCGATACATTTCGATTTGGATTAGTGGTATTTCCAATATCAGATAGATGCTCCGAAATCCTTGTTTTTAATTTTCTAGTTGTGCACCCCACGTATGACAGGCTACAAGAAGTACAATTAATCTTGTAGACCACATGCGTAGAGTTACAGTTGATATACTGTTTAATATCATAACTAACAGATTGGTTATTATTACTAAAGGTTTTGGTGATTAATGCGTGTCTACATGTCCTACAATTATTTACGCCACACTTGAAAAAACCCTTAAATTTTAGCCATGTGTCACTTTTGACTTGAGCATGAAACATACTGGGCGAGACCCTATTGCCTATGGATGGGGCTTTTCTGGCTATAATGTTTACACCTGGTTGTAAAATTTCACATAAAGTGTCATCTTCATGTAAGATCGGTAGAAATTTGTTGATAATCTTTTTTATTTCTCCAAATTGTGGGCTAAACTGCAGACTGACAAAAGAACGATCGCAAAATGAATCACTGTTCTGCGATCGTGATACTTCTCCATCAGAGTCAATCAGATTGTCACGTTCCCTCTGGGTTACAATTCGCCGAGCTCTATTTATCATCCAACGCGGATAATTCCTATTGATCAATTTGTCATCTACCATTTTAAACTGTTCCTCCAAATTAGTCTGTGAGCTGCAATTTCTCTTAATTCTAATATACTCGCCCAAAGGAATAGATTTGATCGTATGCTTAGGATGACTACTACCAGCATGTAAAATGGTATTACCCCAAATGGTTTAATATGTGTTTTGGTACAAATGACTTGTCCCTCCACCCCACATAAATCCAAATCCAAAAATGACATTAGACTAGAATGGTGTCTACTCGTGAAACGAATATTGAAATTATTGTTTTCAATGTAATCAATGAAATCCGGTATGGCAGACACATCGCCACCCCAAATGATTAGGATATCGTCGATGTATCTGCCATACCAGACCAAAGAGTCACAAAAAGG
The DNA here is from genome assembly GCA_033576555.1 of Oophaga sylvatica. Classification (NCBI taxonomy): domain Eukaryota; kingdom Metazoa; phylum Chordata; class Amphibia; order Anura; family Dendrobatidae; genus Oophaga; species Oophaga sylvatica. The sequence continues at coordinate 153,472,252 of JARQOD010000009.1, forward strand.
ATTTTCGGCAGAGAAAATGTAATTGGATTCCCAAAAGGCCATGACAAGATTAGCCAGCGATGGTGAAAATTTAGCACCCATCGCTACTCCAGTTCGTTGTAAAAAAAATTGATTGTCAAAAGTGAAAAAATTATGAGTAAGAAGAAAAAAAGTAACCTGCAAAAGAAAATTAATTAAATCATCAGAATAATGACTAAACCTTTGTAAATGAAATTGAAGCGCTGTCATAGCAATGTGATGTGGAATACAGGTGTACAAAGAAATAACGTCACAGCAGAGCCACGTGAAACTGTGGCTCCAGATTCTATTTGAAAACATTTTGAGGACATCTTTCGAATCTTTGATGAAGCCAGGAGTTCTGCGCACCAGGGGTTGCAAAAGAGAGTCCACCCATTCTCCCAGGTGTTCATTAGATGAACCGATGCCCGAAACAATCGGTCTCATCGGAGGGATTTAATGTTTACACCTGGTTGTAAAATTTCACATAAAGTGTGAGGTGGAGATATCGCTAGACATCTGCTGACTAGGGAGGCTTTTTGGATCTTTTCCTTAAATACAAGATATCCAAATGGATTAAATAAAAGAAACGAGCTAATGTATCATTATAATTATTGATTAGATCTCTCGCCATATTACTGTTTTCTTACTGTTTTTTGTAATTTTAATGATGTCAGTTTATTGTCTTATAAGGACCTTTTGATCATTTGTGATCGTAATTTACCTTCCAGGACCTTCAGTATATCATGTGATTGTCAGTTCGAATTTCATTGGTCCGGGAGTTGTATATAGGTCTGCATGTTTCATATATGTATAGCAGCCTTGATGAAGATCGACTGATCGAAACGCGTTGCTGTATGCGGCTTCCTCTATGGAGCATATACCACTTTGTATTTTATATCGAATGGACGAATAAAACTTTGGAATTTTTAAGGAGCTGGAACATCTCTTTTCTTTTGGACTTCTCTGGACGTTCGTCAGACGTCGTTCCGTGCACCTGCCGTGGTAGTTGGTGAGCTGGTTTGCTTTTTCTTTTGCGTAGGTAGCAATTCCCCATATTCACTTGTATACTTATACCCCAATATTATATTTACTATTTTTTGCATGTATGTCTGTCATTGGATGTGATCCATCCTTTCATATCTTTGCATCCTTTGCATATCTAATAAATATCATTTTTAGGTCAGTTTTTTTTACATGCAATTAAAATGTATAGGGTGTAAATGGCTGATCTTTCTGGACACACATAGAAGAATTTTACAATACATCATACACATGTACTGATAAGTAACTGGTCATACCTTGGCAAGCTTGAACATTACATTTCAGAAGCTGGGTGGCGTCCCCAGGACATGTGCGAACACTGTTAGATTCCATGGAATGCTTACACAAGCGAGTCCGAATCTGTTGGCCACCACCACATGTAGAAGAGCATTTACTCCAGGCTTCCCATGGACCCCAATTACCATCAACTATAAGTCAAATTAGAATGTACAGCATTCAGAGTTCTCTACATACTTTTGGTAATATAAATGCAGAATAATAAATTTCAGTAAAGTAAGACAACATTTCAGGAAGCTGTGTTTTGGGCATTTAAAGATCAAATACATTAATATTGATGACCTATACTTGGAAAATGTAATCAATATCAGTTCCCCGACACCCGTGACCCCCACCAACTAAGCGTTATCAGCTACAGTAGTGGCCAGATGTAAGTGTAAGCTAAGGGTTTTACCTCTATTTATATACTCTCCAAAATTCAGTTAGCTATTGCATCTCCTCCTTGGCATTTATTACTAACTAGTATACCCAAGTCCTTCTTCTGCCCACTTGCATTCCATACAATGAATATGCAGCCATTATATTGCTGTGGCCTAGATACATTATGTTCCTTTGTGTCCTTGCCAAGGCATCTGTACACATTGTACCAAATGTGCTGCATAAATGTGTTTATTAAAGTCTCTTACATTTTCAAGTAGTCACAAAAATGGAAAAATTGGTGAACATCCAAGTAATTAAAGAGCTACTCAAGGGTGGAGATGTCGCTTTGTTATTTGTGCAGCTAATGTGTCATGCCACTATTGGGATTAAAGCTTTTATTCTAGTGTGATCACAGTAATCACAGTGCTAATGTCTAAGCCCATTTCCAAATTTCCATTATTTCTTACTAATATTATAAATAATAAAAAATATACAATCAATTGAGGAAAGTTTACGGCTCTGAGAATTACCATAGACAGAGCAATATGGAAAATCATGGCTCATCATAGTAAGATATCTGAATTTTATGAAGTTTAATTTTTGTCTAGTACAAGCACAGTATCCTACATACATTTATAACTATGAGATTTCTTACTGGACGTTCGCTCTTATTAAATAGTGAAGGCTACAGTCTATCAGAGACTGTTTTATGTTATGCTGCATTATGGAGATATTGAGAACAACCCGTTAGCATATTAAACGTTTGCATTTGTTTTTTCACTTTTTGTGAAAACAGCCATCATTTTTTTCATCACTTTTTCCATTGATAAAAATATGAGAGCTTGTTATTTTGTGGGATAAGTAGTAGTTTTGACACCATTCATTTTACCATTTAGTGCATTAGAAAATATGAAAATAGGGCATTAAAATGCTGAAAAAAAATTCTACTACTGTCTTCTGGGTTTAATTTTTGCGCGATAATTGTGCAGTAACAATGACATGGCAAGGTGATTTGTCAGGTTGTTGTGCCTTGTGATCACAACGATATCAAATGTAAAGGTTATTTTTCTGTTTTTGCAGCCTAAATAAAGAGGACCTTTCACCAAATTTTTTTAGGCACACTATGTAATAGTGGCAGCAGAGCAGAATAATTTTTTTTAGTTAATTTCCACTCTCTGGCGGAGATATTTGCAATCAAAGTACGGTATTTGGCACCTAATGAGTTACTTGTTAAGTCCAAGTGGGTGTTATCAGATAGTTTTCACTGGGGACCTGTACTTCTCTCTGTATTAAGGCTGGGTCTCACATAGCGATACACCAGCGATCCCGACAACGATCAGGATCGCTGGTGTATCGCTATATTATCGCTGCTGAGCTGCCAAACAGGCAGCTCAGGCAGCGATCAGCACAAGGACACTGCGGGTAAACATCGCTAGTTACCCGCAGTGTACCTTGGATACCAGCGCCCTGATGCAGGGAGCTGGTAACCAAGGTACACATCGGGTTTCCAGGCGCTGCGCGGTGCCTGGAAACCCGCTGTGCACCTTGGTTACCAGCGGATCGCTGGTCTCCCGCCTGTCACACGCAGCGATGCGTGCCTGTCAGCGGGAGACCAGCGATCAAAAAAATGTCCTGACATTTCAGCGACGATCAGCGATACCTGGCAGGGGGGTTGATCGTCGCTGAATGTCACACACAGCGATATCGCTGGTGAGCTCGGTGCTGCGTCACAAAACTAGTGACTCGGCAGCGATCTCGCTAGCGAGATCGTTGTGTGAGATGGGCCCTTTAGTTGCTATTTGAAAACACTCTTTTGTGCTTTAACCCCTTAGTGACAGAGCCAATTTGCATCTTGATGACCATGCCAAGTTTTACAATTCTGACCACTGTCACTATATGAGGTTATAACTCTGGAACGCTTTAACAGATCCCACTGATTGTGAGAATGTTTTTCCATGACATATTGTACTTCATGCAAGTGGTAAAATTTCTTCGATATGACTTGTGTTTATTTATGAAAAAACGGAAATATGGCGAAAATTTTTAAAATTTAGCAATTTTTAAACTTTTGATATTTATGTCCTTAAATCAGAGATATATATCACACAAAATACTTAATAAATAACATTTTCCACATATCTACTTTACATCAGCACAATTTTGGAAACAAATTTTTTTTATTAGGAAGTTATAAGGCTTAAAAGTTGACCAGCGATTTCTCATTTTTACAACAAAATTTACAAAACCATTTTTTTTGGTAACCACATCACATTTAAAGTCACATTGAGGGGTGTAAATGACAGAAAATACCCAAAAGTGACACCATTCTAAAAACTGCACCCCTCAAGGTGCTCAAAACCACATTCAAAAAAGTTTATTAACCCTTTACGTGCTTCACAGGAACTGAAGCAATGTGAGAGGAAAAAATTAACATTTAACTTTTTTTTACAAACATTTTACTTCAGAACTATTTTTTTTATTTTCACAAGTGTAAAAAGAGAAAATGAATCACAAAAACAAGGGTAACAGGAGAAATTGGACCTCAAAAGTTGTTGTCCAGTTTGTCCTGAGTATGCTGGTATCCCATATGTGGGGGGAAACCACTGTTTGGGCGCACGTAGGGGCATGGAAGGGAAGTAGTGAAGTTTTGAAATGCAGACTTTGATGGAATGGTCTGCAGGCATCATGTTGCGTTTGCAGAGCCCCTGATGTTCCTAAACAGTAGAAACCCCTCAAAAGTGACCCCATTTTGGAAACTAGACGCCCAAGGAGCTTATCTAAATGTGTGGTGAGCACTTTGAACCCCCAAGTGCTTCGCAGAAGTTTATAACGCAGATCCGTGAAAATAAAAAAATATGTTTTTTCCACAAAAATGATCTTTTCACCCCCAAATTTTTACTTTCACAAGGGTACCAGGAGAAATTGGACCCCAAAAGTTGTCCAATTTGTCCTGAATATGCCGATACTCCATATTGTGGGGGAACCACTGTTTGGGTGCATGGCAGAGCTCGGAAGGGAAAGCGCCGTTTTGGAATGCAGACTTTGATGAAATAGTCTGCGGGCATCATGTTGCGTTTGCATTGCCCCTGATGTGCCTAAACAGTAGAAACCCCCCCACAAGTGACCCCATTTTGGAAACTAGACCCCCAAAGGAGCTTACCTAGATGCTTGGTGAGCACTTTGAACCCTAAGTGCGTCACAGAAGCTTATAACGCAGAGCCGTGAAATTAAAAAAATATTTTTTTTCCACAAAAATTATTATTTTAGCCCCCATTTTTTATTTTCCTAAGGATAACAGGAGTAAATAGACCGACAAAGTTGTTGTGCAATTTGTCCTGAGTACGCTGATGCCCCATATGTGGGGATAAACCACTGTTTGGCTGCAAAGCAGAGCACAGAAGGGAGGGAGCACAGTTTCACTTTTAGAATGCAAAATTGGCTGGAATCAATGGTGGAGCCATGTCACATTTGGAAACCCCCTGATGTAACTAAACAGTTGAAACACCCTAATTCTAACTTCAACCCTAACCCCAACACACCCCTAACCCTAATCCCAAACCTAACCATAATCTTCATTACAACCCTAACCCTACACACCCCTAACCCTAATCCCAACCCTAACCCCAACTCACCCCTAACCCTAATCCCAACCTTAACCATAACCCTAACCACAAACCTAACACTAATCCCAACCATAACCCTAACCACAAACCTAACCCCAACATACCCCTAACCCTAATCCCAACCCTAACCCTAATCCCAATCATAATCCCCAACCCTAACCCAAACCCTAACCCTAAAACTTTAGCCCAACTCACTTTAGCCTAACCCTAAAACTTTAGCCCAACTCACTTTAGCCTAACCCTACGACTAACCCTAAAACTTTAGCCGAACTCAGTTTAGCCTAACTCTAACCCTAACCCTAAAACTTTAGCCCAACTCACTTTAGCCTAACTCTAACCCTAACCCTAAAACTTTAGCCCAACTCACTTTAGCCTAACTCTAACCCTAACCCTAAAACTATAGCCCAACTCACTTTAGCCTAACCCCAATGGAAAAATGGAAATAAATATATTTTCTTTATTTTATTATTTTTCCCTAACTAAGGGGGTGGTAGCATCTATCACAGTGACCAAAATTAACCAATAGGAAAAATCTTCCTATTGTTGCCGGGTGCCGCCATTTTCTGACCGGAAGAAGATGGCAGCGCCCACCGGAAGATGCAGGAGGCCCCGAGGACCACCGGGAGGTATGGGGGGATCGGGGACCCTATTTCTCTCTCCTTTGGTGTGCAATCACATCAGAGGAGAGAGAAATTAAATGGCACATCAGATATTTTTTTTCTTGCGGTAGTCGTTATACGGGTAATAACGGCGATCGCAACCCCGGAGTCGGTAAAAACTGACCCGAATCATGTTTTCTGGGCTCTCGGCTACCCCCCCGGCAGTCGAGACCCAGGAGAAAATCTGACTGTGGAGGGCTCTATACGCTTTTTCCACAGCGCCGTTAATTAACGGCGCTGTGGTTTAAGTACCCTTAACTACCACTGTTAAAAGGCATATCGGCGGTCTTTAAGGGGTTAAAGTTAACTCATTAGGTGCCAAATATTTTGATTGCTAATATCTCCACAACAGAGAGCCAAAATTAAAAACAATCAAAAACATTTTATTCTTCTCTGTAGCCACTAATACATTATGTGTCCAGTTTAATGTGAACAATTTGGTGAGAGGTCCTCTTTAGTAATTGTCATCTCTTTTGACGCAGTTACAATGTTATAGTGATACTGGTGGGGACTCCGCCCATCAGGAAATTTTCTTTTTTATGCCTCCCTGTTTTTATATGGCTGCACTGGTGTCTTACTTGTAGGTTATATCTTGCATCTTCTTGCTATAAGCAATTGTTTGGATCTATTATTTTTTATAGCTGTCATCTATATTTATTCTATTTTTCTTATTTATTATTGCATTTGATTTTCTCTTTTTTGTATGTATTATTTACCTATTCAGTCTGCATTTTAGCTAAATGTTATCCAGTCATGGGGACATAATTAATCTCATAAATTTTTGCCTGGTGTTGCTTTTTTTCTGGATTATTATATCCACCCCATGTCTGTTACTTAGATATTTTTAATTGTTTGTCAGCTTTGCATTGTTACTCAAGTAAAGGGAATCTGTCACCCTAAATTGGTGGGATATTTAAATTATGGCAGTCAGGTCAGATGGGCGGTGTTTTGGGTACTTGCCTTAACATGTTGTTCGCCGCTGTCTCCATTATTTCTGGGAATTGTAGTCATTGCCCTCCATATAACGCGCCTGCGCATTGCAATCTTGAATTGCACATGCGCAGTATGCTTTGCCCGCAGATTGCAATGCGCAGGCGTGTTATATGGAGGGCAACGACTACAATTCCCAGAAATAATGGAGACAGCGGAGAACAACATGTTAAGGCAAGTACCCAAAACACCGCCCATCTGACCTGACTGCCATCATTTAAATATCCCGCCAATTTAGGGTGACAGATTCCCTTTAAACAGTTTGTTGGGTCTATAATGATAAGTGTGCAGTTGCTCTGAGTGACTGCAGACCTATGAATTCCCTCACTGCACGCACTGTGCGCCATGGGATTTGCCGTGTCTTTTTTCTATATTGGACTGAAATCTTCCTTCCTAATGCATTACATCAAGAGTTCTTGTGTCATCTGATACTAAACAAACTGAGTGGGAAACATCTGAAGGAAATAACATCACACACACACTCAGAGGAACCAATGTCACTGGTGTTTAGGGTTGAGACAAAACACCTTGGCCGGTGCAGCCTTGACACACACTACCTGACTCACTCCATGGCATATATATTCATCATGGAGCAGTAAGGGGTTCATTGTTCTTCAAGTATCTTTTCTAATTTACTATAACTTAGCACATACGATAACTTACCTTCACTTTATGAAAAGTGAGCAGCACAATACTCACCGGGACACTTGACTGTGTTACATTTGTGTATCTCTGTGTCAGCACCAGTGCAGCCTCTTCCACTGTTTGATGGAGCTGGGTTATCACACGCTCGATATCTCCTCATCTGTCCACCATTACAGGTACGACTACATGCTCCCCAAGAGGTCCATGAACCCCAGTTTCCATGAACTACAATGAAAAGCTAAAGCTTAGCATATGTATAAAACAGAAATTATTATTGCTGTATTCAAGAACTTAGATGCTGGGATGATAAGTGTGGAAAGGAGATAAGCCATGTCCATCACTTATTGTCCATGGTTAATCCAGTATTATCTTCCATCGTAATCTTGTATGATGATACGGTAAAAACTGATTACACATGACCTCAACAAATGTTGTAAATTTGACATTATGTTCTAAAATTAAAGAAAAAAACACCAACAATTTTAGCACCAACATTGTTTTAAATAGTTATTATGTAAAATTTGGTACCTTCACTCTCATAATAACATTTTTTCTAGGGTTCACAAAGCTAGTGGAAATAGAATTTTTTGTGTGTAAAATACATTTTTCTCATACAAAGATAATACTTTAGGCATACACTGGATGAGCTTTGTAGCCACAGTGTTCGCAATGTTTGTAGAATCAATTAGCTTAAATGAAAGTGAGAAAACTGAAAATAGAAGCTTACCTGGACATAAATCACTGTGGCAAAGTTCATTTTCATACTCCATCCCTTCACATTTGTGACCGCCATATTGCGGGGCTGGATTGGAACATTCTCTAAACCTTTGTCGAAGTCCGCCACCGCATGATAAACTGCAGGACGTCCAGCTTCCCCAGGCTGACCACTTTCCATCCACTGAACAAGACAGTATCATACAGCCATTATCATCTATATAAGACGAAGTTCTTATTTACAATCCAGAATGTGAACGATTTATTGTCAATCTCTGTTGTCTTATTTGACAGTAAATGTAACTTTTGATGTTTCATGACCTTCATACATTTATACCTGGTCTTCTGTTTGCATGTTCCTGACTTTTTAATTGTATTCTTGTTAGAATAAAATGGTTATTCCACAAATAAATATTACATATTGTTTTCTGTAGGTTTAAGCAAAAAAAATCAAGTTGGAAAAATGCTCTTGTGTATATGTATGCATATCTTATGTGATATTGCTCTTACATATTTGCTACAATGCCCCATTTTTGTGATCCTTTTTCAGGATTTCCACCTACTGTGTTAAGAGTCTGATGAGAAGAAGCTGCTTTTAATAAAAGGAATCCTGTAACGCTTGTGTACTAGAGGATCCAGATGGTGGTACTAAGTTAGGGAGCATGTCTGACCACCGTCACTGAACACGTAAGGTGGATATCCTAAGAAGGAACCAAAAAAACTGCTGAGGACACCATACGAGGTATGTAACTGCAATATCTAGACAAATCACTGCTCTTATCAAACTCTAACTAACAATCATGCTGCTTTCTCTTCTAACAGAGAAAGAAAAAACAACCTCTTCAGTAAAGTAGTGCTCTATACTTCCCTAGAAAACACTTGGACCTGTAGAGTGAACGGTGTGAACTGTTACACAAAACATGAATTGGAAATGTTCTGCAATTACGCAACAAAATAAAACCAATGACCTCAGCTGAAATACCATGGTCCATAACCAACACTCATGTATTCATTATTCCCACAGAACTGATGGTTTCTAACAGCCAGAGATCCGACCTGACGATGCTATATTGCAATTAACGCAGTGATGTCAAAAAGACATTGCTGCAGATTTGGGACCTGCACCACCATCTGTCTTTTAGCGAGTGGTTAAGGGAAAAGGTTAATAAACATTAGTGACTGTACCTGGACAATGTCTGTCAGAGCATATCTGAGTCTGCACATCTTGACCTTCACAAGGTGATCCATCAAATGACGGAGGAGGATTATTACACACTCTTATACGTCTGTGAGTTCCTTTCCCACATGTCTTGCTGCATGCTCCCCAGGCTTGCCAAGAACTCCATAGACCATTAACTAAAAAAGCAAAGTAACTGACATGTGATCTTCATATGGCGCATTAACTGGTCATAAGAGTCATAGTAAAGGTTGAAGAAAACTGGAGTCAGACATGTGTAAATAAGTTATTTCGTTGAATAACTGCTCTTGATTTGGTGACCTTTAAATTACCGGTAAGTGGAATTTTTATGTTGTAACAACCAACTGATTCTCTAAGAATCTTTTTATATTAACTAGAAATATTGATATTATACAAAGAGGTATTACGTATAAAGGGGTTTTATCAAAAATAATTAAAGAGTAACGGTATTTTTAAGTAACTTTTAAAGCATAACTATCATTTTAATATTTAATTCCATAAATCAATATTAAATGTGAAAATAGAAAACTAGTAAAATGAATAAAGAAAGACAAGCAGTCTTGGAAAGAAAATATAACTTGGCTTTTGTTACTATGTACAGTAAGTAATAATGACAAGCAAATACATAATATTTTTGAGAAGCACTGGGGTACCCTGTACACTGATTCATATTTGATGAACGTTCCAAATAATACTCCAATAATAGTTTACAGAAGAGCTAACATGATTAAAGAAATCATAGCCCCCTTCTACTCAAACCTTAAGAAAAAGAAATTTACCAATGGTATTAAAAGGAATATGTCACCCCCTGGGACGGTTTTAACCTATTTAGTATGGGCATACACGTAACACAATAGTAAAGACAGTCATACCTGTATGCCTCATATCATCAATATTCTTTAACCCTCGTATTCTGTTAAAGTAATGATTTCTTCCAAGTTCTGGGGTGTGCTGTGCCTGGAAGAAAACTCTGCCTCCAGTCTTCATTATTATACCAGCCCCCTCTCATCAGCGTAACAGTGCCCTGTGACATGTAGTGGTGGCCCTGGAATCTCACACCTGCACCCTGCAATATGGCAATTACACATCACTTTTCTGGCCTTTTATAGGCATTGACTTCTTTGTTCTTCTGTGTAGGTGCTGGAGAGTCACTGCTACTTCTGCTCCAGTAACCACCGGCATGCGTGGTAATCAGGTGCTTTTACCACTCCGCACTTAGTGACTCATCGGCGCCTGCGCAGAAAAAGCCAATGCCAATAAAAGGAAGGAAAAGTCGCTCTATTGAAGGGCCAGGTGTGGGATTCCTGGGCCACCACTACACGTCACAGGGCTAGACCACACTTGCATTGAGAGAGGCAGCACCCAAGTAATTGCATATCGCATACTTGAAGTCACATGACAATTGTTCCCGATGCCGGAGAATCCTCAGAGTGTGTAGTGCGCACAATTTGTGGACTCACAAGCCTGCAGTCACAAAGAGTGACTTCATGCTTGTAGTTTTAGAACAGACAACTGCTTTAAATAAACACTGTTAGTCCTGTGGATTCACCTCCACTGTCCACAGAGGAAGAGAGGCTCACCTGGATTAGGAAAGGGGGATAGAGATTTTTCTCCCCTGGAGTAAATGTTGTGCAAACTCCCCACCACTTAGAATGTGGATCTATGTGGCTCTGTGGCTGGGACTCCATAATTTGCTTTGCAGATGACAGCGCGAGAAACACCCGGTGTTTGGGGTGCCGAAACCGAACAGTAACAGGGACTTCCTGGTGAAGTCCATGTTCGGGGTCTGTGCCCCAACAGAAGGTGTTCGGTATGGACCCCGAACTTTACTGTTCAGGTTCGCCCATCTCTAGTCCTGACATGTGTTGGTATGGAGTAAGTTAAACATTGTGGGACAAGGAAGTTATTTTTCAGAGTAGATTGAGATTTCAGGGTGAAGATTTGAGGAGAACAAGTGGCTCATAGATGGAGAAAGAATTCTCTGATAAGATGTATCGAAAAGCTTTTGTATTATTGGTTTATGCAAATTTGTTGACTGTACAGTTTCCTTTTAAAATTTCCAAACTCTAACACTGTTGAATTAAACAAACGTGTGTTATTTCCACCCCAAACCACTACCCTTTCCAGGTTTTTCTTTTTTACCCAGCAGTCCCTAAAGTGGTCCATGTAAATCCATTGTCTGTAGGCATGTAGCAAAGTATACAGTTGTTGTAAAAAGGGAACAAACCAGCACGTGACTCCTATGACAATTTATGCTGTGGTAAAGGGCTGACACCAACAAATATATGTTAGTTCTTTTACCTAGATAGGCAGCAGACGATCAGTGATTGTAACCTCACAGCCTCTAGCAGCAGTGCACATGCTCAACCCTTCCTGACACACAGTCTTTGTTACCCATGTGGGTGTAATAGAGAAGGCCTGGGGGTACACTGGTAATGCATGTCCCCTAGTAAGACAGAATTGAAGCATGCCCAGACATCAGGGTCAGAACCAAAAGGTGGACATGTCCAAGGGGACCGAATGATAAAAAAGGGGGCTGTTATAGTAAAGTAGTAGGACAGTATCTCCCAAATGATCCATAATCTAGAAACAGAGTACTTTGCTTACTTTCATTACTTAGTGTGTAAACTGAGTTACTGTATATGTATCTTTGTAGAAATACCCCTTTAACTTTCCTTATTTCAGAATAATGAAAAGTTAAGAAGATTTTTCTGCATGAGATATATTTCCAAAACTACACACCTGGACAAGGTTCAGTGTTACATACTATGGTATCAACAGCTTTCCCTAAACATGACTTTCCCCCTCCTTGGCCCGGAGGAACATGACAGCTCCTTGTTCTTGTTTTTTTGCCACTTCCACATGTTTTTGAACACTCTTCCCACGGACTCCAGTCAGACCAACTTCCATCCACTAAACAAAAGGAGAAATGTATTATCTTTAGGGTTCAATAAAGGACACAAAACTGAACATTCACATGTCTAACTGTAATATAACTGTAATATTCTCTAATATAGTGGCAGAACTATATGTTTACAACTTCATGGCACTATATCATTTTAGCAAGTGAGCAAGGTAGAAATGTGTATTAAAATATAACTTTTAATGGTTCAAATAAAATTATCCCTTGAGGTCCATTAAAAAACACCAGACTAATATATTAAAAAACTATGAAAACACCAAAAAAGAAATGACCAAAAAAGGTGCGTACCAGAATGTATATTAAAAAATAGCCTTATTAGATTGGCTCAAATTTATGGTGAAACAAAATGACCAAGGTATATTTCATCATCAATGTACAGAAAGGGTCATGTCTCATGCCAATATTCACATAGAATCATCATATACCGGTATGTCCCAAAAAAAGGTATACATCAATAACAACTATAAGAAACAATCTCACCCAAAGGTGTCATTTTCTTCAGGTTGTGCTTGACCTGATCCAGCAAGGGAGGCTTTCACACATAGCCATACAATACCTTGCTACAAGGACATAGCAATAGCATGAGATATATTTCGTCCCCAAACACCATACTCCCGACGCGTTTCTCTTGGCAAGATCATCAGGGGAGACACACCAAAAGGGACTTCATCGCGTGACCTCCAGCTTTAAATAATGCGCCAAGACAGGCAGAGAAAGTGTCAGTTCCGGTGCGCTCTTCTCTGGAACGCATCGAGGACCGGCAATCGTCACTTCCGGGGGTGGAGAACACTCCCAGAGCGACATCATTTCCTATGTGCGTTCCACCAGGAGTTACATCATTGTGGTCAATTCTTCTTTGATGAAGTGAGACAGTGTTAAATAATTTTTATGTATTCTGACACAGGATACATATTAAGGGACACAAATTTATAAGAAGGTCCCATTTTGACTATGCTAAAAACCTCCACATAGAATTTGTGGGAAATTACCACAGATATTAATCTAGTTGGTCCACACATATAGGTCAGTGGGGAAGCATATAGAGGTATATAATTAAAAAAAAGGGTAAAGCCCTAGCAATCCACTTAACCACTTAAGGGGGAGAGCTAAAAAAGGCACCGGCGGTCTAAATGAGAAAAGGCATATAGGATGTTTCAATTATATTATAAAAACTTTTCTTATAAAAATTTAAAACTCTGAAAAACAGGTTGAAGATCCATTATACAGAGGTGGAGTGATACACTGGAGATCAAGTGGGATTAATTTGAGAGATTTTATACTGTCCCTAACGTCATCCTGAAAATTTTCACTGCCTAACAGTGGAGGTTGACACCCTAAGACAGAAACGAGAAATGGCGCCCCCACTCCGCGACGGCTCACCCTAGATACACCCTAAGTTACCCTACATATGGTTTCCTTGAAGAGAAAGAGATGATATACGTAAAGGAAATATACATGAAGGATAGAAAAGAGAGAGGTGGAGTGATATTCACAGTGCTAGTAGAATACTGATCGCTGTCTGTTGTCCTGCCTGACAGTGGAGGTTGACACCCTAAGTTACACGGTGCCCCCACTCCTCAGCAGCTCGCCATAACTTACCCTCACACCCTTTTAAAAAACAATTGTAGGTCAGGATCTCATTGAGGCCCAAAGGAGTTTGTATTTTTAGACAAAAAATCCATTTCGTCTCGCCCTGTAAAATCCTTTGGTTCCAATTACCACCTCTCTTTGGAGCATCCACTTTATCAATTCCCAGAAATTTAAGATCAGAAATGTCACCATTGTGAAAAGTAGTCATGTGTCGCGCTAAAAGGGTGTCTCTCCTATGGACAATATCTCTCAAGTGTTCACCTATACGTCTTCGGAATTCTCGTATTGTTTTTTCCATGTATTCAAGACCACATGGGCAAACTGCTTTTCCTTTGAGCGACAGTTGATGAAATGCTTGATCTGATAATCTTGGTTCTTCACATTGCTTATAAATTGTCTTCCTGTGGCTAAAATGGGGCATGCTATATAGCCACTGCATTTAAAGCAGCCTTTCAAATCGTTGGAAAGCCAGGTCTCCTGTCTTAGAGGTATGAAATGACTGCAGACAATCCTGTCTCCTATAGATTTTCCTTTTTGGAAGGTGATACTTGGATAGGAACCCACTAGATCTCCATTGTCCTCATCCATCCTCACGATCAACCAATGTTTTTTAAGAATCGATCGTACTTGTGCTTTTGAATTGTATGTTGTAATATATCGACAAGTCAATGATTCCTCTTTGTTTTGTGATGGAATCGGCAATTGTCCTCTGTCGATTTTTTTTCATGTCATTATAGGCTTTTTTAAGAATCCCATCCGGGTAGCCCTTTTCCAAAAAGCGTTCTCGTAAATCTGCAGCTTGCTCCTCATAATCAATTTCAGAGGAGCAGTTGCATCGCACTCTCAAGTATTGTCCCTTTGGAATCCCCTTCTTCAGTGGGACTGGATTGTGACTGTCCCACCGAAGGAGGGCATTGGTCTCCAGTGTACCACTCCACCTCTGTATAATGCATCTTCAACCTGTTTTTCAGAGTTTTAAATTTTTATAAGAATATTTTTTATAATACAATTGAAACATACTATATGCCTCTTCTCATTTAGACCGCCAATGCCTTTTTTAGCTCTCCTCCTTAAGTGGAGTGGTAGGGCTTCCCCTTTTTTTTTAATTATATGCTTCCCCACTTACCTATACGTGTGGACCAACTATATCTGTGGTAATTTCCCACAAATTCTATGTGGAGGTTTATAGCATAGTCAAAATGGGACCTTCTTATAAATTTGTGTCCCATAATATGTATCCTGTGTCAGAATACATCAAAATTATTTAACAACATCTCACTTCACTAAAGAAGAACTGACCACAATGATGCACGTTTATTTTTGTTTCCTGTTTGATTATGATATGTGCTTTATATGCTGTTCCCTTCATTAACATAATCCTGCCTGAGCTGTTGATGATGTGGGCTCTGGAAATGACGTTTGCGTAACTCCTGGTGGAATGCACATAGGAAATGACGGCACTCCGGGACTGTTTTCCACCCCTGGAAGTGACGATTGCGGGTCATCGATGCGTTCCTGAGAAGAGCGAAACAGAACTGACACTTTCTCTGCCTGTCTTGGCGCATTATTTAAACGAGGTAAATGAACATTTACCAGTCCCATTTCTTCCTTCTCAATAGGCGTGCAGGAAGTCACGCAATGAAGTCCCTTTTGGTGTGTCCCATGATGATCTTACCAAGAGAAACGCGTCGGGAGTATGGTGTTTGGGGACGAAATATATCTCAGGCTATTGCTATGTCCTTGTAGCAAGGTATTGTATGGCTATGTGTTGGATCAGGTCAAGCACAACCTGAAGATAATGACAACTTTGGGTGAAATTGTTCCTTTTAGCTGTTATTGATGTATACCTTTTTTGGGACATATATGATGATTTTATGTGAATATTGGCATGAGACATGACCCTTTCTGTACATTGATGATGAAATATACCTTGGTCATTTTGTTTCACCATAAATTTGAGCCAATCTAATAAGGCTATTTTTTAATATACATTCTGGTATGCACCTTTTTTGGTCGTTTCTTTTTTTGTGTTTTCATAGTTTTTTGAATATATCAGTCTGGTGTTTTTTAATGGACCTCAAGGGTTAATTTTATTTGAACCATTAAAAGTTATATTTTAATACGCATTTCTACCTTGCTCACTTGCTATAATTATTGATTGGTAGATACAAGTTTTCTTCCACTATATGATTTTGCAGAAAACACGCACACACGTACGCACGCACACATATTACTATATATATGGAAAGATATATGAATTCAAAAGGTAAAACGCATAGAGGATCATGATTTCTGCTAAACTGTAACATTGCATTACAAGTGATCAGATGATTGCAGCTTCAAGTCACCTAATAAGATTAACAAATACAGTAAAAATGAGAAAAAAAGTTTTAAAAAATATGAAAATAATAAAAAACACAAAAGTTCAAATCATTTTGTTTTTGCCCATTTAAAAATAAAACAATAAAAAATACACATTTGTTATGTCTGCATTCATAAGAGTCTGATCTATCAAAATATAAAATAAATTAATTCAATTAGTAAACAGCGTGACGAGAGAAAAATAAAAACGTCAGAATTATTTTTTTTTCCTGTTGTAACATTGCAAAAAAATATAATAAGAGGCAATCAAAAGATCGTATCTACCCAAAATAGTATCAAAAGCGTCAGCTCAGGGTGCAAAAAATAAACCCTCACTCAACCCCATATCCCAAAAAATGAAAACGTTACGGGTCTCGAAAAAGTTACTACCTACCTGCCTGTTCTGCCCGGCTCCGATCTCTGCTGACTCATACCGCTCCTGCCGGCAATTCTGCCACTTCCATTGACAGATATTTTCTGCCTCTCTGCTCTGTAAACTCAGAATGCTGTTTGACAGTACGGCTCCCCGCTGCCTAACTGCGGGAAGCCTGCTGTCAATCAGCATGATGGTGGCAAGCATGACGGTCTATTATCAACTGATTGGGTATCATCGGCAACTGTCGTATAATGTCCCATTATTTGCCCCTCATTTCGTGTTTTTAGTTTAAGGGGATTAGGGTCCTATTAGTGCCAGTAATCATCATTGTTTATCTTCAGGGGCCCCTTTAGCATCTGGGTAGAGGTACCCGTAGTGGCACTAGTGTTTAATAGGACACCTAGGGACAGACTACGTTGAGCGGGGGGCCAAAACCATCGTTCCCCCTTGGGTGCCAACCTCCGCGGCAAGGTAGTTATCAGCCTAGGACTTACATTAGGGTTTGTTTAGCCCACCCCTTAGATTTTTATTGGTTTTGTACACTTTTTGCTTGGTGTGTTTTTGTTTGTTTCATTTTTTGGGTATTTACCTTCAAATAGGTTTTTAATCAATAAAGATTATTTCATGAGGTTTAATAAATATGATTTCTCATGACCCATAGACAGAGCAGCTGGGCAGTGGAAGAGCTTCTCTGATGCGGAGAGCAGAATTTCTGGCAGAAGTCAGTGGGTGATCGAGCCAGGAACAGGCGAAGTACTCAGCAACTAAGTGCCTGTTAGTTTTTAGGCCCATAGTAAAAAAATTTTAAAAAAATGTCCCAAATAACCCCTTTAAGGATTACTAGTTTGCTTTTGACACTATGACTTATACACATTTGCCTTTAGTGATATGACCTGATGTTTTCTTGATTCACTATGTACATGTCTGATCATTTTACATTAACTGCAGAAACCGAGTAATCAAAACTACCTGGGCAAAGTTTATTTTGACAGATTCTGGTCTCTGACTCTTCTCCTTGGCAGGACAGGCCACCATTTGCTGGGGCAGGGTTGTCACACAGTCGTATGCGTTTTTGAACTCCTTGGCCACAGGTTACACTGCATAATTGCCATGGCAGCCAATCTGAAAACCCACCAAGCACTGGAAAAAAGTTCAGTGGGTAAAGTAATGTTTGCAAACAATGGTAATATATTTCTTTCAGCACAAGAATGATTGAAAATTCCAATAGTTATCAAATATTACCTGCTTTTAAATTACGAATAATAATTTATTGGTAAATTGGCTTGAATGACAGTTCACCTTGCTCAACAGGAGATGTCAATTACTGATGTCCATTAGTTATAAAAGAACATATTTCGGCAAAGTTTGATATAATGGACAACCCCTTTAAAAACTGTTATATGACTTCAAATTGCTACACAAAAAGGTAGAAAATATTTCATATCACCTTCTACAGTAAAGGAAGCTTTGGCTACTACAGATCCCATGACATTTGTTGCTCTGCATTCATACATAGACGTATCCTCCTTGCGAGCTGCAACAATTTGTAGAGAACCATTTGATAATATGGTGAATCGAATGTCTCCAGACATAGGATGCGTCACACGGGCCCAAACAATGTCAGGTTTAGGTTCACCTTCTGCTTGACAATTCAGAAGCACTGTTGAACCTTCATTCACAGTAGTGTCTATAGGAGGAATTGTTAAGATGGGAGGTTCTGTAAATGTAAAAAAGGGACACAACATTAAGTGTTATACAATTCTTGATATTTCTACTTTTTAATTGAAATATTATTAGCTAGAATGTTCTTCTTACAATTCTGTTTAGAAACTATTGATTTCATAGCTACAGTTTTTCAGCCCTTCACCAATGAATATTCAAAATTCTTTAACATCCTAACTCAAAGAAAAAATAGGGTTATACCCTGTTAACAACTTGAAAAAAAGTTTAGTTGCTTTATGAAAGAGAAACAAAAAAATAATCTTATGGATCTTTTAAAGTCTAACAAAAAGAAAATAAACTATGTTAAAAAGAAAGCTAACATGCCTTCACTACGTTGTCTCAAAAGCTTGCTTATTGACGTTATTTCTCATATTTTTATTAGCTCTTTAAAGGGTATCAAATCTTCAATATTATTATTTTGTTTCACTTACTGAGAATAATAAAGCCTTTAACAACCCATCCAAAATCTTTAATAGACCTTTCATGAAACCATATCAATTAAATCTATCTTAAAAGATTAGTCATTTTCACTTTAGATTGAGAACATTGGAAAGCTTGTAGCCATGTGCATGTGTAAACTGTACACCCATAACTTTACCTACCGATGTACCTGAGAAAGTACAAATATGAGGGATGTTTACAAATCTAAATGAACGAAAGATCTGCCACAATATTGTGCCAAATAATTAAGTATATGCCGTGTGCAAAAAATATATTTTCACTTTTCATGCCTACATTATGTTGAGAAAATTTGTCAATGTGTCAAATTTTGTGCTAAGTATTGCTGTAATTGTAGGAAGCTATAATACATATATGAGGATTGTAATGAGCGTGTTATACAGCTGATACCCTCCTGTATCTGCCAGGATCAGACATAAGTATGATCTCAGTTTTGATGCTGCAGTCAATGCTTATTGCGGCATATAGTGGTTAGACAGGAGGAGAAGTTATATAATCCTAAAATTACCACCAAAACACAGAAAATAAAGTACAAAATTTATATCAAAGTGTGTTTAAACTTTATTAATAAACTATATACTATAGTTTTCATAAACGATAAAAATTATTAACACAACTACAAAAGACAAAACCATTAAAAAAAACATAAAAACCAAATAAATGAAAGGGAGGAGAAGTTGCTCAATCAGCCCATCAACTCAATCCCAAACAAACGCAACATATTTCTTATATTTTGACTCTTGGAGATGAAAAAAGTGAAAAAAAGGGAAAATGGTAATAGGAAGGGGTTAAGAAATTTAGCTGGCAGTCTTTTTGTCGGTGTCTTACATACCAAATATACAAGAATAACTTACTTTGCAAAGACAATGTATTAATGTGCTCCAATATTCCAGCCTCATTTGTAGCTATGCAGGAATATTCACCAACATCTTCATTCTGTGCAATAAAGTGATCAATGAATACTTGTAGGAAAGCATCAAGAAGAGCAATAGCTGCCGGAAAACCAGAACTCTATATAACAATAACATAAAACAACTAATTCGATAACATAATGCAAACCACATTTAACTCATGAAATTCCAGCAAAAACTTTAAACAAAATAGCCAATAAGACAATTCATTTCAGGAATTTGCTGCTAAGATCTAGATTTACTTTTCTTGCTGGCTGATGGATTTGGAAAAAATCATTGACTTCAGCCTCAATAAAGCAGTTATGAATGAACTCCACATACAGTAAACTGATTATTAGGTATTTAGCTTTGTCTTCATTCAAAACAATAATTATTTACTCTCAAATGTATAATGTGATTATATATAATACTATTCCATTTCTTATATATATTCATGTGCGGAAGTGAAGACGTTTGTAGTACGGATTGTTATTCTTAACATATGAGGAGTGGACATATTAATATTTTACCTTCATTCAAACAGCATATAAAGATAAAGGTGATGTAATTGAAGAAAAAAAAGCATTAAAAAAACTGACTTTGCAGCAATTTAAAAAACTAAATATTCACAAATAAGCCACTATCTTTATGTGGGAAAAGGTAATTACAGTACTTGTCTACCTGATATTGTTCCAAACGGGCAGAAATAAACATGTCTAGTCTGTATGTCTACAAATGGGGATCCAACAGGTTCTTTTAAAAAAGAAAGGTGCATACTGAGGTGCCAAAGTTTACCTTGATATGTAACATATTGGTGTGTGTTTCTGCGTTGAATATCAAGGTATAATTTGTTACATCATGCAATATAACATGATAAAAAGCCATCTAATGTTCCTTACATCATGTATGTAACATGTGATATGTCAAGCTATGGTTTGCACCGTCTGTGAACAGATTTTTTTCCACTTTATATTTATACTTATACCGTATTTTTCGGATTATAAGACGCACTTTTTTTCCCAAAATTTTTTGGAGAAAATGGGTGTGTCTTATAATGCGGAAATACTTTACTGGCTGCAGTGAAGCGGGGTCCAGGGGTCGCGGTTGGGGGAGGAAAGAGTGGAGCATTCCTGAAGGCCACATGCTGGGATGAGAGGGTGTTCCGATGTGCGGGTGTCCGGTGCTCCGGTGCTGCAGGTGGTGCTTCGGTGCTGCTGGTGTTGTCCGGTGCTGTGGGTGGTGATCTGGTGCTTCGGGTGGTATCCGGTGCTGCGGGGGCTCTGCCGACATTTTGTGAAAGGCCAGAGCCCCCGCAGTTCCATGGTTTCCTATGCAGTGGACCCCAAGAAAATGGCTGCCAGGGGCGGCGCATGCGCAGATGGAGATCTCAGCACCAAGATCTTGGGAGATGAGATCTCAGTGCTAAAATCTCATCCCCCGAGATCTTGGTGCACAGATCTTAATCTGCGCATGCGCCTCCCTGGTAGACATTTTCCCGGAGTCCACCGCAGAAGAAACCATGGATTTTGTGCCGGGGCTCTAGCCTTTCATAAAATGTCCACAGAGCCCCCGCAGCACCTGGGAACCACTGGACACCACCCGCAGCACCGGGGCACTGGACACCAGCAGCGGCGCGCCTCACATCGGAACACCCCCTCATCCCAGCATGCGGCCTTCAGCAATGCTCCCCTCTTGCCTCCTCCAGCAGCGACCCCGGGACCCCACTTCACCGCAGTCACCACCCCCGGTAAGCAATAAGACGCATGGATTATAAGAAGCACCACAATTTTATTAAAAAAAGTTTTTTTCCTATTTTTCTCCTCAAAATTTGCGGTGCGTTTTATAATTCGAAGCATCTTATAATCCAAAAAACACGGTATTTAGGCTGGAGTAATTTCTCTATATTCTTTGGAGAAAATATTTTATTTTCTGAGGATTAATAATTTCAATACATGAATATTATTTAAAAGTTGTAAGGTAACCCAATTAGTACATAAACATTATTTCAACCTCTTTGAGAAAGCAGCTTTTCCAGTTTGGCTCATTTTTTCCTCCCCTTCTTCTAAGAGCGACAACTATTTTATGTTTCAGTCAATGTAGCCATATGAAGGCTTGTTTTTATGTAGGACAAGTTGTATAGTTTTGAATGACATCATTCGTTTTACCATATCATCTACTGAATGATGGAAAAAAAACTAAGTTGGACGTGCCTTCATTTTTACAAATTTCATTGTGCAGTAAAAGTGAGAAGACAATATGATTCTTCAGGTCAGTGTGGTTAGAGATGCCAAATGTGTGTTATTCATATATATATATATATATATATATATATATATATAATTTTTTAGTAATTAATTAAAAAATCTGAAATTTGACAGAAAAATATAACTTTTTTATTTTTCAGTCTATGGAGCTGTGTGAGAGCTTATTTTTTGCAAGTGAATGCACTACCGGAAAAAGCCGAAGACTGCCAAGTGCAGTGAATACTGCCGGCAGTTAATAAGGGGCCACGGAAGCAGATGCGGCAGCGGGACGGGAGGATGCGTCACTGGACAGGTAAGTATAATTATAATGGCCATATCTGTAAAGTTCAAGTTCGGGGTTCGGACGCAAGTTTGCGTAATCTCTGGCCCCAAACACGAACTTTACAAAAAACTCGGGTGAACCCGCCGATCCTGAACATCGGGGGGTTCACTCATCACCAATTTGGGTTAAATCTTATATATTACTCACTTTCTATTGCATTATTTTGGGGAACCAAACAATGATAAATCTGTCAGTGATTGACAATGGAATTGAAATTGTCAAATAGTTTAACAGCAGCGATCGTGAGTAGCACAGAATGCTGCTGTTAAAGGCAGATGCAGGCTATGTATTACAGCCGACATCTGCCCTTTATGGAGTGGCATAGCTCCTGAGCCCACTCCATTCACGCACACCGTAACCAGGATGTACATGTACTGTAGGTGTACAAAGTGATTACATTTTGTTTATTTTTTATTGCATATTTTTAAAGGCTTTAGAAACAAATTTCTTTTGGTCTCTTTATTATCATATCCATATTACAAAGTGATAATAAAGCTTTGCTAAATTAGTCTAGGTAATGTAGTTGCTTCTTTATTATTTTTGCTATAAATGCCCAGTTAAAATATGTAAGGTAGCACAGATAAATCAGGAATAAACAATCGATCGCTGCCTGCTGTAAAAAGGGGTAAGATTAGAAGAGAGATAAAGATATTTAGACATTACAGTAAAATCTATGTATGATATAGAAGTGCAGATGGTGTGAACAGCTACAGTGAAGGAAATAATTATTTGATCCCTTGTTGATTTTGTAAGTTTGCCCACTGACAAAGACATGAACAGTCTATAATTTTACGGGTAGGTTAATTTTAACATTGAGAGATAGAATATCAAAAATAAAATCCAGAAAATCACATTGTATAAATTATATAAATGTATTTGCATTTTGCAGTGAGAAATAATTGATCCCTCTGGCAAAAAAGACTTAATACTTGGTGGCAAAACCCTTGTTGGCAAGCACAGCAGCCAGACATATTTTGTTTTGTAGTTGATGAGGTTTGCGCACGTCAGGAGGGATTTTGGACCACACCTCTTTGCAGATCATTTCTAAATCATTAAGATTTTGAGGCTGTCGCTTGGCTACTCAGAGCTTTTACTCCCTCCATAATTTTTCTATGGGATTAAGGTCTGGAGACTGGCTAAATTGTTTAAATTGTTTAAATTGTTATCAGCTAAAAAAATATTACATCATAAAGTCCTTAATTCTTTCTTGACAGGCTGGCTTACCTTAGTGTTATAAATTGCTAAAGAGCCATTACTGAACTGCTTAAACCGTTTATTATACAGAATATCGTTTCCTTTCTTGTTCCACTGAATTTTCGGAATTGGATTTCCTTTTACGATACAATGTAAAATAATACTGCCACCCAAAGACACAGTCTGAACGATGTGATGGATCCCAACAAGAACAGGAGGCTCTAAATATGTGTAAAAATGTAATAAGTATATATTTAATAAAAGACATTTAGCATAACTTGATTTAGAGAAATTCTCTTTAACTAAATATGTGAGCACAAGCTCCCCCATCCTTGTGTGACTACTGACAATTAGGCAGATCTGCTTGAATTTGTCCAGGAAATTCTATTTGCACTTAAGATATCCGCTGTGAATCAAATGTGTCTTATTATAATCTGATGTCTCCCCAGACCACAGAGCACAATAAATATAGGTTAAAAAAAATTAAAGAAATGACTGTATACACACTTTACCCCGACCTCACCTGTCCAGCTAACCAGCCCATCTCTGTGCCGGTCTTTCAGGTTTCTTCTCCCACCGCATCACGGCATCTTCTGAACTTCTCCTCCTGAGTTCTAGCCTGTGCAGAGGGACCAAATATTCTGGGACTAGATGGGAGAAGTTTGACTTCCCCTGATGAAGCTGTGTTCAACAGCGATATGCGTGGGGCTTGTTCCCATGTGCCATGCTCCTTAGGCTCCTTCATGTTTCCTGCCATTTAGGGCACTGTGACTCTTCTGGGTTTTTGTCTGCAGGCTTTTGGGACTGGGATGCTACTGGTTTACCCCTTTTCCCACATCAGTGGACATACATCTGGGGCACATCTCTACCCTCAGTCTCTCTAGTGAGTATGAATCAGTATGGATAAGAATAATTCTTATTTTGTCCTTTCCATGGCTCTTTTTCTTTTTTCATATTTTTCCAATTGGGTGCTATATCTTTAGCCCCTATTTGGCTGCAGTTCCCAGGTTTTCATATATGCATCTTGTGATTTGTGTGTGTTTTGTATTCACATGGTTCATTAGGATATATTCACCAGTGGGCCGCATTCACACATGAGTTCCATGTCCATTGTCAATTGCAGATAGTGGCAATTTGTGTCCACTAGGGGCAGATGCATATAATAACATAAAGGGTCATTACATTATATTGTTTGGCACTAGCCAGGGGTCTGATGTATGGTACATGGCACATTTTGTGTGTTTTTAAATGATTTTAATTGTTGTGTGTTTTTGCTTATCCAAATAAAATATGTTATGGTATTTTTTCTATCCTAAATTGTTTCCCGGTGTGCAGACTTATTATTGTTATGGTCTTTTTCTCTCCTTGTTTAGATGGGAGAAGTTTGAAGACTAGACCGAAGCTGAGAGGAGTTGAGCAGCAGGACAGATCAGGCACAAAGACAGGCATGTATAATTTTTTTTAACCTTTTTCAATGTGGCACATTTGCTGGTTTTGTGAGAAGCAAACCGCCCAAAATTTGGGTTAGTCTGAATCCATGAAGTTTGAGAAATTTGATTGACTTATCTCTAATTACAACTCTTTACATCCACCCAAACATGCCACAAGCAAATTTAATTATTTTAGGCATACCACTTAAAGGGAATCTGTCACCCCATTTTTGGCCTATGAGATACGGCCACTGCCATCAGGGGCTTATCTACAGCATTCTGTAATGCTGTAGATAAGCCCCAGTTGTCAAATGAAAGTGAAGAAAAACGAGTTAGATTATACTCACCCAGGGGCGGTCCGCTGTCTGGTCCGGTCCGGAGGGAGTCGCGGTCCGGCGCCTCCCATCTTTGAGCAAAGCCATCCTCTTCTTTCCATCCCGTCGCGGCTCCTGCGCAGGCGCACTGATCTGCCCTGGTGAGGGCAGAGCAGAGTACTGCAGTGCGCAGGCGCCGGGAAATGTCAGAGAGGTCGGGCGCTTGCGCACTGCAGTACTCCGCTCTGCCCTCACCAGGGCAGATCAGTGCGCCTGCGCAGGAGCCGCGATGGGATGGAAATAAGAGGAGGGCTTCGCTCGAAGATGGGAGGCGCCGGCCCGGACCGCGACTCCCTCCGGCCCGGACCGGACGGTGGAACGCCCCTGGGTGAGTATAATCTGATAGTTTTTCTTCTCTTTCAGGTGACATCGGGGGCTTATCTACAGCATTACAGAATGCTGTAGATAAGCCCCTGATGGCGGTGGCTGTATCTCATAGGCCAAAAATGGGGTGACAGATTCCCTTTAATATGCCTCAGTTATTTGTTTTGTGCTCATTCCCTGAGGGTACAGACAAAGTTTTGCGCTTGTGATGCCTCAATAATTCAGTGCCTATTTCCATATATTTCAGTAACATTTTTATCACTTCCCAGTTCTCAGTAGAGCCAGGGTTAGTGTTAGGGTTAGTTATCCAATTTGTTTAAAGTGAATCTGTCACCATGAAAAGGCAGTCAAATCTGTAGGCACTATGTTATAGAGCAAAGGGAGCTGAGCATATTGATATATAGTTTTGTGAGAAAAGATTATTATATGACCTGTGTCCAGTGGTGTTCCTATCAGTGACTGACAGCTTTCTTTGTAAAAGAGTACACACAGGCATAGCTGTAGCATAGCATAAGACTGCCCACTGGACCGAAAATCTCAGAAACAGCAGAGATATAAGTGGAAGCAGAGATATAAGTGGAAAACATAAGTTATACTGAATCTATTCTCACAAAATCATATATAAATGTACTCAGCTCCTCCTGCTCTGTAACATGCCATTAAATTGGATGGCATTTTTATGGTGACAAGTCCCCTTTAAATTTGGAAAAATCTGAGCTATAACGCAAAGTGTCATAAAGTGATAGATTATCCTCATATTTAGTTACATTTGTTTCCAGAATTACATTTTTTTCAAATTTAACATATCAAAATTTGAAATATTATACTTAAAAAAATTAATTTAGAGTGGGTTGTTATTCTCTGATTCTGTTATTGAGACTGAGACAGGCTTCTGTTAAAAACCTCAATATTTGCCTTCAGAAATTACTATCCTATTGTAGTGGCCGGCATGAATATAATAGTTGTATTCTCACAATATGTATTACCTCTCACAAACACGTGCACTGTAGTATTGATAGAGGACACTGTGTTTTCTGCTGTGCAGGTATATTCACCTTCTTCCTCTTTTAGAATCCTTTCAATCATCAAATCAGTCAGAAGTTTACTTTGTCCTGATTGTGCTGCAAAAAATGCACAGTTACATTCACACAGACAGGCATGTTGAATTTCAAATGTAAAGTGCAGAGCTGAAAGGATTTGGATTAAAAACATACCACATTTGTCCATGGACTACATCTGATATTGCAGCTGATTCCCATTTACATAAATGGGTTGAAATTCAGTAAGGTCGGCGTCACACTACTGTAGAATACGGACGAGTGCTATGCGAGAAAACATCGCATAGCACTCGGCCCAGTGTTAATCTATGGTGCAGCTCACATCACCATTTATTTTCTCAGGCGTATTGAGCATGCGTGTAAAATTGCAGCATGCTGCGATTGTCACCGAGAATCGGTCGAGACTAGGCAATGCAAGCCTATGGGTGCGAGAAAAAAAATTGCACAGCACTCGGACCATGTGAGTGCTGTCCAATTTTTACGCACCGGTGTCCTTTGAAAAGCCGGCAATTCATGTGCCACATACTATAAAATCACACTGTCAGGTTAGAATAGAATAGATAGGATAGATATATACACATAGGATACATAAATATATAGATGTCAGTGACACACACACACATATATATGTATATATATTACATAGATAGAAGAAAATCTGGCAATTCATCTGCCGTGTTCTGTAAAATCACTGCAGGAGCCGACAGGATAGAAGAGATGGATTACATATAGTAAATACAAATAGAATAGGTGGATATACAGATGTCTGTGACAAATACAATTAGCGCAGTGTGTGTGCAAATTACTGTACATGTATTTAATTAATAAAAGATTATTTTTTGGAAACAAATGGCATGAGCTCCAGCACAATTTTCATAACCAGCAGAGGGAAAGCAGATAGCTGGTGGCAGATTTTTATAGCCTGGGAAGGGTGTAATACCCATGGAACTTCCCAGGCTATTAATCTCAGCTCAAAACTGTGTACTTAGCCTTTACTGGCTATTAACCCCTTAACCCGCAAGGGTGGTTTGCACGTTAATGACCGCGCCAATTTTTACAATTCTGACCACTGTCTCTTTATGAGGTTATAACTCTGGAACGCTTCAACGGATCTTCACGATTCTGAGAATGTTTTCTCGTGACATATTGTACTTCCTGATAGTGGTAAAATTTATTCAATATAATTTGCGGTTATTTATGAAAAAAATGGAAATATGGCAAAAATTTTGAAAATTTTGCAATTTTCAAACTTTTAATTTTTATTCCCTTAGAACAGAGAAATATGTCACACAAAATAGTTACTAAATAACATTTTCCACATGTCTACTTTACATCAGCACAATTTTGAAACCAAATTTTTTTTTTTGCTACGAAGTTATAAGGGTTAAAAGTTGACCAGCGATTTCTCATTTTTACAACAAATTGTACAAAACCATTTTTTTAGGGACCACCTCACATTTGAAGTCACTTTGAGGGGTCTATATGGCAGAAAATACCCAAAAGTGACACCATTCTAAAAACTGCGCCCCTCAAGGTACAAGAAGTTTGTTAACCCTTCAGGTGCTTCACAGGAGCTGAAGCAACTTGGAAGGAAAAAATGAACATTTAACTTTTTAGTCACAAAAATGATCTTTTACAAACAATTTTTTATTTTAACAAAGGTAAAAGTGGAAAATGGACAGAAAAAGTTGTTGTGCAATTTCTCCTGAGTACGCCGATACCCCATATGTGGGGGAAAACCACTGTCTCGGCGCCACGGCAGGGCTTGGAAGGGAAGGAGCGCCGTTTGACTTTTTCAAACCAAAATTGGCGGGAATTGAGATTGGATGCCATGTAGCGTTTCGAGAGCCCCTAATGTGCCTAAACAGTGGAAACCCCCCACATGTGACATCATTTTGGAAACTAGACCCCCTAAGGAACTTATCTAGATCTGTGGTGAGCACTTTGAACCCACAAGTGCTTCACACAAATTTATAATGCACGGGCATGAAAATAAAAAATCCTATTTTTTTCCCTCAAAAATAATATTTAAGTCAACAATTTTTTATTTTGCCAAGGGTAACATGAGAAATTGGACCATAAAAGTTGTTGTCCAATTTGTCCTGAGTACGCTGATACCCCTTATGTGGGGGGGAACCACTGATTGGGCGCACGGCAGAGCTCGGAAGGGAAGGAGCGCCATTTGACTTTTTCAAACCAAAATTGGCAGGAATCGAGATTGGATAGCCCCTGATGTGCCTAAACAGTGGGAATCTTCCACAAGTGACCTCATTTTAGAAACTAGACCCCCTAAGGAACTTATCTAGATCTGTGATGAGCACTTTGAACCCCCAAGTGCTTCACACATATTTTATAACGTAGAGCCGTAAAATTAAAAAATCATATTTTTCCACAAAAATGATCTTTTCACCCCAATTTTTATTTTCCCAAGGGTAGCAAGACCTCAAAAGTTATTGTGCAATTTGTCCTGAGTACACTGATACCCAATATGTGGGGTTAAACCACTGTTTGGGTGCATGGCAGAGCTCGGAAGGGAAGGAGCGCAGTTTGACTTTTTCAACGCAGAATTGGCTGTATGCCATGTCGCGTTTGGAGAGCCCCTGATGTGCCTAAACAGTGGAAACCCCCCACAAGTGACACCATTTTGGAAACTAGACCCCTTAAGGAACTTATCTAGATCTGGTGGGAGCACGTTCAACCCCAAATGTTTCACTAAAGTTTATAATGCCTGGGTGTGAAAACAAAAAAAAAATATTCCACAAAAAATGATTTTTTAGTCCCCAATTTTACAATTTTTGATTTTTCACAAGGAAATTGGAGCCCAAAAGTTGTTGTCCAATTTGTCCTGAGTACGCTGATACCCCATATGTGGGGGGAAATACTGTTTGGGCGCACGGCAGGGCTCAGAAAGGAAGTAATGACATTTTGGAATGCAGACTTTGATGGGTGTCATGTTCAGTTGGCAGAGTCCCTGATGTGCCTAAACAGTGGAAACCCCCCACAACTGACCCCATTTTGGAAACTAGACCCCCTAAGGAACTTATCTAGATCTGTGGTGAGCACTTTGAACCCCAAGTGCTTCACACAAGTTTATAATGCACGGGCATAAAAATAAAAAATCCTATTTTTTCACACAAAAATGATCTTTTAGTCACCAATTTTTTATTTTCCCAAGGGTAAGGGGAGAATCTGGACCCCAAAACTACTGTGTCGGCGCATGTTGGGGCTCGGAATAGAAGTAGTGACGTTTAGTAATGCAGACTTTGATGGAATGGTCTGCGGGTGTCATGTCGCGTTTGGAGAGCCCCTGATGTGCTTAAATAGTGGAAAACCCCCACAAGTGACCCCATTTTGTAAACTAGACCCCAAAGGAACTTATCTAGATGTGTGGTGAGCGCTTTGCACCCCCAAGTGCTTCACAGCACACTGTCACACCAGCGATCACTCTGGCACTGCTGCAGGCTTCTCACCTTGTATTGTCAGGTGACATCAAGTCCCGAGGTTAGTAATAGAGAGGCATCAATACGACGTCCCCATTACTAACCCCATAGTCACAATGTAAGAAAACACAAACACCCAGAAAAAAAGTCCTTTAATTAAATGAATGACACAGACTCCTTTAATATTCTTAATTGAACAATACTTACGACCTCGCCTATTTCCCCAATGCCCTCATCATCTGCAAAAGAGGTAAAAAAAAAACAACAGTATTCCTCACCTTTCCGCAGAGATGGTTTTAATCCATGAATTCCACGACGGGTCCAGCACTGCTACATCTAGATGGCAGGTTGCATGGATACATGATACATACAGCATGTCATCCAGTAGACACTGAGCACGGTGTGCACAGTGTCTCCCTGTGAACTGCTATTCCCTGTCTGAGGGAAATTGAATTAGTATGCACTCGGTCTGAGGGCACTGCGAGCGTAAGAAAGTTCTCCTGCTCGTTGCGGTGCTGTCAGACAGGTCCTGGGAGTTCACAAACAGTGAACTCACTTCACCTTTCTGACATCAGTGCGAGCACCGATGTCACATAGGTGAAGTGAAGTGAAGTGAGTTCAATGGCCGTGAATTCGCAGGACCTGTCTGACAGCATATGATACTATGTGTTAAAGAAGGATGCACTTGAGATGTCCAGTACAGTTGAAATTATTAAAATGACCCGGGTATTCCCTTATGGGTATGCGACTGTTCCGGGAACCAAAGACGTGGATACCGTGAAGGGCTCCAGCCAACAAATGAGTACAATGCAATGTACACAGCACAACACTTATGAACTAGGACCAGATTTTCTTGTAAAGTTTGAGGGCGCTATGGAGGAGCAGCTCGCCCATGGCTATCATCCTGGGCACCCTGCAAGTCTGTTCATAAAACATGGGAACACCTCACATGGGAAATCTCCTTTTCTGTAAGAGGTGTCTGAGGACTAAGTGACCAGAACAGTTTATCAATCACCAGTCATTTTATGGACAAAAGTGTTGGTTAGTTTGTGAGGAAAGTTGTAATAAAAAGAGAAAGTGGCCAACCCATTTTAGGATCCCTTAGTGGGTCAAGACTCAGACACATTAATTAGCTTAAAAGATCTAGGAAAGACAACATAATTCATAATAGACATCAGCAGCTACAATATTTGCTCCCAACATTTGCTTTATATTCCAGGAGACAGCTGATGCGCATGCTCTGTGTCCTGTGCAGAGGTCACTGTGCAGGGAGAGGAGAGGTACTGTGAACATCACCTACTGTCAATGATATGAATATTATGTGTCTCCAGGTGTTATTCTTCATTGCAGTTCTACACTGTAATGAAATGACGGTGAGCCTGCCTCAGTGTGTATAGCAGAGGTCTCAAACTGCATTTCCTTGTATTGCACAGATGATAATTTAATCACCTGCACAGATAATGATTCCAGCACCTAGTGCAATGCTAAGAAAATCTTGAAAACACGCACGGTTTGCGGCCCTCGAAGAATGCAGTTTGAGACACCTGGTGTATAGTGTAAGCTAAAAAGTGATGGGAAGTATCAGTCAGCACACTGTATACGATAAGGACAATGTGACCGCTGTATAGAAGTAAAATGATGATACAGAAAAATAAACATGCAAAAAATAATCAAAAAATAATCAAATATCTATTAACCATAAAATTAAATATTATAAAATTGTTCATGGTAATTTTTTTGCTATAAGTCATTCTCATCATATATTTTTTTTAACATTTTTTTGTTGCTTTGTAAAAAAAAAAGCACTTTTACTGATTATATAAAACAATTACATTATATAATCCAATTGATATCTCGTTTTACTACACCCTGCGCCATGAACAAAATCAGCATCCATAGACTGTGACTCACCTGTTATTATTCTATCCTTGTAAGCCCACGTTACCTTCGGGGAAGGGTTTCCTGTTGCTTTACATGATAACCTTAAGTTTTCCCCTTCATTTAGTGACACATTTGAGGGCAGTTCAGTAAAAGATGGAGCATAGTGGATGGCTAGTCTTATTGTGTGAGAATCTTTTCCAGCAATGTTGATAGCAGTACATGTATAATTACCAGCATCTCTTTTCTACAGAGATAAAATCAGGAATACTTCTGTTTAATATATCACACAATCTAATAGATGTAGCATTAGTTGTTGTAAAAATTCAAGAATATAGATAAAGTATTGAACATTTTAAGTTAAAAACGTAAAGTCATTTCTATGTACAATCATAAATTCACATATTGCATTTCATGATAACTGTAAAACTAATGGGGATATTTTAGCATACAATAAAATTATATAAGAAATTTTGTAGGCATTTTGATAAATCCATTAGCATAGCATCTTTGTTTTATGTCTGCTGCATTTGTAATCCTTCCAGGTGTAAAGGTGAGAGGCAGATAATAATGTTATTGCTCCTATTCAAAATGAAAACAATAAGCAACCTTCTCTAAAGTTAGAGTCCTTGACCTATGTGGTCACAGAGATCCCTTTCTGCAGCTCCCCTGGATAGCACCAGAAATTTAGAATGTGAACCCTGGCAGCACCTCTCTTCTGACTACGTTTCTTACGGCGATGTGCATAACCAACAGCACAAAGGCCACAGGTATACCTCTTTGCTGCCTACATGATTTATTTTTCACTCATCTTGTCAAATTTTGTGAAATGACCAGAGATACAGTACAGACCAAAAGTTTGGACACGCCTTCTCATTCAACGATTTTTCTGTATTTTCATTACTATGAAAATTGTAGAATCACACTGAAGGCATCAAAACTATGAATTAACACATGTGGAATTATACATTACACTTTACAAAAAAGTGTGAAACAACTGAAAATATGTCTTATATTCTAGGTTCTTCAAAGTAGCCACCTTTTGCTTTGATTACTGCTCTGCACGCAGAAAAGGTGAACGGATGGACTCTACATGCCTGGTTCCCATCGTGAAGCATGGAGGAGGTGGTGTGAAGATGTGGGGTGCTTTGCTGGTGACACTGTTGGGGATTTATTCAAAATCGAAGGCATACTGAACCATCATGGCTACCACAACATCTTGCAGCAGCATGCTATTCCATCTGGTTTGCGTTTAGTTGGACCATCATTTATTTTTCAACAGGACAATGACCCCAAACACACCTCCAGGCTGTGTAAGGGCTATTTGACCAAGAGGGAGAGTGATTGGGGGCTACGCCAGATGACCTGGCCTCCACAGTCACCAGACCTGAACCCAATCGAGATGGTTTGGGGTGAGCTGGACCGCTCACCGCTTCAATTTTGAATAAATCTCCAACAGTGTCACCAGCAAAGCACCCCCGCACCATCACATCACCTCCTCCATGCTTCACGGTGGGAACTAGGCATGTAGAGTCCATCCGTTCACCTTTTCTGTGTGCAAAGCAGTAATCAAAGCAAAAGGTGGTTACTTTGAAGAACCTAGAATATAAGACATATTTTCAGTTGTTTCACACTTTTTTGTAAAGTGTAATGTATAATTCCACATGTTAATTCGTAGTTTTGATGCCTTCAGTGTGATTCTACAATTTTTATAGTCATGACAATACAGAAAAATCTTTGAATGAGGTGTGTCCAAACTTTTGGTCTGTACTGTATAAGTACTAGAAATATAGTTAAGACAAAATGAACAATACTCCAAAATGATAAATGAAAACAACTACAACCCAGTATACTTCCTCTATAATACTACTTCTTCTGGTACTTCTCCAGCTATTAAAGCTACCACCACTACTACTACAACCCCTGGCAAAAATTATGGAATCACCGGCCTTGGAGGATGTTCATTCAGTTGTTTTATTTTGTTGAAAAAAAACAGATCACAGACATGGCACAAAACTGAAGACATTTCAAATTGAAATTTTCTGGCTTTAAGAAACACTAAAAGAAACACTAAACATTGTTAACAGAGGAAGTGCGGTCTGCAGTTCTTTGGACATTGTTGTGGCATCTTTTGTGACCTCTTGGATGAGTTGTTGCTGTTCTCTTGGGGTAATTTTGGTCGGCCGGCCACTCCTAGGATGGTTCACTACTGTTCCTTGTTTTTGTGGACCGTGGCGCTCACTATGGTTTGCTGGCATCCCAAAGCTTGAGAAATGGCTTTATAAATGTTTCCAGACTGATAGATCTCAATTACTTTGTTTCTCACTTATTTCAGAATTTCTTTAGATCGCGGCATGATGTATGGCTTTTGAGAATCTTTTGGTCTACTTCACTTTGTCAGGCAGGTCCTATTTAAGTGATTTCTTGATTGAGAACAAGTATGTCAGTAATAGAGATGAGCGACTTTGCCTCCGGGAGGGTCGAGTCGGGTTTCGGACCAGCCGACTTTCACAAAAGTAGAGTCGAACAAAATCGGCCGACTATCGGCAAAAGTCGAAGGTCCGACTGAAACACGAAACCCAATGCAAGTCAATGGGGAAGAAAAGTCGGCAGGGAGTGGAGAACAGTAAACACAACTTTGGCTAAAGTTGTGGGGGGCAGGGCTGGCTCCAGGTTTTCGTGGGCCCCGGGCCAAAGAGTCTCAGTGGGCCCTTTTAACACATACCACAATTCATGATGCTCCGATCCGGCAGAGAAATATAGGTATAGTACAATGACAAATACTTCAATTCTCTCAAAAATTGGACAGTATATTCCTCCATACTGTATTATGGCCACCACATAGTGCGCCATACAGAATAATGAGCCCCATATATTGCTCCATAAATAATTTGTCCCATATAATGTTCCATACAGGTATATGATGAGCTCCACATAATGCTACAGTATATGATGGTCCCCATGGATGATGCTCCAGTGTATGATGGGCCTATATAATGTTCCATATATAATGGGCCCCATATGATGCTCCAGTATATGATGTGCCCCATGGATGATGCTCCAGTGCATGATGGGCCTATATAATGCTCCTTATATAATGGGCCCCATTGATGCTCCAGTATATGATGGGCCCCATGGATGATGCTCCAGTATATGAGGAGCCCCATATAATGCTCCAAATATAATGGTACCCATATATAATTCTCCATATATAATGGTCTCCATGTGATGCCCCATAAAAAATGAACCCCATATGATGCTCTAGTATATGATGGGCCCCATATATGATGCTCCAGTGTATAATGGGCCCTATCTATGACGCTCAAGTGTATGATAGGCCCCATATATAATTCTCCAGTGTATAATGCTCCCCATATATTGTTCCAAACATTAAAAAAAATGAAATACCTCTCATCGCTGGGCACTGCTCTACTCTGGATTCCTCAGCGTCGTCATCTTCCACCTCTCTGCACTTGGACTGTTCAGGCAGAGGGCACACAGACGTGACGTCATCGCACTCTCTGACCTGAATGTCACTGTCAGGAAACGCGGAAGACATCACAGCGGTGGAGAAGGGAGACGTCTATGATTAGGTGGTGCTTGGGGAGGTGGAGTGATCGCTGCA
This sequence comes from Oophaga sylvatica, assembly GCA_033576555.1. Lineage (NCBI taxonomy): Eukaryota > Metazoa > Chordata > Amphibia > Anura > Dendrobatidae > Oophaga > Oophaga sylvatica. The sequence continues at coordinate 153,508,009 of JARQOD010000009.1, forward strand.
GCCTCTGCATACAACTGGAGTCTATGGGCGAGCGACGGATGTGCGAGCCCAGTCTTCGCACCTTATGGAGCAGGGCTGTTTACTCTGGATAATTATTTTAGAAGCACTGCACCACCAGGTTCAAGGTGTGAGCCAGGCAAGGTATGTGAGTTTTGCCAGGGCTATGGCAGCCACAAAATTACGACCGTTATCTCTGACTACCTTGCCTGGCTCAAGATGTAGACTGCCCAGCCATGACTCAGTTTCTCGCTGCAAGTAGTCGGCCAGTACCTCCGCGGTGTGTCTGTTGATGCCCAAAGACATCATCTTTAAAACAGTCTGCTGATGCTTACCACTAGCTGTTCGATAGTGGGACACCTCGTGTGCAACACTGGCAGCTGCGGAAGGAGTGCTCATGCGACTGCGCTCTGTCGACGAGCTTTCGCTTCTGGAGGAGGAGGAGGGCCGAACGCCTATAGCCAACTGTTGCCTATACCGTGGGCTAGGCAACCCAGGGTGCAGTGATGGACACGTAACGGCCCTGGCCATGCCTACTGGCCCATGCATCTGTTGTGAGGTGCACCTTTCCACTCACTGATTGTTTGAGTGCATGGACAATGCGGTCTTTCACATGCAGGTGGAGGGCAGGGATGGCTTTTCTAGAAAAGAAGTGCCGACTGGTTAGGTCATAGCGTGGGACAATGTAGGCCATGAGCTCTCGGAACGCTGCGCTTTCAACCAAACGGAAGGGCATCATCTCTAATGAGATCAGTTTGGCAATGTAGGCGTTCAAAGCCAGTGTACGCGAATGAGAGGATGAGTACTTTCTTGTCCTACTCAGAGTGTCTGCTAGGGTGAGCTGGACTTGAGAGCTGCATATGGGGGAACTAGCGGTGGACTGAGAGGGGGTTGGTGATGGTGATGGTGGTGGTGATGGAATAGATTCAGTCTTTCGTTGCAAAAACGTTGTGATTCCCTGACTGCTTTGGCCTTGCGACGACATCTCAACATTTGTTGCTGGTGGTGTTCTAACCGGTGGGCTTACAGTGGGGGAAGCGATGTAGCATTGCTGGCTACCTTCAGTTGGAGCAGGTGCACATGTGCTACCTGAGGTTTTGTAGTCCGTCCACGCATGCAAGTGCATGGTGTTTAAATGTCTAAGCATGCAACTGGTATTCAAATTTCGGAGATTTTTCCCTCAGCTAAAGGTCCTTCTTACAGATAACCTTTGCCTCATCAATAGGATTTTGTTCACAAAATTGCCACACTGCACTCTTCCTACTATGGGATAAATTTTCAGGGCTTGCACGCTGTGCTAATTTGACCGTCTGGCCAAGCTGTACTGCAACTCTTTTTGTTTTTTTTTAACACGATTTTGGACTGCTACGGGCCTTCCAGATAACTGCAGCTGCGATGTCGATGCCTGCTGCGGATCCTCCTCCTCTTCTGAGCTATTGCCAGCGGCACCCTCTTCCCCCAATGGATGCCAATCCGGGTCAACAACTGGGTCATCCATCACCTCCTCTTCAATTTCATCTGCACCTTCCTCTGTGTCACCGTGTAAGGTGGTATAGTATGCGGGAAGGGGCACCTGAGTTTCATCAGGGTCAGATTCTGGCTCAGTAGATTGCGAGGGCAATGTAGTGCTCTGGGTGAATGTACCAGCAGAATCATACAGCAGTGGCTGTGCATCAGTGCACTCCATGTCAGATTCATCTAGGACTGGGAATTCAGGATTTGACTTGATAACCCAGGCATGGTATGTGAAAAGAGCTCCATGGAGTAATCTGAAGTGTGGCCTGCCGCATCCTTCACTTTTGGTGGGGGTGAAGGACACAAGGAAAGGTGTTGTTCCTGACCAGGAGCCTCCACTGACGAGTCAGTGCTTGCAGTGTTTGAAACTTCAGAAGAGGAGGCGATAGAGCTGGAGGCTGTTTCGGCAATGTAAGCCAAAACCTGTTCCTGATGCTCCGGCTTTAAAAGCGGTTTACCTACTCCCAGAAAAGGGAGCCTTCCAGGCCTTCTGGAGCCAGACGGTGACGCAGGCTCAACACCTCCTGCCTTAGGTGCTATTGTGCTTTTGGCACTACCAGCAGATGCACCACCACCACCATCAGTACCAGTTGCCCCCCCCCGTTCACGTCTGCGGCCTCTTCCACCATACTTCTTCATGTTTCGGAAAATGTACCCAAAGTACAAGCAGATATATGGTACTGTATCAGAAGCATACAGCTGTATACGGTGAAGGGGAAAATTTAAATCCCTGTATATATTTCAGGAGTCACACACAGACGCTCTGAGGCTCATTATGGATTAGACCAGAATATAAAAAGCAGAAAAAGGGTACTGTATCAGAAGATGCCAGGTTTATATAGTATTGGGGAATATTTCAATCTCCGCATATAGTTCAGGAGTCACACACAGATGCTCTCAGGCTCAGTACGGATTAGACCAGAATATAAAAAGCAGAAAAAGGTTACTGTATCAGATGATATCAGGTGTATATAGTATAAGGGAAAATTGTAAATCTCCGTATATATTTAAGGAGTCACATACAGACGCTCTCAGGCTCAGTATGGATTAGACCAGAATATAAAAAGAGAAAAAGTGTACTGTATCAGAAGATACCAGGTGTATATAGTATTGGGGAAAATTTCAATCTCCGTTGTAAGCTTTTCAGGGGATATAGCTCGGGAATCGCCGTCTTGGGAAGACGGAGTGGCATAAAGAGTCCATTCACAGACAGCAGTTCTGTTAAAAACTGGCCGCAACCAGCTTTATTAAAGTCCACAGTAACATGATGTAATCAAAACCAAATCATAAACATAAATCCTGGGCCTGTCTGGCCACTCACTACACATAGATAATTTCCCTTTCTATCCGGGTCCAGACTCTACCAGCCTGGGCTCCAAAATAACACATATAATCTGTAGTTACCAGCGTGAGGTTCACATGAGACTCCAACGTTGTCTGTAGTCAGATCCAGACTGAGAGCCCCCTCTGAACTCCTCAAGCAGGTACTTATGGCTGCCTAATTAAGCAGCTGTGTTCACTCCGGGTTGCACTGCAAACCTGTCCCAGATAGGAATGGAATGAACACCGCACTGACAACCTATTTTATGCGCCCCAGCTAAGAAACCTGGGCGAGATATACACGCCGTCCAGCACACACCCCTTCACTGTCTCACATATCCCCCCCCCTCTTCTCCAGACCGGAGGACTGGTCAGAAACTCCAAAGAGACAGTGAACTCTGGACAAGGCATCAGCATTACCCTGTAATTTCCCAGGTCTATGCTCAACCGAGAAATTGAACTCTTGAAGTGAAAGGAACCACCTTGTCACCCTGGCATTCCTTTCCTTGTTCTGCTTCATCCATGCCAGAGGAGCATGGTCTGATTGCAATTTAAATCTCCTACCCAAGAGGTAATACCGTAGGGAGTCCAGCGCCCATTTGATTGCGAGGCACTCTCGCTCCACAATGGCATAATTTTGTTCAGCCGGTGTCATTTTTCGACTTAGATACAGGACTGGGTGTTCTTCACCCTTCACGACCTGTGATAACACCGCCCCTAACCCCACATTAGAGGCATCAGTTTGAACAAGAAACTCTTCCCTGAAATTAGGGGTGACCAGAACTGGTCTTTGACACAAAGCCATTTTCAACGACAGAAATGCTTTTTCTGCCTCCGGATTCCAATTTATCATTTTGGACTTCCCCCCTTTTGTCAGGTCAGTCAATGGGGCAGCAATGGAGGCATAATTTGGTACGAATCTGCGATAGTACCCAGTGATGCCCAGAAATGCTTTGACCTGTCGTTTTGTGAGGGGTACAGGCCAGTTTCGAATTGCCTCTACCTTATCGATTTGTGGCTTGATCAGCCCTCTGCCAATCACATAGCCCAAGTACTTGGCCTCTTCTAGGCCAATTGCACATTTCTCTGGGTTTATGTTCAGCCCAGCTCCGCCTATCGAGTCTAAGACGGCTTGTACCTTAGCGAGGTGGCTCTCCCAATCAGAACTGAAAATTACCACATCATCCAGGTAGGCAGCTGCATAGGCTTGATGCGGGCGTAGGATCTGGTCCATAAGCCTCTGAAAGGTAGCTGGGGCTCCATGCAACCCGAATGGCATCACCAGATACTGAAACAAACCTTCCGGGGTTGCAAAGGCCGTTTTTTCTTTTGCCTCCTCAGATAGGGGTATCTGCCAGTACCCTTTTGTCAGATCGAGGGTTGTAATATAACGGGCACCCCCTAACCTCTCGATTAGCTCATCTACCCGTGGCATCGGGTATGCGTCAAACTTTGACACTTCGTTCAACTTTCTGAAATCATTACAGAACCTCCAGGTTCCATTAGGTTTTGGGATCAGAACAATCGGGCTACACCACTCGCTTTGGGCCTCCTCAATGACCCCGAGGTCTAGCATGCGTTTGATTTCAGTAGAGACTATCTTTCTGCGGGCTTCTGGAATTCTGTACAGTTTTATTTTGACCTTAGTACCGGGCTCGGTCTCGATATGGTGTTTTACGAGAGAAGTCCGGCCGGGCAAGTCAGAAAACCTCTGCTGATTTTTCTGCAGAAACTCCCGTACTTCCTGTTTTTGGTGCACGGACAATGTCTCATCAATGGTCACAGGAGGTAAAGATGGTTTTACCCCTTTCTCTACTTCACCCGAGGCCAACAACGACTCTCTGTCCCTCCAGGGCTTGATCAGATTGATATGATACACCTGGTAGGGCTTGCGTCTCCCGGGTTGGTGTACTTTGTAAGTAACCTCGCTCACTTTTTGTACTATCTCATATGGACCATGCCATTTGGCCAAAAATTTACTTTCCACGGTGGGAATTAGGATTAGGACTCGATCCCCGGGGTTAAAAGTCCTAATTTTTGCTGTCCGATTATATACTCTGCTTTGAGCTTCTTGGGCTCTCTGCAGATGATTCTTAACTAATGGCATAATTTTAGCCATCCTCTCTTGCATTTGGGCAATATGCTCTATAACACTCTTGTATGGAGTTGTCTCGGTTTCCCAAACTTCCTTGGCTATGTCTAGCAAGCCCCGCGGGTGCCGCCCATATACCAACTCAAAGGGAGAGAACCCCGTAGAGGCCTGGGGAACCTCTCTGACCGAAAACATTAAGTAGGGTAACAGGTAGTCCCAGTCCCGCCCATCTTTCTCTACTGCTTTCTTTAACATGTGTTTTAATGTTTTATTAAAACGTTCAACCAGCCCATCCGTCTGGGGGTGATACACGGATGTCCGAATGTGCGAGATTTTAAGCAACTTACACAGTTCCTTCATCACTTTGGACATAAAAGGGGTGCCTTGGTCCGTGAGGATCTCTTTAGGGATTCCCGTCCTAGAAAACATATGAAAGAGCTCCCGTGCAATATTTTTAGATGCCATATTTCTTAAAGGGACAGCCTCGGGGTACCGGGTTGCATAATCAAGTACCACTAGGATGTATTGGTGTCCCTGGCTGATTTTACAATAGGACCTACCAAGTCCATCGCTACCCTTTCAAATGGTATTTCTATAACCGGCAGCGGGACCAAGGGACTGCGAAAGTGAGACACCGGAGCATTTATCTGACACGTGGGGCAGGTTTTACAATAATCCTCCACATCCCGATAAACCCCTGGCCAATAAAACCTCTGGAGGATTCTTTCTTGGGTCTTGTCCATTCCCAGGTGCCCACCCAGCACGTGGTTATGGGATAAACCTAACACCATACTTCTATATGGCTTGGGTACTAGGAGCTGACTCACGGCCTCTCCCTTTACTTTAGTGACCCGGTATAGCAGGTCATTGTTCATGGCAAAATGGGGAAATTTTTCCTCCGAGCCGGGCTCTTGTGGGATCTCATTCAGAACAGTTATATTTTCCCTAGCATGTTTAAGAGTGGGGTCTCGCAACTGTTCACTCCCAAAATTGCCACGGGACACCGGTAGGTCAGGGACATTCTGTTCTAGAGAACCGTCATCCCCCTCCCCCAACATCACCTGCAATGGAAATTCATTTTCATCCGTACCAACAACATGATCAGCATCATTATCATGGTCATCACCATTATCATGTTCACCATTATCATTATTTTCATTATCATCATTATCACATAAGTTTAATGGCCCCTATCGTTGTGTTCCACCCCTCTGGACCGTGTAATCTCAGTAGGAGCTTCATCACACCGTCCCTTAGAACCGTTTTTTTCCAAAGATCCCAAAACAGGGGAAAGTCACGACCCAATATGGCGGGATGCATCAGGTTCTTCACTACCCCTACTTCATACGAGATCTCCCCGAGTTCTGTGACGAAGTCCACGGAAGTTACCGGGTAGACTTTGATGTCTCCATGTATGCATACCACGCTCAGGTGTTTATCGGAGATGCAGTCCCCAACAGCCAAGCTGGCATGTACCAGAGTCACTCGACTCCCTGAGTCAAGGAGGGCCTGTACTGGACAGCCATTTACAACCACCTGAGACAGCTGGGGGCCAGTCTCCTCGACTGGGGTAGCGACGCACGCGGGTTCCGCGAGGAAAGAAAGGGACTGTCCAGCGTCACAGTCCATAGGTTCCCCCACTAGTGGACAGTTGGCTGAAATATGACCTTGTTCACGGCATCTCCAACACTGTCTCAGGTTGGAGTGTTCAGACGGGTAGACCTTTCTAGGCCTGGGGTCTCCTGCCAGGGAAGTATCACTCTTCCGCTCCCCCATGTCCCCTCGGGGCTGACCCGAACTATCAACAGTCCCCCTTGCCCCCACAGCTGGAACTCTCTTACCGGGAGATGACGGAGGCCGGGTACTCCGAACCGATGATCGCTCGGACAGCTGGTCACGTAGATAATCTTTGGTGGCGAAATACCTTTCTATCAAGCTGACCAGTTGATCGGCATCTTTGGGGTCTCCCTGTCCGACCCAGAGCTGTACCTCAGGAGGAAGGGCCCAGATGTACCGGTCCAGCACTACCTTTTCGACCATTTGGGCAGGGGTGCTGACGTCAGGTTCTAACCACTACTTTACTAACGAAATCAAGTCATACATTTGTGATCGAGCAGGCTTGTCTCGCCTGTATCTCCAGTTATGGACTCTCCTGGCACGGACTGCCCTTGTCACACCCAGGCGGGCAAGAATCTCCGCTTTCAACTTAGTATAGTTTTTGCTGTCCTGCTCGCTGAGGTCAAAATAGGCTTTTTGGGGTTCCCCAGTCAGATAGGGTGCGACCACCATAGCCCATTCAGATTGTGGCAGATTCTCCTTCTCTGCCAGTCTCTCAAATACAGCCAGATATGCCTCCACATCGTCGTGAGGCGTCATCTTCTGCAGGGTCTGTTTTACCGCCTTCTTTACAGCGGATAATGCCGGTGACCCGGCGTCTTCCTTCGGAGACGAGGTGCTAAGAGGTTTTTTTAGTTCTGCAAGCTGCTCTAGCAATAACCGGTTGGCCTCCTGCTGTTGCTGCTGGCTCTGCTGGGCCTGTAGGTGTATGGCCTGCTGCATGCTCTGCTGTTGCTGCTGCATGGCCTGCTGATGTTGCTGCATGCTCTGCTGTTGCTGCTGCATGGCCTGCTGATGTTGTTGCTGCATGGCCTGCATGGCCTGCTGATGTTGCTGGGCCAGCTGCTTAACGAGCTCCTCCATACTGCCGGATACCTTGGGCTGGCTGACAGCCTTCACCCACGACATATACACTCCCCAGTTTTTTCCACAGAAAGTTCAGCCTTGCTGTGCAGATACCTCTTTTTTTTTTTTTCTTTGCAAAGTCTATTAGGGCTACTGTCTCTTTAAGACTGCTGTCTTTAGCCACTGTGCTGCACGCACATTCTCCACCAACTGTAAGCTTTTCAGGGGATATAGCTCGGGAATCGCCGTCTTGGGAAGACGGAGTGGCATAAAGAGTCCATTCACAGACAGCAGTTCTGTTAAAAACTGGCCGCAACCAGCTTTATTAAAGTCCACAGTAACATGATGTAATCAAAACCAAATCATAAACATAAATCCTGGGCCTGTCTGGCCACTCACTACACATAGATAATTTCCCTTTCTATCCGGGTCCAGACTCTACCAGCCTGGGCTCCAAAATAACACATATAATCTGTAGTTACCAGCGTGAGGTTCACATGAGACTCCAACGTTGTCTGTAGTCAGATCCAGACTGAGAGCCCCTCTGAACTCCTCAAGCAGGTACTTATGGCTGCCTAATTAAGCAGCTGTGTTCACTCCGGGTTGCACTGCAAACCTGTCCCAGATAGGAATGGAATGAACACCGCACTGACAACCTATTTTATGCGCCCCAGCTAAGAAACCTGGGCGAGATATACACGCCGTCCAGCACACACCCCTTCACTGTCTCACACCGTATATATTTCAGGAGTCACACATAGACGCTCTCAGGCTCAGCATGGATTAGACCAGAATATAAAAAGCAGGAAAAGGGTACTGTATCAGAAGATAACAGGTGTATATAGTATTGGGGAAAATTTCAATCTCCGTATATATTTCAGGAGTCACACACAGACGCTCTCAGGCTCAGCATGAATTAGACCAGAATATAAAAAGCAGGAAAAGGGTACTGTATCAGAAGATAACAGGTGTATATAGTATTGGGGAAAATTTCAATCTCCGTATATATTTCAGGAGTCACACATAGACGCTCTCAGGCTCAGCATGGATTAGACCAGAATATAAAAAGCAGGAAAAGGGTACTGTATCAGAAGATAACAGGTGTATATAGTATTGGGGAAAATTTCAATCTCCGTATATATTTCAGGAGTCACACACAGACGCTCTCAGGCTCAGTATGGATTAGACCAGAATATAAAAAGCAGAAAAAGGGTACTTTATTAGAAGATACCAGGTGTATATAGTATTGGGGAAAATTGTAAATCTCCGTATATATTTAAGGAGTCACACACAGACACTCTCAGGCTCAGTATGGATTAGACCAGAATATAAAAAGCAGAAAAAGGGTACTGTATCAGAAGATACCAAGTGTATATAGTATTGGGGAAAATTTCAATCTCCGTATATATTTCAGGAGTCACACACAGACGCTCTCAGGCTCAGTATGGATTAGACCAGAATATAAAAAGCAGAAAAAGGGTACTGTATCAGGAGATACCAGGTGTATAGAGTATTGGGGAAAATTTCAATCTCCGTATATATTTCAGGAGTCACACACAGACGCTCTCAGGCTCAGTATGGATTAGACCAGAATATAAAAAGCAGAAAAAGGGTACTGTATCAGAAGATACCAGGTGTATATAGTATTGGGGAAAATTTCAATCTCCGTATATATTTCAGGAGTCACACACAGACGCTCTCAGGCTCAGTATGGATATGCGGTACTGTCTCAGAAGCGTATAGCTGTATACGGTGTAGGGGAAAATTGCAATCTCCGTATATATTTCCGGAGTCACACACAGATAGTCAGCATGTATTTGTCCGTGATACCAGCCGGTATACGGTAGTGTGTGAGGCTCGTACAGCTCTATACGGTGTGGGAAATAAATGAACGCTCGGTAACTGTGCAGAAAAAAAGAATAAAAGTATTAGTGTTGTGTAAAAAGCAGTCTGCACAGAAGTGTACACACAGCAATCAGCCTAGCAGTCAGCCTAATACCCAGCGGTGCTGCACACAAGAAAATCCTCCCTTGTCACTGGCAGGCAGCCTAATAACCAGTGCTGCTGCAAAATAGAAAATCCTCCCCTGTCACTGCACACTAACTGTACAGCACAATTGCTTTCAGCACCAGCACATAAGAACTTCTGTGTCCAGCCCTAACTCTCTCCCTACTGATAAACAACATAAGCAACCTCTCCCTACTGTTAAGATCGGCAGAAGTAAAATGGCAGTCGGCGGTCAGGGCTTTTATACACACTATGACGCCCCCCAAAGCAAGCCAATCACTGCAATGCCCTTCTCTAAGATGGTGGTGGACGCTGCCCATGTCATCTCGTTGCCCACAGTGTACGTCCTTGTTCATTGGCTGAGAAAAGCCGCCTGCAAGCATTCTGGGAAAACCGACTTTGGCACTCGGGTCGACGACCGCATGGCCGACTTCACGCTATGGTCGGGTTTTGCTCGGCGAAACCCGACTTTGGCGAAAGTCGGTGACTCATGAATTTGACCGACCTGTTTTGTTCAACTCTAGTCTGTAATCAGGCCTTGGTGTGGCGAGGGAATTTTAACTCAGCTTCTCAAAGATGTGATAAACCACAGTTAATTTATGTTTTAAGGGGACAGGGAGGGGGGCAATCACTTTTTCACACTGGGCCCTATTTGGATTTCTTTTTCCCTTAATAATAAAGACTTTCATTTAAAAAATGCATTTTGTGTTTACTTGTTGTCACATGGTTACTGCAACAGAGAGGAGCCAGAAGACCGCAGCGTCTGAGTTCTTCTACCCTGTGCTGAATAGAAGCACTTCACCTTCTTACTGAATGGTGTAAATTTCTTTGGGCAGAGCAGGAATTAATCTGCTCTGTTGAGAGCTCTTGGAGCTAAGGCTCTCAGCTGTGCACTGTTAGCCACTACCATCACCTACGTAATCTGGATCTTGACTGACACACATTGTCAGACCTAGCTTATGCTGCATGGCTGGAGGTTGTTGTTGGTGGCTATTTTAGTAGACGTTTGGTAGATTTATCTGTGACTGTTGCTTGGTCTTGTGAGTAATAATTCCTTTTCTTCTCCTACTTTGGTTTAACCCCATCCTTCACTCCCAGGTGCATACCTCTGTTATATGTGAGTGTATATTTGTATGTTTGGTATTTTCCGTTAAACCTGTTTGTATTACCTTGAGAGTCTGGTTGGTGTACTAAAGTGCACTACTGCTCCCTCGCCCCTGGGTGGGGGAAGGGTACAGACTGAGGACAATTCAAGAGGTAAGGCAAGGTTCGTGGCTCCGGCATTTTCACCTTTAGAAGTAAACCGGGAAACAAAGTGAGCTAAGGTGCCCCAGCGTTAGGGACAGGGAAGGAGCACCTGGTCCTGGAACACTTGACACCAGAGTTGTGATACTTGTGCTATCTTTGTTTAATATTTTAATTTGTTTGGTGATCTGAAACATTTAAGTGTGACAAACATGCAAAAGTGCAAAAGAATAGGAAATCAAGAATAAGCAAACACTTTTTCACACAACTATATATGTACTAATAAAATAACTACCACCTCAACTAGATGTAAAAATAAAATAACTACCATTACTATGAATACTACTAACATTATCACCTCTACTACTGTTACTACTAAGATTACCACCTCTACTACTATATCACTAAGATCACCACCTCTACTACTATTACTACTAACATTACCATCTCTACTACTATACCACTAAGATTACCACCTCTATTACTATTAATAATAACATTACAACCTCTACTACTATACCACTAAAATTGCCACCTATACTACTATTACTACTAACATTGCCGCCTCTACAACTATTACTTCTAACATTACTACCTCTACTACTATTACTACTAACATTAACACCTCAACTACTATTACTACTAACACTACCATCTCTACAACTATTACTACTAACATTACCACCTCTACAACTATTACTCCTAACATTGCCACCTCTACTACTATTACTACTAATATTTCCACCTCTACAACTATTACTACTAACATTACCACCTCTACTACTATATCACTAAGATCACCACCTCTACTACTGTTACTACTAACATTACCATCTCTACTACTATAACCACTAACATTAACACCTCTACTACTATTACCACTAAAATTACCACCGCTACTACTGTTACCACTAACATTACAACCTCTACTTCTATTGCCACTAACATTACCACTTCTACAGCAGACCACAAGCTGCCATAGCAACCACTGGCACCTCTCAATCACGCTGCAAGGTGGTCGATGGGTGCATGTAATGGCTTGTCCTCAGACCGCACTCTGTAAATATTGCTATTGACCACATTTAACAGGTTAACAGCAACAGACGGAGCTCAGATCTATTCACTTCTGTTGGAAACAGATGATTGCTGAATAACACAGTCATCATCTGGTGACAGATCAACTTTGATGTTACTAACCTATAAAGCAGCTTGTTAGTCCATCAATCCCATGTTACTTCTAATATGGTTACTGAAACTACAACCTCTTCTACTATTACTGTTAAAACTAAAAGAAACATAATTATAGTGATTATCGTGCGTTTTTGTGTAAACTTGGAGAAGGTATTTAGATTGTACAAATAAGACCAGCTGCAGAGTAGTGCTCAGGGAACGTGGCTTTTGCTATATTTTTTCTTCTGTGGTTTGTCCTGATGAAGAAGCAGGTGTGCTCTGAAACGCGTTGAATGACAAATAAAAAAACACATTTATACCATCATGGAATTTCCACTGCATCTTTTACTATTGGCAGCGTGGGTTTCTCTCCTCTTTTTCCAGTTGCACACAGGCAACGTGGCTTGACAGCTTAAAGACTGAGGGGCCTGATCACATATAAAAATAGAGTAATCCAGCACGGCGATCTTCATAAAAGGAAGATTTAAATTAATGTTGGATTTTTACATTATGATGATTGGAAAATTGTGACAGTTGCACAGTATTGGCCTGACATCTGTTACTCGCCTGTCCTCAATCTAGCGGTAAGCAGTTTGTCATTTGTAATGCTCCTGCCGGCGCTCTCTGCGCTTCTGCATGCCGGGTTGCAGTAGCGCTTCTGTAATATCTCTCACCAAAGCCATTTATCCAAGACACCGCCTGAGAATTCAGGCATCTGCCACTACAGCTACTGTTCATAGCTCATTCTGTGGCTCCAGACATATTCTTCTCAGCTATTGAGTAAGTGAGCTGCCAGACATAATCAGCTCTGTTATTCAGTCACAGGGAACTGCCAGACATGCTCATCTCTGTTATTCTGCCACAGTTTGTCTCTGGTCATACTCAGCTTTTTCAAAGAACCTCAGTTTTCATACTGGTGGACTCAGCTCTTCTACTTTGACCCTATGTGCCTTCAGGCATACCCAGCACTGCTACATTACTACCACATGCCTCGTGATGGTCTAAACTTAGCTGTTTCTCTATGACAATGCTACAAAAGTCCATTTACTGACTCAACTCTTCATCACCTTCACAGTCTGCTTCATCATTTCTGTAAGCCTCCTGTTCTGCGTCATCTCTACACTGATCGGCCATGGTCTGTAGGGTCTGAGGTTCCACCCCATCTGCTCTTCCAGAATGAGAGCATTGAGGACCCTCCTCACCTCACCAGGTGACACACGACAGTTTCTCTCCTTGTTAGAATCTTAGGCCGGGGTCACACTGGCGACAGAATCGGACGACTGCAATACGATGAAATATCGTATTGCAGTCGGACCTATGTTAATCTATGGAGCAGCTCCCAGTATCAGATTTTTTGTGGTCCGTTTTAAACGTCCGAGTGCAATCGCAGCATGCTGCGATTGTCACCGATTGTGGGTCGACTATCGCCAATGCAAGTCTATGGGAGCGATGAAAAATCGGATTACAAATGGACCGCACGTGTGACTTGCGATTAAATCGCATCGGTGTCCTTTAGAAAAGCCGGCAATTCATCCCCGGCTATACTGTAAAATCACACTGACAGCTTTAATAAAGAATAGAAAGAATAGATATACACACATAGAATATTATATATATATATATATATATATATATGTCATTGTGACATATATATATACATATATTTATAGTTCTTACACTTCTACATACTGTAATAGCCGCTAATTCAATTGCCGGCTTTTGTGAAATCACAGAAGCCGACATGAAATGATACATTGTTTAGACACAGTTAACCATGTCATTTCCTGTATTTTGATATATGGTTTGAACTTACAATTACATAAGTGTATGTGTGCAAAATTTCAGACATGTAGGGGTTAATTAAAGGTGTAAATTCGTTGAAAAAAATGCGTGTGCTCCCGCTGTATTTTCTCCACCAGACAGACAAAGCAAGCGAGTGGGGGCAGATAATAATAGCCTAGGGAGGGTACATTTTTTTTGTGCCCCCCCTGGCTACTAACATCTGCCACCAGACACCCCAGAAAGGGCAAATCTCTAATTAGAATTAAATTAATTAAACTAATTAAAATGCTTTGTCTGTCTGGTGGAGAAAATACAGCGGGAGCCCACGCATTTTTTTTTCAACTAATTTACACCTTTAATTAACCCCTACATGTCTGAAATTTTGCACACATACACTTATGTAATTGTAAGTTCAAACCATATATCAAAATACAGGAAATGGCATGGTTAACTGTGTCTAAACAATGTATCATTTCATGTAGGCTTCTGTGATTTCACAAAAGCCGGCAATTGAATTAGCGGCTATTACAGTATGTAGAAGTCTAGGAACTATAAATATATATATATATACATGTCACAATGACATGTATATATATATATATATGTGTTCTATGTGTATATATCTATTCTTTATTTTGTGATTTAATACTATTCTTTTGGATCCATTATATGTCAGTTTTGCAAGCCTGCGAGAAATTCTCGCAAGTCGGATGAAAATCGGATGTTACAAGGTACACACACATGCGACTAAATCGCATCTTTGAAGGAAAATCGGATGCCAGGCGGATGTGTGATGTTTACATTTTGCTCCGATAATCGACCGACTAAAACGGTCCGTTTTTTTGTAGTTGTGTCTGACCCCGGCCTTACAGTGGTAACTGCTTTATTTTTACATTTGCTAACATTACAATTACCTCAGCATTGTGCACAATGAGTTCCCCGACAGCAGCACCTGATATTTTCCAGTTGCCTCTACTATTGGTGCATTGTTCTTTTTCCAGGATATTGTTGGTGTCGGTATTCCATATGTTATACAAGGAATGGTAACTTGGAAACTATTTCTCCCAACATAGTCTTTGGTATTTTTTATTATCTTGGGTGGGACTGAAGATGAAAAAAAATGTATGGAAATGAAAAGGAGATCATTATACTAATCTTGTCACATGTTGGGTGAAAAAACTGAAAAAAGTCATTGTTAATGGAATAATAAATTATTAAGAGCATGGCCACAGAGAAAAATCTGACGCCGAGCCGTTCTAGTCAGCTGATCGATGAAGCCAATCACAGGCCTCAATGGTCCTGGAACAGAAAAGCATTGACATCATTGTTCTGAAGAAGACCATGGAGCAGCCTGCGCTGACCCAGAGGACTCACAGCAGATGAGTATGTGTCAGTCTGCTAATTGCACTTCATAAATACTTGCAGTGATGTTTGTATTTAGCACAGAATACCCCTTTAATAAACGAGCCTAGTCTACTGAAGACCCTTCATTGTCCAGCACAGTTCTGAGCATAAGGGCTCATTTAGACATGAGTATAATCAGTCAGTGTGTTGTTTGTGTGCTCAGTGGATCCAATAATATCTAGTGTGCCAGTGCACACGTGCTATTTTTCACATAGATCTATGGTACGTGTGAAAAAATTGCAGCAACAACTAGTCTGGCTCATGTTATGGACCAGACAGCTACATGCCAATGACAGACAGCCGCTGCTCTTAGAATACATATAAACACAATATGATTGAAGGTTTTCATTTTAAGCCACAATGCTTCTTTGTTTTCTACAACTGGTAACACACTGTTCACAATAAGATGTTATTTTTTTCTTTTCATACTTACTCAGAACAAATAGGGTCATGTTAAAGCTGACAGAGCCTGCTATGTTTCCCGCTACACATGTGTATTGGCCGGCATCTTCTGGCTGAACAAATGCGATTTGCAAAGCCCCATTGCTAATTATTCTCTGTCCGGAAAGGGGTGCTCCATCTTTATCCCAACTGATCTCAGGTGTGGGATTTCCGTAGGCCTCACAGAGCATTGTGACAGACTCATCCACAGAGGTGGTGTACTCCTTCTGATGTGACTTTATTGCTGGCGGCTCTAGAATATGACACGCAATTAATACTAGTATTACTAGGAGGGGACACCTGAAATGCTAAATAAAGTAAACTCCTATTTTGAAAAAGGTAAATGTTCATTACTTGTGCATTAAGGCTGCCTTTAAAAAGGCTCCCTGCCTCCATAGACATTTACACTGTGAGCGAAGCCATGAACAAAACACTGATATATATCAGCATTTTATAAATAAACGCAAGCAGGGAGACAATGAACGTCTACACATTTAATGATGTGGCGAAGCACATCTGAAGGACTCAGCTTGATCTTAAGGAGAACTGTGGAGCCATACAGTTGCACCTTCTTAGTCATTTCCTCCCTGCACTCCCCTCTTTGATCAGGGTGGGTAGGAAACAATGAGCTGGACAATTCATGCTGGAGCCTGGAAGGATGAGTAAGCCAAAGTAATCTAGGTATGCAACATAAAACCCTTCCAAAAACTTTATCTATCATCACCTAGGAAATCTCATAAAGTAAAAAAAGACCAAATATAACCCTTCATGAAATATATTAGGAAAATAAAAAACAATTATTTGCAAATTTAGTGATAAAAGCCAGTGAAAGTTGGGGCTCTCCATTATATCACTATTTTGTCAGCTCTGTATGACTGCCTGCATCTGAGCTGTAACATACTGTACCACGGTGTGGGGAAACACAGCCGGAGCATGTAATCACATTCTGCACGGAGAAGATTATATGACAGTATAAGATTGATCCTTGTATTTTGGAGCAGCAGGAGGAGGTTAGAAGTAGCAGCTTAAGTAAATCCTGCAGCCTTCACTTGTTATCTTTTTGCATATGCACACATAACATCAAATATAATGTATCACTAGAACACTATGCACCAAGCACTTCCTGTAGTCTCAGTCTAAGGCATTCTGAAACGTATCTTCATTTTGTTACTTCATTCAATTCTTTTATTGTGACTTTTTCCTTATGAGTATTTATTACCATATATACTCGAGTATAAGCCGACCCGAGTATAAGCCGACCCCCCTAATTTTGCCACAAAAGTGGGAAAACTTTCGACTCGAGTATAAGCCTGGGTGGAAAATGAGGCAGCTACTGGTAAATTTCAAAAATTAAAAATAGATACCAAAAAAGTAAAATTAAAGTAGGTTAAATGTTTTAAAAATAGCCATATTGAATCAGGAGCCCATATGCTGCCCATATATTATGCCCCATATGCTGCCCGATGTATTATGCCCCATAAGCTGCCCATGTATTATGCCCCATATGCTGCCCATGTATTGTGCCCCATATGCTGCCCCATGTATTATGCCCCCATATGCTGCCCATGTATTATGCCCCATATTCTGCCCATGTATTTGCCCCATATGCTGCCCATGTATTGTGCCCCATATGCTGCCCCATGTATTATGCCCCATATTCTGCCCCATGTATTATGCCCCATATGCTCCATGTATTGTGCCCCATATGCTGCCCCATGTATTATGCCCATATGCTGCCCCATGTATTTGCCTCCATATGATGCTCCATAGATTATGCCCCATATGCTGCCATGTATTATGCCCCATATGCTGCCCCATGTTTATGCCCCCATATGATGCTCCATAAAATTATGCTCCAATTGCTGCCCCATGTATTATGCCCACAAAGGTCCCTTATGATGCCGCTGAAAATGAAAAAAAAAATGAATACTCACCTCTCGTCGCTGGGGGCCAGGTGCCGGTGTCCTGAGCAGGCGGGGGGGCACCGGCGCGCTATGGGGGACAGGTGCTGGTGTCACCGCTGGCTCAGGGCCCGACACCTGCAATATTTCACCTTTCCTGTTCACCACTGAGCGCCGCTGTCTTCCGGGTCCTCCAGCAGTGAATGCTCAGGCAGAGGGCGCGGGCACACCAAACACGTCATTGCGCCCTCTGACCTGAACATTCACAGCTAGACGATCGCGAGGACACAGCGGCGAGCAGTGGTGGAACGGGGACAGATGAATATGGAATATACTCACCCTCTCCTGGAGCGGTCTCTGCAGCCCCTCTTCTCCCGCGGTCTCCGGCGCTATGACTAACTACAGCGGTCATGTGGTGCCGCTCATTAAAGTCATGAATATGTGCATATTCATGACTTTATGAAGCGGTACCACTGATGGCTGAAAAGGCGCCCGGGGACTGTGGGAGAAGGGCAGGGGCTGCAGAGACCGCCCAGGAGGGGGTGAGTATATAGGACATTCCCGCTCCCCCTCCCCGCCGACCTCCCGGTATATGACTCGGTATAAGCCGAGAGGGGGACTTTCAGCCCTATAAAATGGGCTGAAAATCTCGGCTTTTACTCGAGTATATACGGTAATTTCCATAAGTAATTTATCAGCCTTTATCTACTATTATTTTAAATTAAAATAGGGGGTCCGCTT
>JARQOD010000009.1:153526405-153566975 GCA_033576555.1 Oophaga sylvatica
TATTGTGCCCCATATGCTGCCCATGTATTGTGCCCCATATGCTGCCCCATGTATTATGCCCCATATTCTGCCCCATGTATTATGCCCCATATGCTGCCCATGTATTGTGCCCCATATGCTGCCCCATGTATTATGCCCCATATGCTGCCCCATGTATTATGCCTCCATATGATGCTCCATAGATTATGCCCATATGCTGCCCATGTATTATGCCCCATATGCTGCCCCATGTATTATGCCCCCATATGATGCTCCATAGATTATGCTCCATATGCTGCCCCATGTATTATGCCCCACAAGGTCCCTTATGATGCCGCTGAAAATGAAAAAAAAAATGACATACTCACCTCTCGTCGCTGGGGGCCAGGTGCCGGTGTCCTGAGCAGGCGGGGACACCGGCGCGCTATGGGGGACAGGTGCTGGTGTCACCGCTGGCTCAGGGCCCCGACACCTGCAATATTCACCTTTCCTGGTTCCACCACTGAGCGCCGCTGTCTTCCGGGTCCTCCAGCAGTGAATGCTCAGGCAGAGGGCGCGGCGCACACCAAACACGTCATTGCGCCCTCTGACCTGAACATTCACAGCTAGACGACGCGAGGACACAGCGGCGAGCAGTGGTGGAACGGGGACAGATGAATATGGAATATACTCACCCTCTCCTGGAGCGGTCTCTGCAGCCCCTCTTCTCCCGCGGTCTCCGGCGCTATGACTAACTACAGCGGTCATGTGGTGCCGCTCATTAAAGTCATGAATATGTGCATATTCATGACTTTAATGAGCGGTACCACTGATGGCTGAACACAGGCGCCGGAGACTGTGGGAGAAGGGCAGGGCTGCAGAGACCGCGCCAGGAGGGGGTGAGTATATAGGACATTCCCGCTCCCCCTCCCCCGCCGACCTCCCGGTATATGACTCGAGTATAAGCCGAGAGGGGGACTTTCAGCCCTATAAAATGGGCTGAAAATCTCGGCTTATACTCGAGTATATACGGTACATTTCCATAAGTAATTTATCAGCCTTTATCTACTATTATTTGTAATATTAATATATAGGTTGTCCTGCTTTAGACACTAGCCCAATAGTGGACAATAAAGGAAATATAGATCCATTGATTTTTTTATTTTTTCCATTTTTTACATCTATGAAACAGTATTGTGCATGTCTATTATTTTCCTGATGCATTATTCCACTAAATCTTGTATCTTCTGTAGCACTTGTTTTAGACCTTATCACTAGAGGTGAGTAAGCTCTAAAATGCTCAATGTTCATTAATTGAACCGAGCAATTCCTAATGCTCGGATGCTCTTTTAGAGTTATGAGTATATTGGGAGTCAATGAGAAATCCAAGCATTTTTCAGGCAGATCCTACAAGGTGGTCTAGGGGGCAGAGAAAATGTTAAAATGGATGGAAAAAGTCCTGAATGGAAGGAGAACAGCATAGGGAAAACCCCTGGAAGCACTACTGACTCCGATCGCTGCTCAGAACAATGGTCTCACACTTTAAGGACTGATAATAAAACATTGAAAATCGATGAGAAATTGGAGTTTACAAGAAAAAAAATGTTAGGAAACATTCTTTCCTGTATAATATCTTGTATACAAGGCAAAATGTAAAAAGGATTAAGAAAAAATAATAATAATTTAAGTAAACCAAAATTGAAAATGTTCTTAAAAAAATGGAAATTTCAGTGTAATTTATGAAGGAAGCAAGGGAGACTCAGATACACCCTGAGGAGGGCCTCATACTTATCGACTCATAAAGGTTATGCACTAAGTGCAAAGCCTGCCAACAATTACAAGCAGGGTCATGCATACACCTTTGAAGGCACCAACTTAGAGCCTCATTCAAATATTGTGAACAAAATGTAGTTGTTGTACTCCTACACACATAAAAGTTCTGCATAGTGCAAAGCCTGCCAAAAATTACAAGCAGGGTCATCCATACACCCTTGAAAGCACCAATTGTAGTACTTAATTCAATAGTTGTTCACAAAATGCAAAGCCAGAAAAAAATTATAAGCAAGCTCATTACATAGACCCTTGAAGACAACAACTGGAGGGCCTCATTAAAATATTAAAGAAGTGTAGTTGATGTGCTCCTACACTCATAAACACGCCGAACAAAATGCAAAGCCATGAAAAAATGATAAAGAGGTTAACAGTCATCCATAGACCATTGAAGTCAACAACTGGAGGGCCTTATTCAAATATTGAAGATTAAAAACTCTATGTCCTGTTGTCATCTGGTGGTGTGGAAAAATTGAAGCGAATCCAAGCTTTGTTTATTTTTAAATGCCTGTCAGCATTTTCTGTTGACAGGTGAAAGCGGCTGTCTGTTATGATCCCCCCGGTGGCACTAAAAAACCTACTCAGACAAGACGCTAGCAGCAGGGCAGCACAACACCTGCAAGGCAAAGAGGGACAGCTCTTGCCAGGTGTTCAGCTTTGAGACCCAATACCTGAAGGTCTCAGAGGTATTAGGCAGTATGATGGTTTTGTAAGCCAGGTATTGCTTTACCTTCTTTAAAAACTTTTCCCTGCTTGTCAAAAATACCTGGTCATCATGGCCTGGACTCTGGGAGGGTGTCTTTAAATTGGCCCAGGCCTTTGACATTGTACTCCTGACTCTGCTGTACCTGGTTTGTGTCTCCCTTACCTCTCCTCCTTAGTTGGATAATGCAGCTTGCCCCCTGCTGCTAGCATTATCTGATGGGAATGTTTCCAATATATTTTCCAGAATGGCCTTTTGCCATAACACCATTTTAATAGACCTATCCACCTCAGGAAGGAGAGATGCAAGGTTCTCCTTATAGCATGGGTCTAGCAGGCTGAACAAAAAAGTACTCTGACCAAGATGAATTGAGAGTCCCAGGAAAGGCAATGGTACATAATGTCTGCCATGTGTGCCAAGGTCCCTACAGCCAACACTTTCCTGCCTCCACCATGATGACTACTCTCCATCACCTCCTTCATCTCTTCCTCCTCATTCCCCTCCTCAGCCCATTCACATAGGAGTGACGGGATGAAGCTTGTTTGGGTACTAACCTTTGTTCCACTATCAGCCAGCTCCAGTTCCTCCTCCTTTTCCTCAACTTCCACATCCTCATTGTTACCCAACCCCCACTGGTAGATGAGGTGAGGCTGTGTTGGGTACTTTCTTCCTATCTCATGTCTTCCTCCATCTCCACTTGGTCCACATGAAAAGATTCATATTTAACTGTCAGCATTGACTAGAGTTCCAGCAGGTGGTTACACACCAGTCGGTGAGTTGACACTTGCATGCACTGCTGCAGCACTGCCAGAGCAGCATCAGCTGTAGCTGACTTGCAGAAATGGGCGCTGATGCAGCGTATCTTGACCAGAAGCTCTGGCAAGTATGAGTAGGTTTTCAGAAAGTGCTGAACTACCAGGTTGAGCACGTGGACCAAGCATGGAACGTGTGTTAGCTTGCCAAGCTTCACACCCACCACTAGGTTACGCCCATCATTACAGATGACCATGCCTGGTAGTAGGTTCAGTGCTGAGAGACACAGGTCTGTTTGGTCTGTTATTCCTTTCAATAATTGTGCCATTGTGTGTGGTTTGTCTCCAAGACAAATTAGCTTCAGCAGAGCCTGATGAGGCAGTGCTGCAGAGCTTCCAACTGATGTGTGCTCTGAGATAGCACGTCGGAGATTGAGGATGAGAAGCAGCAGAAGGGGTTGCAGGAACTGGTGTAGGAGGTGTACAAAACCCTGATAGAAGTAGGACCATCAATTCTCTGCATTGGTAGCACATGTGCAGTGTCTAGCTTTGAGACCCAATAGGTGAAAGTCACAGCGGAATTAAATAGTGCGATAGTTTAGTCGGACAGATATTACTTGACCATCTTTAAAAACGTTTCCCTCCTTGTCAAAAAAACCCAGTCATCAGGACCTGGCGCAGGGAGGGTGTCATGAAATTGGTCCAGGCCTTTGACAGTATATCTCTGACATTGCTGTGTTTCCTCCTTGGTTGGGCAAGGAAACTTGCCCCCTGCCGGTATCAGTGTCTGATTAAAATTTTTTCAAAATATTTTCTACAATGGCCTTTTGGTATACCATCATTTTAGGAAGAAGAGATGCAAAGTTCTCCTTGTAGCATGGTCTAGCAGGGTGAACAACCAGTACTCTTTTTAGGTCAAGATGAATGTAATGCAAGGGTCATGAGAAAGGCAGTAGTACATAAAGTCGGCCATATGTGCCAAGCTCCCTACAGCCAACATTTCACTGTCTCCACCATGATGACGACTCTCCATCTCGTCCTCCTCCTCGTCCTCCCTCTCTTCATCCTCATTCCCATCCTCAGCCCATCCATGTAGGAGAGACGGGCTTAAGTTTGTGGGTATTAGCCTGTGTTGTGCTAACCAACAGCTCCTGTTCCTCCTCCTCTTCCTCAGCCTCCTCCTCTTCATTGGTACCCAACCCAACCTGAGCATATGAAATGAGGCTGGGCTCATGACTTCCTCTATCTGCAATTGGTCCGCATGCATAGCTTCATGTTTCATTGTGAGCAGCGACTGTTTAAGTAGGCACAGAAGAGGGATCATTGCATTGACTGTGGTGTCATCACTGCTCAACATGTTCTTGGAAAACTGCACAAATGTCCCACATCTATGCCCACTCTTCAGTTGTTATGTGCGAAGGCTGACCAGAATACTGACGCGTGTGTTGGAGTTTGTACTCAATAACTGGCCTCTGCTGCTCACAAAGCCTTGCTAGCATGTGCAGTGTGGAGTTCCAGTGTGGGCACGACACACACGTCGGTGAGCTGGCACTTGCATGTGCTGCTGCAGCTCTGCCAGAGAGGCGGTAGCTGTAGCCAACTTGCGGAAATGGACGCTGAACTCGACCACACGCTCTGGCAAATCTGGATATGTTTTCAGAAAATGCTGAACTACCGAGTTGAGCACGTGTGCCAAGCATGGTACGTATGTGAGCTTGCCAAGCTTCTCAGCCGGCACCAGGTTATACCCATTATCACATACGACCATTCCTGGTTGGAGGTTCAGCTGAAAAAGTCACAGATCTGTCTGGTCTGTTATTCCTTTAAGTAACTCTGCCACTGTGTGCAGTTTGTCTCTTAGACAAATTAGCTTTAGCAGAGCCTGAAAAAGAGGCAGCTGGGGACTGATTACCGAGGGATGGCTGCTGCCATGAGTCAGCAAAGATCCCCTGTGTTAACAACCTTAAATGGCAAGCAGCCTGGAAATGTGCCCATTTAGTCTTTGGGCCTGTGGGTGGGTGGCTGGAAATGTTCTCTTTCACTCCAAGGCTTGGGGTATGGACAGCTGAACGTTGTGCTGGAATAAGGATATGAAAATGCCTGATGATGATAAGTTAGAATGTGCAATGACAGGTGCAGGGTTTAAGGCATCTGCGCCAGTGTCATGGACAGGGGACAGGGAAGCACCTAGCACGGGGAAGAGATAGTGGCTCACCAGCTGGCAGAGCTGGCACCAATCAAGGACACAGGCGTTCTGCCCACCGAGTCGGGTGCTTAGATGACAGGTGCCTGATCATGCTTATGGTGGTTAGACTATTAGTGGTCAGGCCCATGCTAAGGAAGAGGGGACTACGGTGATGATTAAGTGATCCAGACTGTTGGCTGGTGAGACTGGGCTGTGTGGAAAACTAGGTGGTTCTGCCTAGCATGCTGGAAGAATTATCTGCTATCCAACCGACTACCTGTTCACACTGCTGTGGCTTCAGAGTGGTGTAACGTGCCTCCCTGCAAAGTGGGACACAAGAACCTATATGTCATGGATGGGCATGTTTCTTTTGCTCCAGCTACAGGCGCCGTTGCACTTGACCCACGTCCTCGGCACCTGCTTGTACCATCAGCAGCACTTCCATTTCTCTGTCTCTTACTGCACATATTGCGCATTTTCTAATTGCTGGGTCTCTTGAAACTCTATATAACACCGAAATGTACTACATGACACAAAATAGTATATGGATGTGTAATTGAATACACATAAATGTTTTGATGCTTTTTGGGAGTGTTATATTACCGTCACACTGTGATGGTCTCCGGTAAGGAGGGAGGGCCTCAAACTGTCCCTGGATCTGAGACACTAACTATCCCTGTCCCAGTGGTACTCTTGAAGGTAGAGATGCCCGTGTCTCTGACCTTACTATGCTCCTGTTAAACCCTGATCTGTCCCCTCACCCAGCCCATGACGCATGGGACAGAAATGTAAGGGAAACAAGACACAAAGCCAAAACAAGGATAACAGAAAACCTCTATTATACAAAAGCACTAACCAAAAACAGGGAGGAGGATAGAGACAGGGAGGAATAAACTAAATGGGAATAAGGACCAGGAGATAAACACACACGCACTACAGCAAACCCAGAACACTACTACAACAACTGTACTCCAACCACAAAGAATCTTTCACTGGCAGGGACAGAGTTTTCTAAGTAAGAGATTCAAATTAACTGTTTATAAGCAGTTGTGTCTTCATTTTAGCAGATAAATGCCTTAGAAACAGCTATGTTCTCCTGCTTAAAATTAGCCATTTGAAGCAGCTGTGTTCTCTATCTGTAGCTAGTCTACAGATTACAAATTGACATTTTATAACATATCTGACATAGCTGCCCTCTCCTTTTTGGTACATCCCAGAGAGAAGATTTTGCATTCAAGCCCAGAAGTTTAAAGGTGGTTTTCTGGGACTTAGTATCAAACTGGCCAGGTGGTGGTCCAATTCTGGGCATCCATACTTATTAGTTCACAGTAGGGGCTGCAGCTCTCTAATGCCCATATGTTCTCTTCATTATTTAGCAGGCACAGTTCTGTGTCTGTTAATACAACTGAGTCCAACTCAAATGTATAGGACTGAGCTGCAGAGAGCTACTGTACCAGGCTTATCTTTTTGGGGTGCTGGGAGTTAAACCAGCCACCGACTTGATACTAATGGCCTGATCTAACAGTAAGCAATTAGTATCAAAGTCCAAGAGAACCCCTTCAATTACATCTCTTAAAATAATTTACCATAAATTTTGAGCTTGATCCTTCGAAGTGCTGTACCCGCTGGGTTTTGAGCAATACAAGTGTAAGTTCCAGCATCTACTTGTCTCGCTTTAACAATCTTTAAGCCTCCATTAGGAAGAATAAAGTTATTGCTTCCTACAAATCAAAAAGACAAATAAATAAACCTGTAATAAAACTATAAAATAGTGACAGGTCAAAACATAATTATAAATAATATTCTAATTGTATATCATATACTGCATGATCTAATATAAAAATATTAAAAACAGTACCTGTTTTGATAGATACACCTTCTTTCTGCCATGTCAATGTCGGTGAAGGTGTTCCGATAGCTTCACATGAAAGAATGACAGAATGGTTTATAATTCCTTCCATATAATCAGCTTGACTTTGAATGACGGGAGCCTCTAATTTGGAAATTAATCAGAAAGGAAAAATAGATAATTCCTTGGGTTACTTTTACAGATACTTGTAATATAAAAGAATGCAGATAACACCAAATAAAGTATCTACTACATGAATGCATACATAGATGTCATGCATTCCAGCACTTCTATTTTTGTTAAAGACATGTTTTTTTTAGTGATAATGATTTGTTAATGACTGTAATTTAACTACTAACCTTCAACATGGAGATTTATTGAAATTTGTGCAGAGCCAACCTCATTAACTGCCTTGCAAGTGTATGTTCCAGCATGACTTAGCTCTGCACGTGCTATTTCGATACTTCCTAGAATCCAATTAGAAGAAATAAATTTAGAGCCTCTGAGTAATTCTTGGTATATTAAATTAAAAAACTTAATGTTGGCAGACCATTAATTGCTCTTTCCCTCTAGAATATAAATGATAACATTTTTTCCATTAAAGAAGAACAGGGCATTTATCCAGAATTTAATATGATGTTTGAAAGTAAGAGCATTGGTGTACCCCAGATACCATAAAGATATTCTTCTCATTATTATTACTTTTCTTTAAGTAGACTATTATCTTGTTGGATTAAAATCCAACAGATAACACTACCACCAATTATAGCTCCTCTGCTGATTCAGAATACGTTGTATGTTGGTGCTCCAGAAGAAAGGATCAGTTAGTAAATGCTGTGCTCTGGTCTAGGGTGTGAATTTTGTTTTGCTCTGATCTTATCTAAAGTCTTAATATTGGGGTCTAGTTGTGAGCTTGTACTTGTTTTCTAGTCAAGTCATAGCTCTGATTTCATTCAGGGCACTGCATTTATTTTGGCGTCCAGTCTAGAGTCTATAATATTCAAGGAGAGCTTCTGATATTAAAATTGAGGTCTTTATTTTATAGAGGTTTTTGCCTGAGGGCTAAATAAATGATGGAATCTGGTCTAGGCTTTGAATTAAGTTTGGGGGGTCTGATCAAAAAAATTGGTTTGGTATCTGTTGTAAGGACCGGATATTTATTGTACAGTGTGGTCTGAGATCTGTATTAAGTTAGTGGTCAGTTTTGTAGTTGTGTCAATTCAAGGGCCTATTTTGGGATCGGCTTTAGTTTTGCATTTAAAGTTCCAGATTTGAATTACTTTTCAGGTCAGGTCTACGGTACAATTCATTTTTTGGGCCGTGTTTATTGGGTCTAGTATTTGGTCTGTATCATTTTTGGGGTCTGGTGTCTATTTTAGTTTATTGGGTCTCGTATGTGGCCTGCATTTATTTAGGGCTGGGTGTCT
The DNA here is from genome assembly GCA_033576555.1 of Oophaga sylvatica. Classification (NCBI taxonomy): domain Eukaryota; kingdom Metazoa; phylum Chordata; class Amphibia; order Anura; family Dendrobatidae; genus Oophaga; species Oophaga sylvatica. The sequence continues at coordinate 153,535,110 of JARQOD010000009.1, forward strand.
GCTCTATTTAGGAATGTGGTCAAGAGTTTGTTGGTTTCCTTGTCACTTTTGTACAATTTTAACTTATGTGTCTATTAGTGTTTGCAGTATGATAGTTTTTTTTATTTCTTAAATCTTAACAATTGGCATAGGCAGAAAAGAGGCAGCCAGTTGACAGAGCCAAAAGAGAAAAAAGAGCAAGTTAATGTGGACTGCAGAACACATTGAGAGAGGCCAATAAAAGTACCGTAAGTATGCCCAGCCTCAGAGTTTTGCCTCTCTCCTCTTTAGCTCCCATATTTTTATTACATAAAAGAAAAAGAGACCACCAAGGCTTCCTCCACTGGCAATCAGGTTGGGCACAAAGGCATGCTATGCCATCCTCTTCCCAAGTTAAATATTTTAGCAGAAAAGTTTAGAAGAATGAACATACACCAACAGTTAAAAGACTCGCTTGTTTACATAAGAAATAAGTTGCAGTTAAAGTATACGTTGGGATTTCTAAGGATTTAAGAGCTTATTTGGGGTACAATACAAAATTGAAGAACACTTTATAAATTATACTTTTGAAATCTAGAGAAAACTACTATAAATGCTTTCATATATAAAATTTAGTTTTGAAAATCTGCTGCTGTTGCTAGCCAGATTTAACCCATTTTACTACATGTTTACTGTATGCAACTAAATGAAAAGACAATTGAGCTTACCAGAAACTAGTGTTTTGTAGTTTTCTCCTTCAGCAGGGAGGTTTATACCATCCTTTGACCAATGGACAATTGGATGTGGAACACCGTATACAGTACAGGGAATTATTGCAGATGAAGACTTACTCACAAAGATATTTGTAACTTCATCGGCAATAGAAGGAGGCACTGCAGGGAGTTAAAATGATATACAGGCTTATTAAATGTACTGTCTCAAAATTATAATTCTCCGCATTATAGACAGGATTTCTTTTATCTACCGTGGCCATCAACAACATTGTCTGACAAGTCACTCTTTTTTTCTGCCATTTTAGAGGGAAAAATAATTAAAATAAAACTTCTAATGATAAATATATCACAGAGTATAAAAATTGCTAGTTGACTACAACAGCTAAATCAAGTGTATTTAGCTTGACAATTATATTCTTATTTAATACAAATACTGGAACTAGTGGAAAAACTATTCCAATTAAAACTCCAGTGAAAAACTCCTATGTCAGACTGGATTTAAACCTCTATTTCTAAGAAAAAAAGAAGCATTTTTTGACATTTTGGAAAATTTCATACTTACACTTCATTGGCAAATTCACTATAAATTGAAACCTCACTTTTCACTGACCAGATGGAAAAAGAGAAGTTTCTGGTGACCCTTGTATTCCTTAACTTTCTCCTAACACTTAAAGGGAAGCTATCATGACCAATAGTGCTATTAGCCTTCAGATATAGGGTGAATCTGCAGATTAATAGCATTATGAAGGTGTCTGGCCATTGTTCGAAAAGTGCAGCACCTGGGAATCTTTAGTTCTCCAGGGAGTCATTGGCTTTCAGTCATGCAGGCGTGCACAGACCAATTACAATAAATACAGCATTGAGAGTGGTGACTGTAAGCACGCCCCAGCACTAACCGACAGCCGGCTCTGCAGTAAACTAATTCTAAATGACAAAATGCCTAATCTCATTGGTCTTGCTGGGAGCCGCACTCAGATTACGTATTTGTTTGAAACAAATTGTGAATATTTTCACTGTAACAACAAGGCATGCTATAAAATCTCATGTGTTCTATTTTATTGATAATATTTTTGCACTGAAAATTGATTAAAAAAACATTTTGGAAAAAAATCCTTTGTTGACCATAGCAACCAATGAGATTGGATATGTCAAGTTCTGATCTGCTTTGGATGCAGAAACTGTTCATTTACAGTAAGGATATATTCACACAGGGCTGATTTATTTAGCACTAAAATTTGTGGACTGTATCAATGGGCGTTGCTCACAGGATTCTCTTGGAGTGTGTCTTTAGGCTGCTCTTCTGTTGTGAACACATTGGAGGCGACTTCAGAGCTGGGGCTCCCTCCGGTGGTTGCTGAGGGTAATGAACCAATTGCTGAATGGCTTTCAGCTGGGTCCGAATGGTCTGATATAAGTGATCTGAACTCCCATCAGCCTTGCCGGTAATCAATTGTTCTTCCAGGTCTTGGTTGGAGCTCAGCTTGCATTCCTGCTTCCTTTCAGATAAGTGATTTGCTATTTTTTTTTCCTCTGGTTGGATTTTCCTTGCTGGTTTGCTGCCTTGCAGTGGACTTCAGCCTGGTCCCCTTTTGGGGCCTGGTGCTGCATTTGTGCTCAGTTTGTGTTTGCACTTTTGCTCTGTTCCTGTGTCACTTTTTATTTGCTGAATTGCTCTGTGTTACACCAGAGATATGATTTAGGTGGTAGAGATCGTGTGATCTCAGGTTTTTTGTTAATCAGAAGTGTTGGCATTTTTGTCAGGGTTTTTTGGGTTGCAGTCAGAATTCTTTCCTATACTTTTCTATCTAGATAGAATTGGGCCCCAGCGTTTGCTCATTCTATTTTCTGTCTGTGTTCGTATTTTTTTCTTGTCTAACCGTCATTACATGTTTGGGGGCTTCCTATTTCTTTGGGGGTTCTGCTACGGGGCAGTTAGCTTTCATCTTTCTGTCTTTAGGTGTAGCTATCTCTCCGGCTGTGACGAGGCGTCTAGGATCACCGTAGGTACGCTCCACGGCTACTTGTAGTGTGGTGGTTAGTTTAGGGTTCTGCAACCCAGTAGTTTCCAGCCTCTCTGGTGTATTGCTACTTTGGCTATTTTTGCTATTTCTCCTCAGCTACCGAAACATAACACTCTTCATTATCCTTCTTATTATCCTGCTGTAAACAATTCCCCTCGATAAAGACCACAAGAATTAGCAGTGAATAAAAAGGCCCACATCTTTGAAATCATATGAAGGATTTAAAAGTGAAAACATACAAACAAAAAAAATTTAAATAGTCAGATGAGCAAACATAATCAGAGCAAAAGCTGTCAGCTTTTCACCTAGCGACAAGTCATCTTTAAAGGGAATCTGTCACCCCCTAAAATATTAATATGGGCATTCAGGTGATAGAAATGTTGCACTAGTCCTACCTGTATGCCTCATATCTGTGGTCTTGTTGAGAAATCACATTTTATTTCTGTATGCTAATGATTTTTTCCAGGCTCCGGGGCGTGCGGTGCCTGGAAGAAATCTCTGTCTCCTATCTTCATTATCATACCACCCCCTCCCATCAGCATCACACCGCTCTGTGACGTGTAATGGCAGCCCTCGAATTCCACTCCTGCTCCCTGCAATAGCACAATTATACAGTATCTATTCTGCCCCTTCTATGGGCATCGTCTTTGTGGTTCCTCTGTGCAGGCGCTGGCATGTGCGGCAATAAAGTGCCCACCCCACTTCCTTCCTCTTTGCATAGTTAAGAACCATACAGTTTTTCATGCCCCTGTCACCTATGTATGTATGGTGGGGAGAACACCTTATTGCTGCGCATGCCGGAATTTCACTACAATGCTGAAGCCAGAGCCCATTGAAGTGCAGTATAGGTACTGTACAATCGCACTGCTGCAGGGCAGGCGCGGGATTCTGAGGCCACTATTACCAGGGCCGGCTTCAGGTTTTTATGGGCCCTGGGCGAAAGAGTCTCAGTGGGCCCCCTTAACACAGACCACGATTCATGATGCACAGATACTGCAGAGAAATATGGTATAGTACAATGTCAAACACTTCTCTTCTTCCATTACATGACTGATACCTATTGTAAATTGTACAATAGCTCAAAAAATGCCAAATCCTCACAGCGCACAGTACAGACCGGACAGTACAGTCCTCCATACAATATTATGGGCACCACATAGTCTCCCCTTATCACCCATATAATACCCCATGCAGGATGTCACCCCCCATCCCCCATATAATGCTCCATACAGAATACTGGACCCAATATAATGCTCCATACAGAATACTGGACCACATATAATGCTCCATACAAAATATGGAGCTCTCCTCTACACTGTGCTGCGTTCTGCACTGTTATGGCTCAGGAAAGGGTGCTGTGGAAAGACTCCCCATTATCATCATCATTGCCTGCCCATTATCATCATCATTGCCTCCCCATCATCATCATAGCCTGCCCATCAATATCATTGCCTCCCCATCATCATAGCTCCCCATCGTCATCATCATTGTCTCTCCATCATCATCATCATCATTGCCTCCCCATTAATATCATCATCATTGCCTTCCCATTATCATTGCCTCCCCATCATCATCATCATCATTGCCTCCCCATCATTATCATCATTGCCTCCCCATTATCATTTTCTCCCCATCATCATCATCATCATTGCCTCCCCATTAATATCATCATCATCATTGCCTTCCCATTATCATTGCCTCCCCATCATCATCATCATCATTGCCTCCCCATTAATATCATCATCATCATTGCCTTCCCATTATCATTGCCTCCCCATCATCATCATCATCATTGCCTCCCCATTATCATTGCCTTCCCATCATCAATATCATCACTGCCTCTCCTCACCACCATCACTGCCTCCCCCCACCACCATCACACATACAGCACCACACACAGACAGCACCGCAGCACTCTCTCACATACACACACACACACACACACACACACACACTCGCAGCACTCTCTCACATACACACACACACATCTCACCTGTCCGGCGTCCGCACCCTCTCTGCCACAGCCGGCGGCTGAATGATGACGTCATTCAGCGGCGCTGCTGTGAGAGAGGAAGCGCCGGCACAGGCGCCCCCTGGAGACCGGAGCTGCGGCACCGGAGGCATGGGGAGAGGTAAGTATTGCGCCGGCTGCTGCCGGGGCCCTGAGCAAGCGGGGGGGCTGTTATGTTTCGGTAGCTGAGGAGGACAGGAACAACAGCAGGGCAGCCGAACACCTGAGATGTTGGTAACTGATGGGTTGCAGAGTCCTAAACTAACGACACAACTAGAGGTAGCCGTGGAGCGTTCCTACGTTGATCCTAGATGCCTCGTCACAGCCTGAGAGATAACTACACCTAAAGGCAGAAAGATGAAAGCTATCTGCCCCGGAGCAGATCCCCAAAGATAATAGGAAGCCCCCAAACATATAATGGTGGTTAGACAAGTTGAAAATACAAACATAGGCAGAAAATAGACTGAGCAAACGCTGGGGCCATAAGCTGACTTAATAGGATAGGACAGGAGAGATTACTTTCTGCAACCCAGAAAACCCTACAAAAATCCAACAATTCTGATTACAAAAATACTGAGATCACACGATCTCGCCACCCACTAAATCAGATCTCAGTGTGAACAAAAACCAAGCTGCAGCCGCTGAAAAAACAGGAAAAAGCAAATGAGCAAATAACAGTGGCTGCAGATAAACTGTGAGGAGCTCAGGCCCCAGGAGGGGACCTGGCTGACCTCCACAAAAGTGCAGAAAACAATGCAAAAAGCAAGCACAAAAAGAAAAGCAAAAAATATCTTATCTGAAAGCAGGAGATGCAGGCAAGGCTCCAGCAAACTTCCAAATGAACCAGGAACCACAATTGAGACAAGAACAATTGATCACCGGCAACCATCATGGGAGGGAACCTCCCTTATATCAGACCAATCCGTGATCCCAGATTGCCACTCCTCGCTGAAAGGTTCAGTACTGTCTGTAACCACCAGAGGGAGCCTCTGCTCAGAAACCATCTCTAGCACATTCATAACAGGGACCCAGTGGCAGCGCTGGCACCACTAACGGGTTCCGGGGTGCCCGACGGCGAGTGGGCCCCCGCCTGCTCAGGGCCCCGGCACTTGCCCGGTATGCCAGGTGCTGACGCCAGCCCTGCCTATTACGCATCATAGGGCATTGTGACACTGACTAAGAGGCAATGGTGACAAAATAAATACTATAAAATAAAGTCTGAATATTTGTATTACAAAATAGATTAGAAAATGTTTCCGCTCACCCTCTCTCAAGATCATACAAATACACTTGAGAGCTGATTGGCTTACAGTCTTAGTGTTTTCTTACCTAGTACTGTTAAAGAGACCTCAATTTCATAATGTCCGGCATCATTTGAAGCAGAACACATATATGTTCCAGTGTCATCTACAGTTGGAGAAATTATTATGAGTGATCCTGAAGAAAGAAGTCTGCAAAAAAAAGTAGTATTAATACAGAATACCTGTAAGTAGTGTATGGAATAATAAAACATCTAATTATGGTCATCCCTAAAAGCATAGGACCCATAAACAGGCAGATGAAATAAAACTCTCCCTCAATGCTGCTCAAGATTTAAGGTTATAAATTGTAGTAAATGACAACGTAATAAATGTCAGTAAAATTCATAAATGTAACTTCTTATTTACAGTGGAAATTGTAAATAGGCCATCGCAAAAAAAACATCAAATAATCTCTAGAAGTTGTATGACCATTTGAGAGAGTGCCACTATCTTATATACAGTTTGTCTGGAAAATTTTAGAATGAATCGTGACAGTCCATGAAGAACCTTCATAGTCATGATTTTTGAAGGACTCAGCAATTTGACCACCACCAATCCTGCCTTGATTGCATTCTCCAGTTATACATTATACAACCCTTTAAACTTGCAATGTGCAAAGATAAACCTCTGCACCAGGCCTAACTTGGCCTTAAATGGCTAAAAGGAAAAAGTCTGCAATTAAGTTGGGCAATACTTAAAGATGTTGTCCAGTCTAAGGCCGGCGTCACACACAACTACAAAAAATCGGTTCGTTTTAGTCGGTCGATTGTCGGATCAAAATGCAAACATCACACATCCTTCTGGCATCCGATTTTCCTTCAAAGATGCGATTTAGTCGCATGTGTGTGTACCTTGTAACATCCGATTTTCATCCGACTTGCGAGAATTTCTCGCAGGCTTGCAAAACTGACATATAATGGATCCAAAAGAATAGTATTTAAATCACAAAAGAAAGAATAGATATATACACATAGAATACATATATATATATATATATATATATATATATGTCATTGTGACATATATATATATACATATATTTATAGTTCTTACACTTCTACATACTGTAATAGCCGCTAATTCAATTGCCGGCTTTTGTGAAATCACAGAAGCCGACATGAAATGATACATTGTTTCCACACAGTTAACCATGTCATTTCCTGTATTTTGATATATGGTTTGAACTTACAATTACATATGTGTATTTGTGCAAAATTTCAGACATGTAGGGGTTAATTAAAGGTGTAAATTTGTTGAAAAAAAATGCGTGGGCTCCCGCTGTATTTTCTCCACCAGACAGACAAAGCAAGCGAGTGGGGGCAGATAATAATAGCCTAGGGAGGGTACATTTTTTTTGTGCCCCCCCTGGCTACTAACATCTGCCCCCAGACACCCCAGAAAGGGCAAATCTATAATTAGATTAGCCCTTTCTGGCACTTTGCCCGTCTATTCCCATTGCCCTGTAGCGGTGGCGAATGGGTTAATAAGGTGTTAATGTCACCTTAGCATTGAAAGGTGACCTTAAGGCAGGTTAATAATTGAGAGCTGTCACTTATACAACTATCAATTATTAATCCTATTGAAGTAAATAAAAAAACACAAACACACTTTAAGAATAAATAATTTTAATGAAATCAAAACACATATTTTTGACCATCTTTTATTTCACTCTTAATCTGTGCGAAGCCCTTGTTCTTCTAAAATAAATATAAAATAATAAAACAACATTATTCTTACCTATCTGGTGATCTGTCACGTCCCACGATGTAATCCTTCACAAAGGGTTAACTAGCAATCAGATAAGCAGCGCAAGTAATCCTGCGTGCTCAGCTGATAGCTCCTGAATGAATGAGCTTATCTCCTGCCGACAGGAGAGGATGTGATTAATGAATGAAGCTTAATTGATTGTATCCCACTTTCACGTTAGGTCAGGTCACTGAAGTGAAAGTGGCAATAAATCAATTAAGCTCCATTCATGAATCTATTCCTCTCCTTTCGCTGGGAGAGTAACTGATTCATTCATGGGGTTACAACTTGGAGACAGCATTAGCTCTCTGCAAGCTGTAACCTGTTAACCCTTTCTGATGGATTACACCGTGGGACCTGACTGTACATCGGATTGGTAAGAATAATTTTGCTTTTTTATTTTATTTTTATTACAGGAAATGGTTTTAGCAGGAAAATAAAATATGGTCAAAAACTGTGTGATTATTTCATTAAACTTCTTTTTTATTAAACTGTGTGTGTTTGATTTTTCTATCATACAATAGGATTAATAATTGATAGTTGTCTAATTGACAGCTCTCAATTATTAACCTGCCTTAAGGTCACCTTTCAATACTAAGGTGACATTAACGCCTTATTAACCCATTCGCCACCGCTACAGGGCAATGGGAATAGACGGGCAAAGTGCCAGAAAGGGCGAATCTAATTATAGATTTGCCCTTTCTGGGGTGTCTGGAGGCAGATGTTAGTAGCCAGGGGGGGCACCAAAAAATGTACCCTCCCTAGGCTATTATTATCTGCCCCTACTCACTTGCTTTGTCTGTCTGGTGGAGAAAATACAGCGGGAGCCCACACATTTTTTTTCAACGAATTTACACCTTTAATTAACCCCTACATGTCTGAAATTTTGCACAAATACACATATGTAATTGTAAGTTCAAGCCATATATCAAAATACAGGAAATGACATGGTTAACTGTGTGGAAACAATGTATCATTTCATGTCGGCTTCTGTGATTTCACAAAAGTCGGCAATTGAATTAGTGGCTATTACAGTATGTAGAAGTGTAAGAACTATAAATATATGTATATGTATGTGTCACAATGATATATATATATATATATATATATATATATATATATATATATATGTATATTTGTATTCTATGTGTGTATATCTATTCTTTCTATTCTTTATTAAAGCTGTCAGTGTGATTTTACAGTATAGCCGGGGATGAATTGCCGGCTTTTCTAAAGGACACCGATGCGATTTAATCGCAAGTCACACGTGCGGTCCGTTTGTAATCCGATTTTTCATCGCTCCCATAGACTTGCATTGGCGATAGTCGGCCCACAATCGGTGACAATCGCAGCATGCTGCGATTGCACACGGACGTTTAAAACGGACCACAAAAAATCTGATACTGGGAGCTGCTCCATAGATTAACATACGGCAGACTGCAATACGATATTTCATCGTATTGCAGTCGTCCGATTCTGTCGCCAGTGTGACGCCGGCCTAAGAAGAAAAGTCTGCAGTCACTCTGATTCCCCTGTATGCCAAAAGTGAGTGAGCCTAGTCGGCACATGACTGCCAGTAAGCAAATTGCATATATACAGTCATGTGACCACCCACTCTCTTGGTGCTATGGAGGGAATGATGACTGTGTATTCATTTTTACAGTCATGATTTGGATGTCTACTGTCACATAGAGTAAATTCAGACTTTTCATTTCAGCCTTAACATCTTTGCTCAATATGATATATGTTAGAACCTGTGCCACGTGGCTGGGTTTACCAAGGGGTGCATAGTTAAATGTTCATTGGAGCACCTGATAGTGTTGTCAGGTTTGGCTGCAGGTAGTCACCAGGTACCACTCCTAGGCAGTCTCCAGTACTGAAGTTGAAGACACCAAGTGTGAGGTATGCAGACACAGATATGGACTAGTGCTCCATTCAGACTACTAACTTCTGGATCGTCTGCAGAACAGTTACTGACATATATAAGGGCTCCGTTAAGACTACTATGATCAGGATTCTCTGCAGAATGGTTACTGCCAAGGAGAAACAGGACTGATTCAGGTACTGCTTCAGTGTCCAGAGACTGGTTTGTAGCAGTCTGGAGACACGGAATACACCTGCAGGCATTGGCTACACAAGAACCAGGGACTTCACGTTCATGACTGGCCATACTAGGACTAAGGATTCAGGTACCGGACACTGGCCACACCAGGACCTGGGGGCCTCATAACAGCTATTGGCTGGTAGCAATCTTGCAAGTTCGCAATTATACTAAATGCCTCCCAGCTAAGACTGAGGGCATTTTACCATTAAAAGCAGGGGAGTTCCCTAGGCACACTGCCGGGACTAATTTCAGGAAGAAGCAGGGAGAATGCTGGGGGACCATGCCGCACAGCCAGGATGGTGAGTATACCGGTATCCCTGCATGGAAGAGGAAGTAGAACCATACAGTTGTACAGACAATAGCATTACAGTTTTCCCTCCTTACGCCTCCTCTTCTTCAAGCCCATAAGGACGATGTGCAGAGAAGTTGGAGGCCGACACCTCTTCACGGACTTCCACGACTTCTCTTCGGGACCATAACTTCTCCTATTCACTAGAAGAAAAGTGACACCTCATCATCTTCGCGACTAGGATGCTTCCCTCCATAAAGCCATCCTCAGCATAGGACAAAGATGGCATAGTACCAGGAACTTGACATTGGGAAGTCTCTCTTTGTTTGTTGAGATTAGCTTTCAACACAGAGGATTCAAGGACCAACTGAAGTTCCCTGCCTGGTTAGTGGGTTGCAGACACTTGGAAGATGATACCACCTTGACATTCTCTCCACCTTTGAACTGAAGGGTGACCAGAAAAATGCCCACAGGAAAATGCCCACAGGAAAAAATGCCCACAGGAAAATTGCCCACATGGAAAATTGCCAACACGGAAAATTGCACACATGGAAAATTATCCACATGGAAAATTGCCCACACGGAAAATTGCCCACAAGGAAAATTGCCCACACAGAAAATTGCCCACATGGAAAATTGACCACACAGAAAATTGCCAATTGCAGTATCACAAAGTTCCAGATCTATGGTATTTGAGGTGGAAGGTGAGTATGTTCATATGATATGTGAAAAATGCCCACAGAAAATTGCCCACAGACATGAATAACCACAGGAAAACAGTAGAGAGTTATAGGTGAGATGCTCTGCAGAACAGAGAATAGCATAGATCTATAGGTTAAATGCTCTGCATGACAGGGGAATAGTATGCAGGTATACGTGAGATGCTCTGCAGGGCAGAAAAATAATATAGAATTATAGGTGAAATGCTCTGCAGGACAGAGAATAGTATAGAGCAGGCCTGGGCAAAGTGCGGCCCATGGGCCAAATCCAGCCCTCTGATGTCTCAGTCTGGCCCGCAGACCGAGACAGCCGTGGGGCTGGAAATCAGAGGTTGACAGGCTGCACAGTGCTCACCCGCTCGCTCGCTGTCTATCTGTGCTGCGCTGCTGACTCCTTTGGTGGTGGAGGTGCCTCCGGCCACTTCCTCCACCAATCAGCATTTGAGCGGAGGCAGGGAGAGAAGCAGAGCGCCAGGGAACGGGACCGAGGTTAGTATGTGGTGTTTTTTTCTCATGTGTTTGGGCTGTTTGGGTGGGCATGGGGGTGTGACATGGTGCTGCACACATGTGGCGACATGGTGCTGCACACATGTGGCGACATGGTGCTGCACACATGGGGTGACATGGTGCTGCACACATGGTGTGACATGGTGCTGCATATGGGAGTGACATGCTGCACATGGTGCTGCATATGGGAATGACATGCTGCAAATGGTGCTGGCTATAGAGGTGATATGCACATGGTGCTGGCTATGTGGGTGACATACTACACATTGGGAGGATCTATGGGGCTCATGCAGTGTATATAATGAGGCTGTTTGGGGCTCTTGCTGTATATGTCGAGGCTGTGTGGAGCTTACGCAGTGTTTATAGGGAGGCTGTGTGGGGCTCATGCAGTGTATATAGGGAGGCTGTGGGGCTCATGCAGTGTATATAGGTAGGCTGTGCGGGGCTCACGCAGTGTATATAGGGAGGCTGTGTGGGGTTCATGCTGTATATAGGGAGGCTCTGGGGCTCATGCTGTGTATAGGGAGGCTCTGGGCTCATGTTGTATATGGGGCGGCCATGTGGGGCTCATGCTGTATATGGGGAGGCCATTTAGAGCTCATGCCGCATATGGGGGAGGCTGTGTGAGGCTCATGCTGCATATGGGGAGGCTGTGTGGGGCTCATGCCGTATAGGGGGGGAGACTGTGTGGGGCTCATGCCGAATATAAGGGACTGTTGGGGGGCTCATACAATGTACAGAATGGGCTGTACTCGGGTTCAAACGATATATAGTGGGTTCAGAAAGTATTCAGACCCCTTTAAATTTTTCACTCTTTGTTTCATTGCAGCCATTTGGTAAATGCAAAAAAGTTTATTTTTTTCTCATTAATATACACTCTGCATCCCATCTTGACTGAAAAAAAACTGATATTTCAGTTTTTCTTTTTTAATAAATTTGCAAAAATTTCAACATTTCTGTTTTTTTTTCAGTCAAGATGGGGTGCAGACTGTACATTAATGAGAAAAAAAATGAACTTTTTTGAATTTACCAAATGGCTGCAATGAAACAAAGAGTGAAAAATTTAAAGGGGTCTGAATACTTTCCGAACCCACTGTATAGGGGTATGTCAGTAAACTTAAGTCTGATCAATATTAAGTGATACAATTAATATTAGTTGTGAGACAGTGAAGGGGTGCGTACTGGACGGGGTGTATATCTCGCCCAGGTTTCTTAGCTGGGTGGCATAAGGAATATAGGAGTGAAGGTAGGATGGCAGTACGACGTTCACTCCACTCCCCATCCAGTACAGGCTTGCAGCTCAACCCTGAGTACACACAGCTGCCTAATTAAGCAGCCAGAAATAGGTGGTGGAGTTACACAGACAGAGCTCTCAGTCTGGATCTGACTTCAGACGCTGTTGGAGTCTCCTGCAAGCCCATCTCTGGTAATTACAATATATGTGTTGTTGTGGCCAGGCTGCTAGAGCCTAGTTCACAGTAATGAGGGAACTAACTGTGTTTTTGGTTAGCAGCCTGCCAGGCTTAGGACTTTTGTTTATGATTTGGTTTATGTTTTGTTGCTGTGGACTTTAATAAAACTGGTTGCGGCCAGTTTGCACCAGTACTGCTGTCTGGACTCTTTATGCCACTCTGTCTACCCGAGACGGCGATCCCGGAGCTATATACCCCCTGAACAGTCTACAATTGGTGCTCGAATACGGGCAGCACAGTGGCTAAAAACAGCAGCAAAGAAACGTTTGTCCAACGTAGCCTTAAAGAGACAGTAGCCCTAATAATGTCTGCACAGCAAAGCTGAACTGGCTGTGATAAAGACTGTGGAGTGTGCATGTCCTGGGTAAAGGCTGCAGTTGCCGGGACAGACAAGTCTGTCAGTATGGAGGAGCTGCTCAAACATTTGGCGAGAGCTAGTGTGCAACAGCAGGAGACTAACCGACTGCTAATGGAGCAGATTGCAGCACTACGCCAGGCTCTCAGCACCTCGTCCCAGAGTGATGACAGAAGGTCACCTGCGTTGTCTGCTGTAAAGAAGGCGGTAAAACAGACCCTGCAAAAGATGACGCCTCATGACAATGTGGAGGCATATCTCGCTGTATTTGAAAGACTGGCAGAGAAGGAGAATCTGCCACCATCTGAATGGGCCATGGTGGTCACACCCTATCAGACTGGGGAACCCCAAAAGGCCTATTTTGACCTTAGCGAGCAGGATAGCAAAGACTATGCCAAGCTGAAAACGGAGATTCTTGCCCGCCTGGGAGATACAGTGGGGACAAGCCTGCTCGCTCACAGATGTATGACCTGATTTATCTGGTAAAGAAGTGGCTGGAGCCTGACGTCAGCGACCCTGCCCAAATCATCGAAAAGGTAGTGATGGACCGGTACATCTGGGCCCTTCCTCCTGAGGTGCAGCTCTGGGTCGGACAGGGAGACCCCAAAGACGCCAATCATCTGGTCAGCCTGATAGAGAGGTACTCCGCCACTAAAGACTACTCCCGCAACCAGCCGTCCGAGCAGTCGTCATTTCGGAGTACCCGGCCTCCGACATCTCCCGGTAAGAGAGTTCTAGCTGTTGGGGCCAGGGGGCTGCTGATAGATGGGTTCAGGCCCGAGGGGACATGTGTGAGGCAAGGGCCAATGCTTCCCTGTCGGGAATCCCCAGGCCTAGAAAGGTCTCCCCGTCTGAACCCCCAGACCTGAGACAGTGTTGGAGATGCCGGGAAAGGGGGCATATTTCAGCCAACTAGAAAATGAACTCGGCACTCAACTTTAGTATAGTGAGAATAAAGATTTTTATTCACAGTAGTAACACGAAACGTTTCGGTCCTATATCATGGACCTTCATCAGTCACAGATACTACTGGGAAGGGGGTTGATCCACATAGGGAAGAAAGAAAGGGCTGGATAAAGCCTGTGTTGGTGGGGTGAAATGAGGAAGAGGACAATGCCTCTATTGCACTAGTAACCTGTTGTGAAGGAGTCCGGTAGTGAGGATAGGTCTCTGCAGACTACCGGACTCCTTCACAACAGGTTACTAGTGCAATAGAGGCATTGTCCTCTTCCTCATCTCACCCCACCAACACAGGCTATATCCAGCCCTTTCTTTCTTCCCTATGTGGATCAACCCCCTTCCCAGTAGTATCTGTGACTGATGAAGGTCCATGATCTAGGACCGAAACGTTTCGTGTTACTACTGTGAATAAAAATCTTTATTCTCACTATACTAAAGTTGAGTGCCGAGTTCATTTTCTATTAGATACGGTGTGGGAACCTACTCTGGCACCTTCTTGGTTGTGCACACGGTTATTTTTTCATATTTCAGCCAACTGTCCACTAGTGGGGGAACCTATGGACTGTGATGCTGGAAGGTCTCTCTCTCTCTCTCTCCTCGCGGTACCCGTGTGCGTGGCCACCCCAATACCCCAACCGAGGAGAATGGCCCACAGGTGTCCCAGGTGGTTATAAATGGCTGCCCCGTACAAGTCCTCCTAGACTCTAGGAGTCGAGTGACTCTGATACATGCCAGCCTGGCTGATAGGGACTTCATCCCCGATAAACACCTGAGCGTGGTGTGCATCCATGGAGACACCAAAGTCTACCCGGTAACTTCCGTGGACTTCGTCACAAAACTCGGGGAGATCTCGTATGAAGTGGGGGTAGTGAAGAACCTGATGCACCCCGCCATATTGGGTCGTGACTATTCCCTGTTTTGGGATCTTTGGGGAAAAAACGGTTCTACCGGACAGTGTGATGAAGCTCCTACGGTGGTTGCGCGATTCATAGGGACGGAACACAATGCTAGTGTGTTGTTGAACGTAGGGGATGATAATGATAATGATAATGATGAATTTCCATTTCAAGTGATGTTGGGGGAGGGGGATAATGGTTCTCTGGAACAGAATGTCCCTGACCTACCTGTGTCCCGTGGAAATTTTGGGACTGAGCAATTGCGAGACCCCACTCTTAAACATGCCAGGGAAATTATAACAGTTCTGAATGAGATCCCACAAGAGCCCGGCTCTGAGGAAAGATTTCCCCATTTTGCCATGAACAATGACCTGCTATATAGGGTCACTAAGGTAAAGGGAGAGGCCGTGAGTCAGCTCCTAGTACCTAAGCCATATAGAAGTATGGTGCTAGGTTTGTCACATAGCCACGTGCTTGGTGGGCACCTGGGGATGGACAAGACCCAGGAAAGAATCCTCCAGAGGTTTTACTGGCCAGGGGTTTATCGAGATGTGGAGGATTATTGCAAAACCTGCCCCACGTGTCAGATAAATGCTCCGGTTTCTCACTTCCGCAGTCCATTAGTCCCGCTGCCGGTTATAGAGATACCATTTGAAAGGGTAGCAATGGACTTGCTAGGTCCTATTGTGAAATCAGCCAGGGGCACCAATAGATACTAGTGGTACTTGATTATGCAACCCGGTACCCCGAGGCTGTCCCTTTAAGAAATATGGCGTCCAAAAATATTGCACGGGAACTCTTTCATATGTTTTCCAGGACAGGAATCCCTAAAGAGATCCTCACGGACCAAGGCACACCTTTTATGTCCAAGGTGATGAAGGAACTGTGTAAGTTGCTTAAAATCTCGCACATTCGAACATCCGTGTATCACCCACAGACGGATGGGCTGGTTGAACGTTTTAATAAAACGTTAAAACATATGTTAAAGAAAGCAGTGGAGAAAGATGGTCGGGACTGGGACTACCTGTTACCCTACCTAATGTTTTCGGTCAGAGAGGTGCCCCAAGCCTCTACGGGGTTTTCTCCCTTTGAGTTGGTATATGGTCGGCACCCGTGGGGCTTGCTAGACATAGCCAAGGAAGTATGGGAGACCGAGGCAACCCCATACAAGAGTGTTATAGAGCATATTGCCCAGATGCAAGATAGAATTGCTAAGATTATGCCATTGGTTAAGGATCATCTGCAGAGAGCCCAAGAAGCTCAAAGCAGGATATATAATCGGTCAGCAAAAATTAGGACTTTCAACCCCGGGGATCGAGTCCTAATCCTAATTCCCACGGTGGAAAGTAAGTTTTTGGCCAAGTGGCATGGCCCATATGAGATAGTACAGAAAGTGAGCGAGGTCACCTACAAAGTACACCAACCCGGGAGACGGAAGCCCTACCAGGTCTATCATATCAAATTGATCAAGCCCTGAAGGGACAGAGAGTCATTATTGGCCTCGGGTGAAGTAGAGAAAGGGTTAAAACCACCTCTACCTCCTGTGACAATTGGTGAGACATTGTCCGTACACCAAAAACAGGAAGTACGGGAGTTTCTGCAGAAAAATTAGCAGAGGTTTTCAGACTTGCCTGGCCGGACTTCTCTCGTGAAACACAATATCGAGACCGAACCCGGTACTAAGGTCAAGCTGAAGACGTACAGGATACCGGAAGCCCGCAGAGAGATAGTCTCTACTGAGATCAAACGGATGCTAGACCTCGGGGTCATTGAGGCGAGTGGTGTAGCCCGATTGTCCTGATCCCAAAACCTAATGGAACATGGAGGTTTTGTAATGATTTTAGAAAGTTGAACGACGTGTCAAAGTTTGACGCATACCCGATGCCACGGGTAGACGAGCTAATCGAGAGGTTAGGGTGTGCCCGTTATATTACAACCCTCAATCTGACAAAAGGGTACTGGCAGATACCCCTGTCTGATGAGGCAAAAGAAAAAACGGCTTTTGCAACCCCTGAAGGCTTGTTTCAGTATCTTGTGATGCCATTCGGGTTGCATGGAGCCCCAGCTACCTTTCAGAGGCTTATGGACCTGATCCATCAAGCCCACATCAAGCCTATGCAGCTGCCTACCTGGATGATGTGGTAATTTTCAGTTCCGATTGGGAGAGCCACCTCGCTAAGGTACAAGCCGTCTTAGACTCGATAGGTGGAGCTTGGCTGATCATAAACCCAGAGAAATGTGCAATTGGCCTAGAAGAAGCCAAGTACCTGGGCTATGTTATTGGCAGGGGGCTGATTAAGCCACAAATCGATAAGGTAGAGGCGATTCAGAACTGGCCTACACCCCTCACAAAACGACAGGTCAAAGCGTTTCTGGGCATCACTGGGTACTATCGCAGATTTGTACAAAATTATGCCTCCATTGCTGCCCCGTTGACCGACATGACAAAAGGTGGGAAGTCAAAAATGGTAGAATGGAATCCAGAGGCAGAAAAAGCATTTCAGTCTTTGAAAATGGCTTTATGTCAAAGACCAGTTCTGGTCACCCCTAATTTCAAGGACGAGTTTCTTGTTCAAACTGATGCCTCTAATGTGGGGTTAGGGGCGGTGTTGTCGCAGGTCGTGAAGGGTGAGGAGCACCCGGTCATGTATCTAAGTCGAAAACTGACACCGGCTGAACAAAATTATGCCATTCTGGAGCGAGAGTGCCTCGCAATCAAATGGGCGCTGGACTCGCTGCGTTATTACCTCTTGGGCAGGAAATTTAAATTGCAGTCAGACCATGCTCCTCTGGCATGGATGTAGCAGAACAAGGAAAGGAATGCCAGGGTGACAAGGTGGTTCCTTTCGCTTCAAGAATTCAATTTCTCGGTAGAGCATAGACCTGGGAAGTTACAGGGTAATGCCGATGCCTTGTCCAGAGTTCACTGTCTCTTTGGAGTTGTTGACCAGCCCTCTGGTCTGGAAAAGAGGGGGGATATGTGAGACAGTAAAGGGGTGCGTACTGGACGGGGTGTATATCTCGCCCAGGTTTCTTAGCTGAGTCGCATAAGGAATATATGAGTGAAGGTAGGATGGCAGTACGACGTTCACTCCACTCCCCATCTAGTACAGACTTGCAGCTCAACCCTGAGTACACACAGCTGCCTAATTAAGCAGCCAGAAATAGGTGGTAGAGTTACACAGACAGAGCTCTCAGTCTGGATCTGACTTCAGACACTGTTGGAGTCTCCTGCAAGCCCATCTCTGGTAATTACAATATATGTGTTGTTGTGGCCAGGCTGCTAGAGCCTAGTTCACAGTAGTGAGGGAACTAACTGTGTTTAGTTAGCAGCCTGCCAGGCTTAGGACTTTTGTTTATGATTTGGTTTATGTTTTGTTGCTGTGGACTTTAATAAAACTGGTTGCGGCCAGTTTGCACTAGTACTGCTGTCTGGACTCTTTATGCCACTCGGTCTACCCGAGACGGCGATCCCAGAGCTATATACCCCCTGAACAGTCTACATAGTATAATAAATAATATAATAATTATAATATATCAATATTGACATTGAGTAGAATAAATTTTGTCCTATTGGTTTGGCCCTCCACAACAGTCACAGTCTCTCATGTGGCCCCTTGGGAAAATTAATTGCCCACCCCTGTAAAGAATTATAGGTTAAATGCTCTGCAGGACAGGGGCATAGTATACAGGTATAGGTGAGATGCTCTGCAGGGCAGGAGAATAATATAGAATTATAGGTGAGATGCTCTGCAGGACAGGAGAATAATATAGAATTATAGGTGAGATGCTTTGCAGGGCAGGAGAATAATATAGAATTATAGGTGAGATGCTCTGCAGAGCAGGAGAATAATATAGAATAATAGGTGAGATGCTCTGTAGGGCAGGAGAATAATATAGAATTATAGGTTAGATGCTCTGCAGGACAGGGGGATAGTATACAGGCATGTGTATAGAGAGACTAGTGCCATTTTTAGGGGTGGCTGCATGCTGCTATTCTTTAGTGGGGGGGGCCCTAAAACAATGGGCCCTCACCCCACTGAGAATGCCTGCCCTCAGCTGCCTAGTTTTACCTTGGCTGGCAATTAAAAATAGGGCGGATTCCACAAATTTTTTTTGCCAGCCAAGGTAAAATTAGGCAGCTGAGGGTGGCAGCTCACAGTTGTCCATTTTCATTGGGCTAGACTTAAAAATAATGCGAAGCCCCACGCGTTTTTTTTTTTCAATGACATGCAAGATACAAGATGACATGCATCATGTTGCAGAGACCCGTCAGGTCCCTGCACTGCAATACATGTTGCCGGCGCAGTGGCTGTGAGCTGACGTCGGAGGTGCAGCCACATGGAGCTACGCATGACAATGGCGCACACTCCGATGTCAGCTGCCGGGCTGTGCGGTGGCTACAAAAGACACTGGGCAACGTGGGAGCAGAGTAAAGGTGAGTAGAATGTTTTTGTTTTAATTATGCATTAGGGGCAGAACGAGGACGCATACACTAGGATTGGGGACCATGTAAACCAGAATGGGGACATATATACCAGGAAGAGGGCATATATACCAGGATGGAGACTATGTGGACCATACATACCAGGATGGGGACCATATATACCAGCAATGGGACATATATACCAGGATGCGGACATATGCACCTTTATGGGGACATTACTACATAATGAAGGGGGAGGGGGGAAATTCATACGTCTTTACAATTTAGAACACTTACAGGGGCCCATACATCTGACCAACGTGTGTGTGTGTGTGTGGGGGGCAGGTCCAAATTTTGCACTGGGGCCCATCAGACTCCAGTTACACCACTGCAAAAACATATCATACATTCTCAGCAAGAACACAAGGTGGTACAAATGACTGCTGTGCCTTCTGGGCTTCCAGGAACAACTATCTCTGCCAGCAGCATCCTGCTTTTGGTGTGCTCCCACTGAGATGATAATGTATTAGGCTAATTTCACACCAGAGTCTGACCGACCTGCGTCGGTCAGCGCACGGCCGCCGCTAAGCTCCGCCCCCGGCCGCGCCTCCTCCCCTCCGCTCCGCCTATGGGCGCATGACGCTGCATGTGACCTGGGTACCCTATCTTTAGCATTGGGTATGCAGGCCGTGCGCAACTATGCGTTTGCCGCCGCTTGCGTCCTTTTGACGGTGCGCCGACCGCACCATAATGCAACATGGTGTGTTTGGCGCAGATCGGCGCACCGTCAAAAGGACGCAAGCGGCGGCAAATGCATAGTTGCGCACGGCCTGCGTACTCAATGCTAAAGATAGGGTATGCAGGTCGCATGCAGCGTCATGCGCCCATAGGCGGAGCGGACGGGGGGAGCGGCCTGGGCGGAGCTTAGCGGCGGCCGTGCGCTGACCGACGCAGGTCGGTCAGATGCAAATGGGAAACCGGCCTTATATTAGATGTGACCTGCAGCCCCATGTAACTCTACAGATAATACAGTGATACTTTTGTGAGTACTGATAGCAATGATGGCTCCTCTGGATCACACTGCTTCTGTTTCTACATGTGCTGCTGTTTTGGGTTGGTGGGAGGAGTAACGCAGAATCAGTGAAAGATGAGAGCAGACTATATCTAACTATTGCTGATAATGACAGACTTCATCATTTTTGCAGTTTTGCACTAGGTCAATTGTAAATCACAAGTTAATCACATATCATGTGAAGATCCTCACCTTGCACCTCAAATATCATAGATCTGAAACTTTGTGATGCTGCAATTGGCAATTTTCTGTGTGGGCAATTTTCCATGTGGGCAATTTTCGATGTGGGCAATTTTCCGTGTGGGCAATTTTCAGTGTGGGCAATTTTCTGTGTGAGCAATTTTCCTGTGGGCATATTTCCTGTAGGCAGTTTTACTGTTGGGATTTTTCAGGGAACCGAACTGAAGATACCTCCTCTGGGTCCATCTTCAGCTTGATCTCCAAGATGACACATCCACGAGGCAGGGAGGTTCCTGAGCGTATGGGACCAGACACCTCATTTGACTCGACTGTCCCCAATTAAACCCTTCTCTGTATCTCCAGACTAGAACGGCGCTCGAATTCTCAGCTCTGGACAACCGAACAGAAGTGAATGGAATGAAACCAGACAGTATGTGAAAGGCGATTTTCTCCATATGGAATGCTCCAATCTAGAGCTCTGGTGGCTTGGAAATGACTTGACTGTCTTTTGGTAGGGCTCATCCTTCACCTGACAAAACCGTCACTGAATTTTGGAGCTGTCGGAAAGGAATCGGACACCGACTTTTCACAGCTTACAGATAAAACTCTCCTACCGAACTGAAGCCTCCATGTGTCACAGGTACAATCTTAGTCATTAGTAGAGAGGGAATGCTATCACCATGGGCAGCCTCTCCAACTGGCCCATGGCTTTGGAGTTTTTTAGACTTCACAGTACAAAGACCATCAGGATGTTCCATACAACTGAGCAATACCGCAATCCCTTCTCATGACTGAGTTCCAGGTTCTGCTCAGATTGCCAAACATGGTTGACCTTCAAGGATTCTGCATGGGTAACTCAACAGACTCGGGAATGGGTGGTCTTTGGAAGGATAGGGCAAGACATGACGGTTTTCTCACATGCATCACCACTCCGGGATGATCCTGAAAGCTGGGAAGGAAAAATGCCACAGAAGATTAATGATTCAGCTCATTGAAGACCTTTCAGAATTCCTACAGGTCCGAAGTGATAGTAGCACCTCTTTCCCATAAGGGGCTGAATCATGCCAGGGGATCTCCTGCTAAGTAGGACATCAGGAATCCCACCTTGGTCCAATCGTAAGAAAACTGCTGACCAAAAACTTTTTAGTGCTGTATGCACTGTTCCAGGAACACACGGCACTGCTTTAGATCCCCATAGTAGCGAGATGGATCAGACTGGATGGGTTGCACTCCAAAGGTTTAAGTTTCAGATGAACAAGTACAGACATAGGTACTGCAATTTGGGCTAGCGCAACTGACGTCGGGACTTCCAATCGGGCATCTAGTGTCTGCAGATTAAACAATTTTTTTTCCTGGCTTTTTTGCTGGTAGCTCAGCTGACGACACAGCTTCAAGTGCAGAGAGGACTGGGGATCAGTGGGACCCATAACCAATCAAACTGTTACGCAAGGAGATGGCGCATGTAGTTTTAAGAACCCACTGAGCCACAGGCTTGGGCTTACCTAGGAGAGGCATAGCTAAGTGGTTACCAGGTGTTCACTGGAGGTCCTGATGGTGGGGTCAGGTTTGGCTGACACAGATATGAACTAGGGCTCCATTCAGACTACTAAGTTTTAGATCCTCTGTAGAATGGTTACTGACACTGAGAGACAGGACTGATTCAGGTACCGCCGAAGCAGATTCAGGTACCGCCAGAGCAACTTCAGGACACAGGTGTCACTGATGCGGTTTCAGTGTTTGGAGACTGGTTTGTAGCAGTCCGAAGAAATGGAGTACATATACAGGGACTGGTTGCACTATGACCAGGGATTTTAGGTTCAGGACTGGCTGCACTAGGTCCAAGGATTCGGGTACAGGACATTGGCCACCCCAAGGCCAGCGGACCTAACAGCTTCACTGGTAGAACACCATACTACATAATCACTGAATATGTTGCTTGGCACCTACCTTGGGAGGATGCCTTTTTAACAAGAGGCCTCCCAACTATTGGCTGGGAGCCACATTCCAGGTACACAATTACACTAAATGCCTTCCAGCTAAGGCTGGGGGCATTTTACCATATGCGCGCTCTGACCCTGTAAAAGTAGGGGAGCGCATGTGCACACTAGGTGCACCATCAGAACTTAGTACAGGAAGAAGCAGGGAGCATGCCACGGGACCATGCCGCGTGGCCAGGGCAGTGGATATGCCAGTGTCCCTGCATGTAGGGGGCAGGAAAACCATGCAAGGGTGATGGCAACAGCATTAGAATGGCTATATTACACAGATGTCAACTATTTAAATGCTGATGTCAATTTCTGTTAAACAAAGCAGTTGAAGACATGATCGTAAGCACTGATGAGTCACTATAGCAATCTGGGTCCCGTTGAAGGACCATTCATGGAATTCCTGCAAAGCTCAGCCACAGACTGCACTTCATATGAGACTGAGATTTTCACTTTACAGTGTAATGCTGCTGTATTGTAGTAAATAGTAAAAGCAATCATACAGTCGCAGGTTGAAGGTGTTAATAAAGGTCCAGTATATTAAAATCTAAAATAATTAACCGATAGGGTAAATTCTGTAAAGAGAAAAAAATCAAAGCACCAGTATTGTGATTTTTCGCTCACCTCACCATTCTAAAAAATGAAATAAAAAAACAATCTGAACATTTTATATACATAGTATACATATGCAAATTGCCTCTTCTAAGAGGAAAAGGACTTGAACTCTATAGCAGTACCTGTTGGTAGCAGCGATCCTATAAGTCACTATCGACCCATTAATGAGTCTTGCAATATGACTAATGATAATGGCTTTTATCTTAAGTCATATTGCAAGACAAATGAAGATGCAAATTGAGGATCCCTGAGGATCATTGCACGGCAAATAAGCCTTCTTACACTGGCATGTCAGGGCCGGTATATCACTCTCCACAAGGAGAAACGTTACCCCATGGTATATGAGAAACTGAGCACACAGAAAACATGCTCTCATACAGCTCTGCTGATGGAAATATAAGAACATTAGTTGTTGTAAAATAGCAAAACAAAAGGAAACTTTTTTTTACAAACCTGCATTTTTTCATCACTGAAAAAATAATCTATGAAAGCTTGGTATCGCTGTAAATGTATTGACCTGGATAACCATGTTACCAGGTCATTGTAACCATAAGGACTCATTCAGACATCAGAACAACAGGCTGAGTTTCATCAGCAATTTTCATAAAAGTGTCATTAGGGTTTTCAACACAGTTTGGTCATCGGAGTTTCATAATTTTTTCACTGATAAGAGAAAAAAGTCTCACCACCTTCTCCAATGTCAATGAAAAGTTTGGTTGACATTTGAACACTGTCAGATTTTTTTCACGGACCCATAGACACTCGGATCAATATTTTGTGATACTTTCTTGATGCCACTGCATATTTTTAGGTTTCACTGTACAATTTTCTCAATTGTGACCATATAAAAAATGTATAACTTTATACAAATCATTCTAAAGCCTTCACTGAGGCTCTTGGTCACTTTACCTGTAAGTATTCTGATTGATATCTGTATTAAGGAGATGGCCATTTTTCTTCCATTCCACTCTTGGTTTAGGAGTACCCGTGACATCACAGCGCAATGTCGTTTGCTTATTTACCAATGCTGTAATGTTTTGTGGACCTTTTATTATAGATGGAGGATCTGAAGAACAAATTCAGGGACACAAAAACATATTGATTAATTTACTATAACTTACGACATACTGCAAAAAGGTTACATGTGTTACATGTGGATGTACCCTTACAATGCAGTCAACGGGTACTGAGCAACTAATTGCAACAGAAAAGATTATTGTATGAAAAGACATTGTGCTAAGGTGAAAGCCCCTTTAGAGAGTTCCAAAAAGGATTGGTACTAGTGATGAGCGAGTATACTCGTTGCTCTGGTGTCCTCCGAGTATTTGGGCGTGCTCGGAGATTTAGTTTGTGTCGCCGTAGCTGAATGATTTGTGGCGGCTAGACAGCCTGAATACATGTGGGAATTCCCTAACAAACAGGCAATTCCCACATGTATTCAGGCTGTCTAGTAGCCGCAAATCATGCAGCTACGGCGACACAAACTAAATCTTTGAGCACTTCCAAATACTCGGAGGAAACCCGAGCATGCTCGGAAAAACCCGAGCAACGGGTATACTTGCTCACCACTAATTAGTACCCAACTGTTCTCCTTAGGTCACAACATATGATGCTGGCTGGACAAAGATGTCTGGATAATTCTGAACAATGGCAATGCATATTTATAACGGTACCAAAACAGAAGACTAAATGGAGTAAAACGAAAACGAAAAAATAATGAAGCAAATAGATTTTATTAGAAAATCACATTTAAAATCAGACTAAACACAAAATATATAAACATAATAAGAACACAGTGGCAGAGACATGAAGGTAGGCAAGGGAGGGTATGGGGGGCAGTGTAAGACCTAGGGAAGCAGAATCAAAAGATCACAGTCATGGTGCGTACAGGCACCACCTAGTAGTAGCCACTGTGAATAATTGAAGGATATAATCGATATACCAATATAGTAGGCTGCCATCAGAGAAAACGCTATCCACACCCCTTAGATAAAGAAAGCATGCAAACCACGCTTTAGGGGACGCAAGGAGGGCTGCAGTGTTCCAGACTCACCATGGATAAGCAGGTGTACTTGCAACATGTACATGAACGCTCAACGTCATTCATGTGCCTTCAGTGAGAGGTGGAAAAAAAGCTGCTGCCAGACTCTTAGCTGAGAACATAAGGCTTGGGCACTTACATTAAGGCATTCGAACATGATTAAAATGTTTTCGCACTCTGGTTTTAAGATTATTCTAAGGAAATAGACTGCATCATAAGTGCTGGCCAAAGTAGTGGATAGAATCTACAAACCAGCTTTGTAATAAACCAGGAAGGTTCATTGAATAATAGAAACTTCAAACTAAATTCTACTGTAAATAGTTGATACTTCAAATATTGGGAAGATTCAAAGGACATGGATTTAACCTGTGGTATCATGGGAATGGAAGAGAGTTTTTTTGTATTGTTTCTTTTTTCTTTTTTTAGTAGACCTGGGAAGGTTACAATTGTATATGGATATGTACAGTATACATATATGTTTTTGGAGGTCAAATTGTAGTTTTGAATTATAGCATTCATTTTATGGTATAATTCATTGAAAAACTGGAAATAAAATTCAAAGTGTGGGAGTTGGAAAGACAACCATTCCACCACAGTTTTGGGGTTTTGTTTTTAAGGCATTCACTTTCTGGTAAAAATGAGATGTCAACTTTGTTCTATGTATGTCAGTATGGTTCAGTTGATTCCAAATTAATATATTTTGTTACTTTTACTACTTAAAAAAAAAATTGGTCAACAGAGTTGTAAGAGGCCTGTTTTTGGCGGGACAAACTAGTTTTTATCATTATCATAATGGAATCCACATGACTTTCTTATCTTTTTTATTCCATTTTGTTTTTCAGAGGCAAAGTGACTTTGATTGACAGCGGCATTAAAGAGGCTGATCCGTAACAACCAGAGCCAGCTCCAATCGCAGGTGTTATTCTCAGATGTCGGTTAAATAAAAATGTAAAATGCTTTATTATTGTCTAGACTTGGAGGCCAGTCCTGCTGAAATAGGTGAGTTCAGATATCTATGAAGCCCTCATAATACCCTTTATAATGTCCATGCAGATACAGTAGCAGAGACTTACTATGGGCTTACTACATTGAGTAGGTGCTTTTTATAGCCTCATTCCTTTGTTGTAAATGTGGACCATATTTGTTTTTTGCTCTATATCAAATCTAAAATGAACAGATCTCTTTCATTCTCAAAATATACATACCTAAAACCAAAAGTTCAGTTTTCCTCTGGCTAGATCCTGCTGCATTAGTTGCTAAGCAGATGTAATGACCTGAGTCTTTGATATCCGTTAACGGAAAGTAAAATGAACCAGATCCTAAAATAAAATACCTATAACAAAGAAACAAGCATAATAATTAATAAATCTTTTATATATATTATTAATTGTTTTGCCTACAGCTCCTATGAATAAGAATCAAAATTTGAGAGTCCTCAGTGGTTGATACCTTTTAATGGCTAGCTAAAAAGATGGTAAAAAATACCGAGCTTGCCAGACTACTCAGGTCTATTCATCAGGCATAGAGTAATACAAAATCTGAAGTCACATAATTATATGTGGCACCCCAGGAGTTCGGTTGCCACAGTGATCTTGCCTCCCTCCAGGGGGAGTGATGTCATGCCTGAACGCAAAGAAGTATCCCTTTAACAGGTAACATACAGCATACAACACTTTTCCTACTCCAGACCAGAAGGAGGAGCTCTAACACCTGATTTCAGTGGAGCTTTCTCTGGAACATTCTGGCTGGGGGAATAGTTAGTTAGTCAGTGGCTGAGCAGGGTTGAGAAAGGAAGGACGTGCAGAGACAAGCTGGGGGAACAGGAGCTATAGCTGAGCTCACCCCCAGGTCTGAGCACCAGAAACCATACCCTGGAGTCTGAGGCTAAGTGGGTAAACTAAAGCCCCAGCAG
The DNA here is from genome assembly GCA_033576555.1 of Oophaga sylvatica. Lineage (NCBI taxonomy): Eukaryota > Metazoa > Chordata > Amphibia > Anura > Dendrobatidae > Oophaga > Oophaga sylvatica. Next base: position 153,562,414 of record JARQOD010000009.1, read on the forward strand.
CAGAATCCAGAGGGCAGAAGACAGCAGGTTCTCTGCCGCAACTGATACTCGACTACACAGCAGCACGTGTGAGCCAGAGACGCCATAGTGAAGCGATACCTGATGCAGGCTACAGCTGCCTGTCATGAGAGTGAATTTCTACTTAAGTCACAGACAGAGAGAGGAACTTGAGCAGAGTTTACAACAGCAAGTACCTCAGAGAATAGTGCTAGAAAAGAGACCTCACATCCCACCTGAAATAAGGAGATTCCCAAATTGCTTTCAGGCTGACCGACTCCAGCACCATCTGTAACCTGATCCCTGGACACTTTGCCTGCAGAACTGTGAGTAAAAGCTTTGGAAACTGCATCTGACTGTGTCCTCTCAAGTTCTTCCTGCAACACCCACTCAACACTGCTACATCCCTTGCTAAATACTACATCTTTACCATCTACCTTACATTACACCTGCCTGGGACATAGCTTCACCTGTGGGAAGCTTTACCAAATCTGCTGCATCACCAACTGTCCCAGAGAATCTGCACTGCAGCGCTGGTCCCCTCTGACCAGAAACCACAGGTGGCGTCACTCTATTGCAAACTCTAATATCCCCTTGTAAATATACCCCTTTTATTGGACGCCCAGGGCCACGGACCGGGTCACTGCCACTGTGAAACTTCCCCTATAACAAGCAGCCCGGTACCGAGTACCCCACTGCCCTGGGGGGCGATCCTACTTGGCGTCACGAACAGGATATCGAAGCCCGGTGTCACCAGACTGTGTGCCTATTTTGAACTGTCTTTTGTGCCAAAGACTTTGCTGAAGTTGTTGTGCAATTGCTGCCATTACCGTGCCATGGGCACGCAGGAGAAGAAGGGGTGTGCCGTCATGAGCGGAGCCAGAGTGAGAGCGCGAAAAACACTGAAGTGCTGCGCGCGCTCTGCAGCTGGCAGAGCACAGGGAGCTGAAGCCTGGAATCCCGGCGCACCTCGCTCATCCTCCGGCAGAGCAACAGCCTGGTAAGCAAGTGGAAACACAGCCTGGATAAGATTAACTGGGGGGAAGAGAATGTCTCACGCAGGAGAGGATATAGCGGTGTACGCTGCCACAGCCCCCATAGCGCTACAAGATGCAGAGGCAGGTGCAGCCGCAGCACCTATAGCGCAGCAGAATCCAGCAGCCGGCGCAAACACATGCCACTATCAATGCCATATATATCGGGAGCGGCCTGGCTACCACAATACTCAGGGAGACCGTATATTCTGAGCGATTTCAGGGAGAGACTGTGCAGTTTATTTGATGTATACCCCCTGTCTGAAAGCCAAAAAGTAAACATTCTCATAGGACAGTTAACTGGTGCAGCTGAAAGAGAAGTAAAGTAAAGGACACTGATAAAGAGACTATTAAGCAAATTCTGGCTAAGCTGAGGAGCACCTTTGACACCCGCACTGCAGCAGAAATAAAAATGAGGATCTTTGGGTGCAAACAAAGGGTGCAGGAAAGTATACGAGACTATGCCCTTAATCTTCAGGAGGTGCTGCGGGCCATAAAGCAGATTGACCCAGACAGTGTGCAGGATGGAGACGGATTGTTAAAGGAGCAGTTTGTTGAAGGACTCCTGTCCAGCACACACAGGTCACAGCTGCGCATCATGGCCCTACAAAACCCTGACCTGAGCTTTGAAGACTTTAAAGACAGGGCTATGCGGGCGTTACATGAACCAAATGTCAGCTATCCAGCACCCCCTAGGCGCCCAGCAATTACATACCACCAAGAGGCGGCATCCTTCCCTCAGTCCCCAGCTAAGGCCGACGCACAGACCCTGGATAATGATCCCTCTGCAGAGCTACGTCTGCAGGTTCAGGAGCTGAACAAAAGTGTGGCTGCACTAGCCAAAACTGTGCAGTCCTTGTAAGTGCCCCCAAAGGAGAAGATAGAGTCGGCCTCCAGTCCAGATGATGTCCCGTGGAGACGGAGGAAGAGGATCCCACCAATCAGAGGGAGAGACAACGATCTCTACGACCAAGACGGACGACCCATTTGACGCGGCTGCAGCAAAGCAGGGCACATCGCAAGATTCTGCTATTTAAACGATCGACCCCTGGGGCAGAGAGCCAACCCCCAGGAGTAGGACGATCCGGCCCACAGAGCTAGAGAGCCAAGTACGTCGGAGGGAGACAGGTCCCCCCATTTGTGATTGACGGCATCCCAATAAAAGCTTTGCTGGACACTGCTTCTCAGGTGATGACTATGCCATATATTCTCTACAAACGGTATTGGGCTGACTCTGATTTTACTCGCGGCCCAGATGATGAGCTGACAGTAGTCGCCAGCAATGGTCAGCCTTGTCACAGAAGGGTATAATGAAGTGACCATTAAGGTGAGTCGAGTAGAATTAAAAGCCCAAGGTTTGATAATTGTAGACATTGATCGACGAGAATGTAACCCAATGATGACCTTAGGTACTAATGTGATAGAAAATTGTCTTGCTGAGGTTATTGTTTTGTTGCAACAGGTAGCCGAAACTGCTAGTTCCAGTGAACAACGGGTCCTGCAAAAGGAGATCAAGGCCCTGATGCAAAGACAGCAGGTAGAGCTATCTGGCAGAGAAGTCGGCAGTGTCAGAGTAAGTGATTCATTCCCCATTGCAATACCCCCACCCCAAGAAGTTAAATGTTAATTTGGTGTCAGGCAGCCATAGGCCTCAGGGGAAGAGATTACCAAGCCCTGGTAGAGCCAGTGTACTCTGATAGTAAGCCCACTATCCTGACAGCCAGAGGGGTAGTCGATGTCCGCAAGGGGAGGGTGCCAATCTTAAATTGTGGGGAGGAGGAGGCCAAACTACCTCGGTATGCCACAGTTGCTAAGCTGTTCACTGTCAATAACAACACAATTCAGACAGCAGAACCCTTGGTCTCGTCCGACCAGGCAGAGGACAATGGCTTTACAAAACAGCTGGAAGATTGGTGTCAGCAGCTGCACGTAGGAACTGACTCCACCCTTCCACACCAAAAGAATGGGGTCTACCGAGTAGTCCAAGAGTTTGAACGCGTATTCAGCAAACACCCTTTAGACTTTGGGCAGGTAAGAGGGGTCCAACATCATATCCCCACTGGAAATTATCCGCCCATTAAAGAAAGGTATCGGCCTGTACCCCCAAAATCACTACCAATGTGCCAAGAGTATGTTACGAGAGATGAAGGAGGCCGGGGTGATCAGAGACAGTTGCAGCCCCTGGGCAGCTCCATTAGTCCTCGTTAGAAAGAAACATGGTACAATGAGGATGTCTGTTGACTACAGAAAACTTAACAGCATTACCCACAAAGACGCCTCTCCGTTACCTAGGATAGAGAAATCACTAGCTGCACTGAGAACCACTAACTATTTCTCTACCTTAGATCTCACTAGTGGGTATTGGCAGGTTCTCATGGCAGAGGCAGACAAAGAGAAGACCGCCTTTGCAACACCAATGGCCTTTCAGAATTCAACTACATGCCGTTCGGGCTTTGCAGCACCAGGAACATTCCAGAGATTGATGGAGTGCTGCCTCGGACACAAGAACTTTGAGACAGTTCTGTTGTACCTAGATGCAGTCATTGTCTTCTCCAAGACCTATGAGGAACATTTGGAGCACCTGGCCAAGGTGCTCAAAGCCTTGTCCAAATTTGGCCTGAAAGTGAAACCGTCCAAATGCCACCTCCTGAAGCCCAAGGTGCAGTACCTAGGCCACAGTAGTGAGCGCGGAAGGCGTGGCACCAGACCATGACAAAGTCACTGTTATCACGGACTGGCAGAGGCCCAGCAACATCCATGAAATACGCCAGTTCCTCGAGTTGGTAGGCTACTACCGAAGCTTCATCAAGGGCTTCACTGAAATAGCCACCCCCTGCAAAACCTCCTTGTAGGCCAGCCCAAGAAGGCTCGGAAGAAGAGTTCAACATTTGATTGACGAACTGCAACGATCCTTCACTCGGTTGAAGTTGGCTCTAACGGGGTGATGAAGTTCTGGCCTACCCAGACTATGATCAAACATTCATCCTCTATACTGATGCTAGCAAGGTGGGACTGGGAGCAGTACTGTCGCAGGTACAGAAAGGCAAAGAAAGAGTGATCTCCTACGCCACGTAAACTTCATCCCACTGAAAGGAACCCTGACAACTACAGTTCCTTCAAGCTGGAGTTCCTCGCCATCGTCTAGGCTGTGACCGATCGGTTCAAATACGACCTAGCTGTGGCAAAGTTTACCATCTTCACGGACAACAATCCATTGATTCACTTGGAAACCGCAAAGCTAGGTGTGCTGGAGCAGCGATGGATGGCCCGACTGTCCAACTACGAGTTCACCATCAAGTACCGAGCGGGACATAAGAATGCCAATGCTGATGCTCTGTCCAGAATGCCCAACTTACCAGATGGGGAGAAGATCTGGACATACTCGAAGAAATTGAGTTACCAGCCTTCCACTGTCCAATTGCGACCCAACATGCCCAAGGGGTCAAAAACAAGAGCTGCATCACAAAAGAGGCCACATAAAACCCATTGCCTCACCATGAGTGGGCAGAGACGCAGGATAGCGACCCAGCA
>JARQOD010000009.1:153567075-153624512 GCA_033576555.1 Oophaga sylvatica
GGGGCCCATCATACACTGGAGCATCATATGGGGTTCATTATTTATGGGGCATCATATAGGGTATGGAGCATTATATGGAGCACATATGGGGCCTATTCTGCATGGAGCATTATATGGAGCCCATTCTGTATGGAGCAATATATGGGGCTCATCATATACTGCATGGAGCTTTATATGCGACTCATTATACTGTATGGAGCAATATGTGGGGCTCATTCTACTCTATGGGGACCGTCCTATACTGTATGGCACATTATATGGGGACCATCATATACTGTAGCATTATGTGGAGCTCATCATATTCTGTATGGATTATATGGACCAATTATTCTGTATGGAGACATATATGGGGTCATTATTCTGTATGGCGCACTATGTGGTGGCCATAATACTGTATGGAGGAATATACTGTCTGGTTTTGAGCTATTGTAGAATTTACAATAGATATCACTCATGTAATGTAAGAAGTGAAGTATTTGTCATTGTACTATACCTATATTTCTTTGCCATATCGGAGCATCATGAATTGTGGTATGTATTAAAGGGCCCACTGACACTCTTTTGCCCGGTGCACACGAAAACCTGGAGCCATCCCTAGCCCCCCACAACTTTAGCCAAATAACCCCCAGTTTTCAATGCATAACTATTATTATAAAGTAAATTAAGGTTGACAAGCTTAAGTAATAAGAATTGATGTCGTTGGCATTGAAATGGGCACTGTAGGTGTGTTTACTGTCCTCCACTCCCTGCCGACTTTGCTTCCCCATTGACTTGCATTGGGTTTCGTGTTTCAGTCGGACCTCCGACTTTTCACGATAGTTGATTGATTTCGTTCGACTCGACTTTTGAGAAAATCGGGTTTCATGAAGCCCGACTTGACCCTAAAAAAGGCAAAGTCGCTCATCTCTACTGATTACAAATACGGTAGTGCACCCTAATAATGGGTATAGGGAAACCTCAGCAGATGAACGTGCTGTTACTGAAAATAAATCTCTATGCAAATACCAACACTGATATCACCATCACATAGTGACCGTAGAGTGGTAGATACCCGTCCTGCAGAACATATAAGTGATTACAGTACAGCAATATATGGTGACTTACAGTTGACATTCTTTCTGATGGAGTTGTTTCATTTTTCCCATCTTTTCCATCTTCCAGACAACCATGACAACTTCTCCAGCCAAGACTCATCTGCAGAGTTTAGAACAAAAACACATTTGACTTATTTCCAGTAGTGTCCCCATCTATCCCCAACTTGCACAAACTCCTCATCCTGCTGATACACCATTACTGAGCTGCTGCCGCTGTATATGTCCCTATTACTGCACCTACTGTGTGGTACAATAACTGCTCCTCTTACTGCCCCACATTAAAAATGCCCAGACTGTGCCCCTTACAAGGTAAAAATGCCTCCTTTCTGCTCTCTAGGTGCTAAAATTGCCTCTATAAAATATTATTGCCCTGTGCAAGTGTCTTAGAAAACAGTGTCCACATTTAGTTTCTAGAAAGTAATAATGCCCATGCGCACCTTTGACAGTCACAATACCCTAATTTCCTCCCCTATAAGATTAATGCTTCTTAAGTGCCCACTTAACATTTAATATTGTCCCCTGAGTCCCCCCATGTACAGTAATAAATGGCCACAGTATCGGTGATGTGACCTCAGGTTTGTATCTTGTAGTCATGTGTGGACTACACTCTTTAGGTTTCTCTTAATTCTCTTCTTTTCTATTGAAGGTTGCCAAACTTATCTAGTCGGCATGTGCAAATAGCAACCGTGGTCTCAGGATGGCCTGTCCACACTTGATCGGACTCATGACAGCAGGCGCACTGCATCGTCATGATATGGCAGTCTGCAGTCACATAGATTATCTCAAGCCTGAACAGTTCTTTTAAAAGGTACCTGACAGGTGATAAGTGCAGCCCAAACATGGCATCATGTATCAGCACTGGCTGTAGTATCTCAGCGAGGTATGTTTGTCTCTGTAAACCTGCGGCATTTCAGAGAAAAGCACACTTTTAATAGGTGTCATGACCGAGCCACACTATTGACTAGTTGTACAGGCGGGTCCCTGACGGCTTCTCTCAGCATGCTGACAGTGACTGACAGCATCTGCCCATGTGGTGTATAGGAAGAGACCTGGCAGCCCAAACCATGTGCAGCATGTATCACCTGTCAGGCTCCCTTTAATAACTTTATAATAATAAGTTGCTTTATTATGAAATTATGAATTATAATGCAGCTTATGCCATGGTTACTGTATGGAGGCTAATAATAAGACCACCCTGGCTGTAAGAATAATAAGCCCCCTGCCTCCTCATCTCCAGCCTCACCGAACAGCACTTATTACATGCGATGAGTGTATATAATCTCAGAACACTAACAGTATAGTAATAAGGCCCCCTCCCTGTCCTCCCTCCACAACCCCTTCAGTTCCCACCTTACCTCATCCTCTCACGTTCACCCCACAGTGACATTTCTGAATTTAAATAACCTAACAAATTCCAGCCACCCTCAGATGATGTTTGCAGGCAGGTAGTTAATGGAAAGCACTGGCAATTTGTCATCCAATGCGCTACAGGCAAGCAAAGAGCGTAAGATAAAGTCAGACAGGGACAGGCAGTGTATGAGGTAAAATTAAGGTGGGCACTAGGACCCTGGTGATGTCCAGCATACGTTAACTAGAGCGCACAGGGAGCGGAGCTGCCTGTAACACTGATAGGCCAGCCTGTCCGGAAACTTATCAGGTCAGCTCCAGCCCACACAGTATACTGCACTGACCGAGACTCTGCGACTGTGCTACGTGATGGGGCCATGGACCCTCTGCCCCCCCGTAGGTGGCGCTACTGTGTCTCAGCCTTGTGACCTGTAAAAAACTGAGGTGGAAATAATTCTCTAAACCTTTAGAAATTACATATGACAAAACTATATAAATTGTATATGGTCTAAGTCTAAGGAGTTGCTTCCACTTCCCTTATGTCTTGTTGTTTATAGATATTTTTGTGCATTTAATAGCTATAATAATAGATCTGAGATATAAATATTCTTCTTCTTTTGTCATTAGACCCTCCTCACATCAATGGGTCAGAAATTACAGCAGAACTGTCTGTTGTGGTTAACCACCGGTTAGATCTACATTGCCTTACCACGGGTTTCCCACCTCCAATGATAACTTGGCTTAAAGATGGACAGACACTTTCACAGACTGACAGCGCTCACTTCATGAATGCAAGACAGGTTCTTCGACTTACAAGTGCCCAGGTATTACAACAGTAAGCATCTCTAATATTGTGGAGCCGGATGAATTTCTATACATAGTATAGGGGAGTTTGTCACTTGCCTGTTTTAGCTGAATCATGTGTAGAGTAGGCCAGTAGGGCAGAGTAAAGTGCACTCCGCGGGACGATGATGCTACTTGCGAGATTCGATGGGCTATGTGGTCAACACAGGACACATCATCCACATCATCAGAGCCGGAGGACGGCTATTGGGAGCAAAGAGAAGGCGCAGACAACAAAACGATGACGCCCACTGGACCCAACCATACTCAATAAATACAGCATGGGAAAAAAAACCTCATTAATAAATAGAAGGGATATATTGAGTTATACACCAGGAAAAGAAAACATCCCTAAAAATACCTTTTATTTCAATATTTATTAAAAATGGGAATAAAGTCATAGGTGTCCCAAATATATCTTGTGAATCCAGAAAAAACTTTTTTTTAAAAATATATACACAGGGAGGACTCTGCTCACCCTAGTGAGCCCTAGTATGACCTTCCTGACCGCGGAGGTTGGCACCCTAGTTATTGACAATGTGGCGCCCCCGCTCAACGTCGGTAGCCCTAGGCAGCCCTAGAAACCCCTATGTGATGAAACGTGCACCGGTCCGCCAAACGGTAGCCCGGGGTTATCATGGTTGTGATCCTCCGTGCGCGAATGTGATGAGAACGCGCACACACACGACGGCTGCTGCCGTCCGACCAGTAAATTGCAGGGATTTATAATTATCCCCCTTCCACTTAGGAACTTGCAGCTCTCTGGTTCCCCCCTTACCCTCAGGTCAGTCAGGGAACTGCACCTAGGATAATTAGTCGCCAGACAGGTCACTTGGATGTGTGCTGGCTATTAGGCACGCTGCAGTGAGGGAATTACAATTACTCCGGGCTGCCGCCAGGCAATACACTTATAAAACCCGCTCCGTCACTGCCAACGCCACCCAATAGGTTAACACTTTACACCCCTTCCTTTTAGCTGCCACCAGCTACGATTTACTTAATGAACAATTTATCAAAGGGGTCCGTAGCAACCCAAAACAGTAGCGTAGTACTTCAGGCATGTGCAAATTCGTTTATAGAGCAGGAGAACAAACTAATAAATTTATAGGTTTATTCCTTTAAAATGCAGGCAGTGCTTATAGTTTAAAAGAAAGGTAACAAGCTGAGGCAATACAGTTATGTACAATACGGTTAAAAATAAACGGGATTAAAAGTGAAAAACTTACATGGTACTTATATCATTTACAGGCAAGCCAGGCTGGGGGAGGAGCCACACGTCATAGTTCATTTGCAGGTCTCTTAGTCAAGTCGTCACAGCAAGGAAGAACAAGGGGGGGCTCACCGCAAGACTTTACCTGTGGGCTGCTGACCTCACAAAAGGGGATGGTTTTTCTGGCCACCTCCCAGGGATAGAAGTTCTAGTTTTAGTTCTGGAAGATTATCAGGAGCATACTTCATCCTGAGAACCTCGCAGAAGAATGGCAGACCTATCAATGATGTTACTTTAAAATGACGGTTCAAATGAGCCCAAACTTGGGTGAGATAGTTCATGGGGCATCCGAGAATTCCATTTCTCAGGTTCTGTTGAGTTACGGGTTCACCAGTACCACGGGAACGATGCCTGTCGGGCGCATGTTTCAAAAAACAGTAACTTTCGTGTTTCTAACGCAAATTCCCACCGTGTTATAACCCAAAAATAATTAATTCTCAAATGGCTGCTATGGAGGAAAAGCACATGGGCAGACAATGCAGACCCCCTGCGGTGAGGCGGGAAACTCCAGCGCTGGCAGCTCAGATTACACTGAGCCTGAGCTGGGAGGGGGAAGGGAAGCGCAGCTATACACAGGCTGCTAATGTAGTAGATGTCATCACACCTCCCCCCTTAGAGGGCACTACGGAGGCATGACCTGTCGGTAATCCGCCATGCGCACCTCAGCGGGTTCGCCACGTCGTGACAGCCCATCAGCATTCCCATGATTGCTGCCTTTCTTGTGTTCTACGGCAAAATCATACTGCTGTAGGGCAAGACTCCAGCGTAGCAACCTACCATTGGTTCCGGACACTGTGTGCAGCCAGCTCAGGGGGTTGTGGTCGGTGACCACCTTGAAGGTGCACCCGTACAGGTAGGGCTGCAAACGTTGCAGTGCCCAGACCATGGCCAGGCACTCCTTCTCGATGGTGGAGTATGCCACTTCCCTCGGCAAAAGTTTCCGGCTCAGGTACAACACGGGGTGCTCCTGGTTTCCCCGAATCAACCTGGCTGAGTACAGCACCGAGGCCAAATTCGCTGGCGTCAGTCTGTACCAGGAATGGCCGACTGCTGTCGACGGCTTTCAACACTGGAGAGCTGCACAGGGCTGTTTTCAAAGCTCGGAAATGCCGCCTCACAGCCATCTGTCCACTGACTGTTTGGGGTAGACCGCCCTTGGTGAGGTCCGTCAAGGGTTTTGCAATGGCGCTAATAGTTCGGTATGAAACGGCTATAGTACCCTGCAGTGCCCAGGAAGGACTTCACCTGCTTTTTGGTCCTGGGGGTGGGCCAGGACACGATCGCGTCCACTTTCTCGGGCTCTGGACTCATGGAACCCCCGCCTACCCGGTGCCCAGGTAGTGGACCTCCCTCATGCCCATCTGGCATTTTCCCAGCTTGATGGTCAGACCTGCCTGGCGAATACGCTCGAGCACCTCCTGGAGATGCTGAAGGTGTTCCTCCCAGGTGGAACTGAAGACGGCAATGTCGTCCAGGTACGCCACAGTGTACTCCTCCAGTCCCTGAAGCAGGTGGTTGACCATCCGCTGGAAAAGTGGCAGGGGCATTCTTCATGCCGAAAGGCATGACCGTGGACTCGTACAGTCCAAAAGGGGTGATAACGGCGGATTTCTCCTGCGCCGCAGGGCTCAGGGGAATCTGCCAGTATCCCCGGCTTAAATCCATGATGGATATGTACTTGGCATTCGCCAACCCGCTCCAGCAGATCCTCGATGCGTGGCATTGGGTGCACATCAGAGGGTAGTGATGGCGTTGAGCCCCCTGTAGTCCACGCAGAACCGGGTGGTCCGATCCTTTTTTGGCACGAGAACTAAGGTGAGGCCCACGCGCTTTTGGACGGCCGGATCACCCCCAGCTGCAACATCTCATGGATCTCCTGGCGCATAATCTGCTGCACTTCCTCAGAGATCCGATAAGGTGTCCGCCGTAACGGGGCGTGATTCCCGGTGTCCACCTCGTGGACTGCCAACTTGGTCCTTCCGGGTTGGTTAGTGAACACGGCCCGAAAGGATTCCAGAGTGCAGCAACTGCAACCGCTGGGAGGCGGTTAGCGAGGCATTTACTCCATGTCCTCAATGGACCCATTGGCCTTTGGCTTGGGCCAGCATGTCAGGAAGGGGTCCTCCTCCCGTCCTCGGGCAGGTTGCAGACCGGTAGGACACATGCTTCACGTTCGTGATGGGCCTTCATCATGTTGACGTGAAAGGCCTTGCGCCTACCCCGAGTGTGGTCAAGCGTGACCACGTAGGTGTCTGGGTTGAGCCATTGGTGCATGACGTACGGGCCGTCCCAGGCTGCCTGAAGCTTATCCTTTGGTACGGGGACCAGCACCCACACCTTTTGACCCACACTGGTAGGTCCGCTACCAGGCGTTCTGGTCGTACCAGTGCTTCTGGTCAGCCTGAGCCTGCGTCATGTTGTCATGCACCAACTGCGCCAAGGTCTGCATCTTGTCGCGGAAGCGCATGACATAATCCACGATGGACACTTCCGTGGGGTTTGGCTCATCTTCCCAGGATTCTCAACGTGCACACGGTCCGCCACACGGTAGCCCGGGGTATCACGGCTTGTGATCCCTCCGTGCCGCGAATGTGACGAGAACGCGCAACACACGACGGCTGCTGCCGTCCGACCCAGTAAACTGCAGGGATTTATAATTATCCCCTTCCACTTAGGAACTTGCAGCTCTCTGGCGCCCCCCTTACGCTCAGGTCAGTCAGGGAACTGCACCTATGATAATTAGTCGCCAGACGGGTCACTTGGATGTGTGCTGGCTATTGGGCACGCTGCAGTGAGGGAATTATAATTACTCCGGGCCGCCGCCAGGCAATACACTTATAAAACCCGCTCCGTCACTGCCAACGCCACCCAATAGGTTAACACTTTACACCCTTCCTTTTAGCTGCCACCAGTTACGATTTACTTAATGAACAATTTATCAAGAGGGTCCGTAGCAACCCCAAAACAGTAGCGTAGTACTTCAGGCACGTGCAAATTCGTTTATAGAGCAGGAGAAACAAACTAATAAATTTATAGGTTTATTCCTTAAAATGCAGGCAGTGCTTATAGTTTAAAAGAAAGGTAACAAGCTGAGGCAATACAGTTATGTACAATACGGTTAAAAATAAACGGATTAAAAGTGAAAAACTTACATGGTACTTATATCATTTACAGGCAAGCCAGGCTGGGGGAGGAGCCACACGTCATAGTTCATTTGCAGTTCTCTTAGTCAAGTCGTCACAGCAAGGAATGAACAAGGGGGGGCTCACCGCAAGACTTATACTGTGGGCTGCTGACCTCACAAAAGGGGATGGTTTTTCTGGCCACCTCCCAGGGATAGAAGTTCTAGTTTTAGTTCTGGAAGATTATCAGGAGCATACTTCATCCTGAGAACCTCGCAGAAGAATGGCAGACCTATCAATGATGTTACTTTAAAATGACGGTTCAAATGAGCCCAAACTTGGGTGAGATAGTTCATGGGGCATCCGAGAATTCCATTTCTCGGTTCTGTTGGAGTTACGGGTTCACCAGTACCATGGGAACGATGCCTGTCGGGCGCATGTTTCAAAACAGTAACTTTTGTGTTTCTAACGCAAATTCCCACCGTGTTATAAACCCAAAAAGAATTAATTCTCAAAATGGCTGCTATGGGAGGAAAAGCACATGGGCAGACAATGCAGACCCCCTGCAGTGAGGCGGGAAACTCCAGCGCTGGCAGCTCAGATTACACTGAGCCTGAGCTGGGAGGGGGAAGGGAAGCGCAGCTATACACAGGCTGCTAAATGTAGTAGATGTCATCACACCCTATATTCTGTGTATCCCCTTCTAGCTATAGGGGTTTCTAGGGCTGCCTAGGGCTACCGACGTTGAGCGGGGGCGCCACATCGTCAACAACTAGGGTGCCAGAGTCTCCCTGTGTATATATTTTTAAAAAAGTTTTTCTGTATTCACAAGATATATTTGGGACCCCTATGACTTTATTCCCATTTTTAATAAATATTGAAATAAAAGGTATTTTTTAGGGATGTTTTCTTTTCCTGATGTATAAATACAGCATGGGACCAAATCAAATGGTATTTTTGGGGTATACATTGGGAGTCAAGAGGCAATGTAAACGTTTGGGGAAATGTATAACGGCAGCAGATAAAGGTCGTGACATTTGTTGACAGACTCATAAACTGGTGACAGCTTCCCTTTCATGCATAGCCAGCCTAATATTTCTCAAGTGGCTCTTAGATTTTAAAAATGAATGACTAGGTAGACTTTTACTACTTTATATCCTATTAGGTATATTTACGTAATGTTTCCTAACTTTTATGTTTCTTTTGTGTTTCCAGGAAGAGCACATCGGGCTTTATAGTTGTCTGGTTTCAAACCAAGCTGGAGAAGCTAAAAAAAATTTGCAGTGACCGTTCACAGTAAGTCCATAGAAAACATCCCACCTCATTTAGGCTAGACACAGACGCAGACACTACTTTCAGCAATGTGAGAATGATTGGAAGCATGATACATAGCTTGTGTAATACAGTTTCCCTAAGTCCACATGCCAGTTATCCTGGGCAGTCCTCAGTTACCTGTTCAAAAATTCAGACTCAGTGTACATTTATTGCAGTTGATTCTGTGGTTTAGCTTTTTTCCATTTCTGCAAAAACTGGTGAAAGATTTAAAAATGTAGATATCATATAACACAGCAAGTCCTCAATATCTTAAATAGAGTTTTCTTATTGATGTGGGAGATGAAATCAGTCAGCTTACCAATAAAGTTTCCATGCTTGTGGCACAATAGGATATTAATCTGGTTGGAGACGCGGCTATTATATTCTGGCACCTGAAGAAAGTAAAGTGAGTGCCAACCACATGGCTGACTAGTTACAGACAACCATGCATTAAATACTTGGCTCCTTCTTTCTCTATAGTGCCTCCGAGCATTTTAGGCATCAATGGAATCCATAATGTTTCTGTGCTACAAAACAAGCAAATTATTCTGGAATGTAAATCAGACGCTATGCCAGCTCCAAAGATCACGTGGATGAAGGATGACAAGCACTAATGGTAAATTCGGTAGGACTGGGGATGATTTACCTTCATTTGTCTGTGTGGTATAACATGTTAAGAAGCCTTGCTTTTCATTTGGAATTTTCTTATTTTATGGCGTAACATTTGTGCTATATCTGCTTAGATTCATTCTATCGTTTTCTCTTTCCTTCCCTGGAGATACACTTCTCTTTTGTGGTGTTTTTGTACCAATTTTGTGTTCCATATGTGACTGAACATAATCTCAATGCATATAATTCATTATGTTCAATTGTTCATTAGATAAAAGAAGATTTGTTTTGTCTTTCCCAGTTGAACTCACAAGTCCATATTTCATCTGATGGACAATATGTGCAAATTGACATGCAGAGGTGACAGACACTGGACGATACACCTGTATTGCTAGCAATGTTGCTGGACAAAACATCAGAGAATTTATGCTGACTGTCCATGGTAATTCATGATATATGCAAAATAAATGAATATATATATATTGTAAGGATTGTACTAACTTTGCTGCATAGGAGGAGACAGGAGGCACATTCTCTTTAACGTCCATGTGGGTTTATTTGCTCATAAACCATCAAATCCACAACAGAAAGGTAAAACAGTCTTTACATCAAGCATCAGCAACACAAAACAGTCTTTAGCTGGGCTTTGTTCCCTCAGGCCCTGTGAGCACACAGGCTAGGGCAATGTCCAGCCAGGAGGCTCCATCTTGAGCCATACATACAGGAGGCCTTCTACCTCCCAAGTCACAGACCACTATGTACTGTCCAGCTGGACACATGGAAGTCTGTTCACCCTGGCAGACTCCCCAACACTCATATGTGCCAAACACACCTCCATTCGGTAGCTTCTAACCACACCCATTGGTGAGGTATGGATCACATGGTCTGGTCACATGGTCATGACCTCATCACAGGTCCTCAAACTCACAACCACATACAGGCTTCATCTTGGGTATTCAGAGACACACCCCTTGGATGGGTTTTTAGCTGACTGGACCCACCCATCTCTCCAAGTCACCTGAAAGCCTCCCAATGTATAGCTGAAAACCCTCAGCAGATCTGCTGAGCAAAACATGCCCAGGCTTCCATCACACCCACCTCTGCGATACATACCGCCCATCAATCACATGACCAGTCGCCATGACACAATATATATATACTGCTCAAAAAAATAAGGGGGACACAAACAACACAATGTTATTCCAAAGTCAATCACTCGTCTGTGAAATCAACCTGTCCAGTTATGAAGCAACATCATTTGTGAATCAATTTTTCCAGCTGTTATGCAAATAGAACAAACAGTAGGTAGAAATTATAGGAAATTAGCAAAGACAACCCCTATAAAGGAGTGGTACTGCAGGGGGTGACCACAGACCATTTCTCTGTTCTCATCCTTTTTGGCTGTTGTTTTGGTCACTTTTGCATTTTGTCATTGCTGTCTCCCCTAGAGGTACTGTACAGTAGCATGAGACGATGTCTACAACCCACAGAAGTTGCTCAGGTAGTTCAGCTCATCTAGGATGGCACATTAATGTGAGCTGTGGCAAGAAAGGTAGCTGTGTCTCTCAGCACAGGGTCCAGAGAATGGAGCAGATACCAGGAGACAGGCCTGTACATCAGAATATGTGGAGGTGGCTGTAGTAGGACAACAACCCAGCAGCAAGATTGCTACCTCCCTCTTTGTGCAAGGAGGAACAGGAGGAGCAGTGCAGAGCCCCACAAAAGGACCTTCAGCATCCAAATATACAGTTATGTAAATTGTATGTTAAATGCCAAAATGGAAAAAAAAATCCAAATTGCTATTTTTCGGTCACCACGCTTCCCAAAAAATACAATAGAAAGTGATAGAAATGTCTTATATACCCAAATGGGTTTTTCCCCTATTTCTCAGAAGATCATATGCTAAGATGAATAGTGTCTTTCAAAACTACAACTTGTCCCACAAAACACAAGCCCTCATACTATTTTGTTGGCAAATAAAAGAGTTTTGACTCATGAAGTAGTGTGAAAAAAACTGAATAACCGATAACTTAATTTTATATTTTGATATTGTATTATTAAACTGTAGCTCAGTGTGGATCAACTATGTTGGGTTGGCCAATTTATCTTTATTTTTACAGATTGCAAGGGGACATGATTTTTGTGACACTTACTAAGATATACAGTGGGGAAATCAGTATTTGATACACTGCAAATTTTGCAAGTTTTCCCACCTACAAAGAATGGAGAGGTCTGTAATTTTTATCGTAGGTACACTTCAACTGTGAAAGACAGAGTCTAAAGTAAAAAACAGAAAATCACATTGTACGATTTTTAAATAATTAAATTGCATTTTATTGCATGAAATAAGTATTTGATCACCTACCAACCAGCAAGAATTCTAGCTCTCACAGAACTGTTAGTTTCTTTTTAAGAAGCCTCCTACTCCACACTTGTTGCCTGTAATTATTGCACCTGTTTGAACTCGTTACCTGTATAAAAGACACCTGTCCACACACTCAATCACACTCCAACCTCTCCACCATGACCAAAACCAATGAGCTGTGTAAGGACTCCAGGTACAAAATTGTAGACCTGCACAATGCCGGGATGGGCTACAGGACAATAGGCAAGCAGCTTGGTGAGAATGCAACAACTGTTGGCACAATTATTAGAAAATGGAAGAAAGACAAGATGACTGTCAATCATCCTCAGTCTGGGGCTCCATGCAAGATCTCGCCTCGTGAGGTATGGATGATTCTGAGAAAGGTCAGGAATCAGTCCAGAACTATATGGGAGGACATGGTCAATGACATAAAGAGAGCTGGAACCACGTTATCAAACATTACTGTTAGTAACACACTAAGTTGTCATGGATTAAAATCCTGCAGGGCACACAAGGTCCCCCTGCTCACGCCAGCACATGTCCAGGCCTGTTTGAAGTTCAATAATGACCATCTGGATGATCCAGAGAAGGCATGGGAGAAGGTCATGAGGTCATATGAAACCAAAATAGAACTTTTTTGTATCAACTCCACTGTGAAGCATAGTAGGGGGAACGTCATACTTTGGGGGGTGCATTTCTATAAAGAGGACAATACAACTGCACCGTATTGAAGTTAGGATGGATTGGGTCATGTATCAGGAGATTTTGGCCAACAACCTCCTTCCCTCAGTAAGAACATTGAAGGTGGATCATGGATGGATCTGTTAAGAGTCAGGATTCTCCCGCTGCACGGGATATATCCCAAGCATTATCTGATGCGGTGGTCCCCCATTCAGGTCCAGCCGCTGCGATTGCGGCTCAGCACAGATGTCGGTTCCAGCGTTTTGCTCAGGCTCTTGGTTACTGCTGGCTCTCCAGCCAAGTCTATGGTAACCAGTGATATGCATGTGCAGTCTTGCGCTCTGGAGTCTAAGTCCAGAGATCACCTTATTGAGCATGTCCATGATGTGGCGTCTTCTCATTGGTGGTCGGACATTAGCTACTCTGTTGAGGTGGCAGTTCCGGATTGGCCCGCGGGCGATGTCTCGGCCAACTGGTCATGAGTATTTGGGGTGGAGCCTAGCATATAAAAGGCTCCCAGTGGCGCACGCAGGCGTGCTAGTGTTATTTATGTTTTGGTGTGTGTAGGTGGACACGTTACTACTCTGACTGCATGTTTTCAGTGTCTGTCTATGCTCAAGGTCTGTACACATTGGCAGGCAGGTAACACACTTATGCGGTTTCCTTCCCTAGTCTCTACGCCAGAGTCTTTAGTCGGCTACATGCTTGGGGTGCGGTCAGGCACCAATTCAGTAGAGTCAGGACAGGAGTAACTAGAGCTTGGCTTAGCATCTGTTTCGTTCATGTGTGCGGCTAGCACAGTTCAGTTACAGAGCAAGCTCAACACTTATGCTTCCTTTCTGTAACGGCAACTGGGTATTGTATCTAGCATCATAAGAGTTCTTGCTCTTGGCACAGCATCTGCGCCATTCGTATTTGCAGTTAGCACAGCTTATTCGTAGAGCAAGCTCAATCCACATGCTAACACCATTGTGATGCTTAACAGGGTGTAGTACTTAGGGTAGTGCCTCTCTGTGAAGTAACTGAGTTTGGTACTCTGCATTCCATTCACACGGTGTGGCGTTAACACAGTGTGCTTTAGGTAACGCTCGCTGTTTTGTTCCATCATTATTCCCAATAGCAGCAGATACATTTCTGTACAGTGGACCCCATGTTGCGATTGCACTTTATTTTTTATTTTATTTAGTGCAATCCGCTAACCCTTAAAGGGTCTTCCAGCATGACAATTACCCAAAACACACAGACAGGGCAACTAACAAGTGGCACCCTAAGAAGCATTTTAAGAACCTGGAGTAGCCTAGCCAGTCTCCAGACCTGAACCCAATAGAAAATCTTTGGAGGGAGTTGAAACTCAATGTTGCCAGTGACAGCCCTGGACCCTGAAAGATCTGGAGAAGATCTGTATGGAGGAGTGGGCCGAAATTCCTGCTGCAGTGTGTGCAAACTTGGTCAAGAACTATAGGAAACGTCTTACCTCTGTAATTGCCAACAAAGGTTTCTCCACCAAATATTAAGTTCTCTTTTTCTATTGTATCAAATACTTATGTCGTGCTTTAAAATGTAAATTCATTATGTAAAAATCATACCATGTGATTTTCTGGATATTATTTTAAGATTCTGTCTCTCACAGTTGAAATGTACGTGCGATAAAAATTACTGACCTCTCCATTCTTTGTAGGTGGGAAAATTGCAAAATCGTCAGTGTATCAAATACTTATTTTCCCCACTGTAAGTATGACAGCTGATAGGTGGCACCGTGGCAGCACTGGGTGTTAGCCTCCTACCAATCTGCTCTTTATGAGTTAACTTGCGTATAGATCATCAATACTATATGCTTGAATAACCCCTTTAAATATTTGTATCATATCCATACCTCATCTGTTAAAATAAGGTAAATGTTTTCATAAGTTTTTTGCTTTATATTAATCCTTTTTCTATCAACAGTTCCTCCTTCAATAAAAGATGGGCCCAAACTAGTAACAACTTTCACAAATAAACCTGCTACTTTGGATTGCATTGCTACAGGCATCCCTTCACCTCGAATATCATGGAGAAAAGATGGTGCCATTCTAGATGGAAACAGTGAAAGGTTGGATTCTTATATTTAATGTCCTATCTTTCAAATTACATGAAAAATGTGAATTGGAAAATATTTTGATTATAGGGAAGCACATTTTAAAAACTTCAGTGTGGAAACAGCAATTATTGAAAATCCTGTAGAATTTTTTTATCTATAAAACATGTTCAGTACAACATTGAAGAAGATTTATTCTGCTAAGTGTCCCAGAATTTTTGAACAATGTGCAAAAACAACATGTCTCTCATGACTTGCACCAGATATTTTGTATGTTTTAGAAACCTTCAGAGCCTTGTCGACAAGGAAGTATGGTTTCAGGGAAAAGAGGTGTAGGTTAGTAGAAAGTTAGTGTGGCCTCAAAAGAGGGGGTTCAGATGATCACCCTGGTCTCTGTAGGGAATTATAGTATTATACGGTAGGTATTCAGATAGATATTACAAGTGCAGCTTGAGTCCTCCAGAACAGACGCAGAGTAAAAGCTCTAGCTAATATGTAAGAAATATATCTCCAAAATAGAAGAGGAAAAAGCAGCACATGTCCAACATAACTAATAGTGCACATCTATCAGTTGTAACCCAGACAACTCATGTACTCGCATGTACCACTCGTTTTTATAATCTGAATTTTTCAGAAGTGCTGTCTGCATTTTTCGGCTTCACTAAGGCATATATATAGATATGTGTCCCTATAAGATAACACATATGGAGGCTAGGTTCAACCTACCTATTGTAAACTTTTTTTTCATTTGTCAAATACAATTAAAATAAAAATAAAGTCACTTTGCAATTATCGTAATTAAGATGTTTTTTGTATTGTGTCCGCAGCTTTTAGCTGTTCTAAATGTATTTTAAACAGATTACAAACAACTAGCCCTGTACAGTGAAAATCAAAGTCTTCATAGGAGCTGTAAAATACCAAATTGTCTGATTGGGGTCTTATGTATGGAAACAGGACAACAGTTAGAATAAGGATGAATTGTCATCCCCCAACAATAAAAGAAATAAGAACAGATCTATTTTTGCAGCCTGATCACGCATCATGGACTTAAGAATATTAGTATTGAAGGAAACTTCAGGTCCCAGAAAGAAAGAAGAGTCTGGTAGTACAAACTTATAACAACCTTTGACACATCAAACAGGAATGAATGTGTCACATGGATTTATGTCTTTCTACTGTAAAATGTTGCAGAGCGGTAGTCATGACCGAGCTACTAGAAAATGAACTCGGCACTCAACTTTAGTATTGTGAGAATAAAGATTTTTATTCACAGTAAAACACGAAACGTTTCGGTCCAAATATCATGGACCTTCATCAGTCACTACATTTATAAAAAACAGAAGAAAAAATTATATTAACAAAATAAAGTATGTACAATCAAAATTTTGGTCAATAGTAAAGGTAGAGAGTAGTTGTATACAATGCTTCAGGAGATTTGGGGCAATCATAGGTCAGAGTTGTATCAGAGGTATCACAAAGGCAGAAAGAATATATTGGTGAGGAATACCAGATACTACTGGGAAGGGGGTTGATCCACAAGGAAGAAAGAAGGGTGGATATAGCTGTAGGTGAAAATAAGATAACGTAAGTGCCGATATATTTTATTATAAGTAGATTTTGTCCCTATGCTGTAGATGTGACATACCCTGTATTGGTGGGGTGAGATGAGGAAGAGGACAATGCCTCTATTGCACTAGTAACCTGTAGAAACAGCGCAAAACATAGATCCATAGATATCACAACTATCAATGTGATGGTGAAGCGGTGGAGCCGCTATATTGTCTGTGACTGACCTGTTGTCAAGGAGTCCGGTAGTGAGGATGGGTTTCTCTGATTGGACGCGGGTCCACCGCTAGTCTGAGTGCAGAGAAAGCAGAAAGCAGCATGTATATGAGAGGAAGAGGCGGGACTTAGTGTCATCTAAAGAGCATCAGACAGGAAGTGAGGTGGCAGGAAGTTAATGGACATGTGTTCCAAGTGAATACTAGGTAACCAGAGGCCGTCCTACAGGTGGGAGGAGTAAAGGAGCGGCGTGCTGATGGAGATGTGCCCAACAGGATGACGTGGCAGCATTATAGTATTTAATACAAGGCTCAAAGTGAATGAAAGAGAGGCTGTTAGTACAAGCATAAAGGAGTTTACAGCAATAAAACATTGCGATCTTGTACATTAGCTTAAAGCGATAGGAAACATAACAGGCTTGCAGCATCGTATGCGTCAAAAGGGGCATAACAGTAATATGAGTACTGATTTAGTACATTATCATAAGACAAGTATGGAGAAAAATCTGCAGGCAACAAGGACTAATTAATAAACACCTAACAGAGATCAAGCAGCATGTGGTAAATGACAGGTGATGTGTAAACATCTGTATGCATCATTTATAAAGTAAAAGGGTGTCACAGCAAAAATTCTTTGGTATAGTGCGTTATCAGAAGACAGTATGGAAAATGGCAGCACCGGATTATTAATAAATAACACCTGGCTGAGATCAACATTTCATGTGGTATATGTCAAGTGATGTATAACAAAGGGGGGGTGGGGGAATTAAGCCTCAGTGGTTCATATGCAGAATTACATGAAGGAGAGTAAATCGTATTCACGATTAAGACCCTTAGGTGATAGAGTGTCTAGGGTGTGTATCCATACGCCTTCTCCTTTTCAATTGACGTATGGCGGTCGCCTCCTCGTCGTGATGTGGTATTTGTTCCAAAACTTGGTATTTTAATTGGGCTTGGTATGTCCCTTGTGATGAAGTGGTGTGGGATGGGGAGTAAGGTATTCTTACATCTTATGGTTGATTTGTGTTTTTGAATGCGTTGTTTTACAGGTTGACTATTTTCCCAACATATAATAACCCACAAGGAACTTAATCACGTATATCACAAGGCCGTGTCGCAAGTAAAGAAACCACGGACTCTAAATGTTTTTCCCGTTATGGGTGATAGGATGGTTTCTCCTCTGAGTACGTTATTACATTGAGTGCATCCCAGACATGGTAAAGTGCCCGTTCTTGGTTTTTCAGGAATTTGTGTAGTTCCTGATTTTTTTAGGGCCTAAGTCAGCTCTGACATGCATCCCTTAGGTTGGGTGCACGCGGAAGCATGGGAGAAAAGTCTAGAGAATTCTTTAATGTCCGGGCGCAGCCTGGAGGAGCGGCCAATGTTGGCGAATGGATTTGTGTAATATAACGCATAGGGTGGTAATGGTGTACGAAAGCAATTCTGCCCCCTATCTTGTTTATTGCGAGTGACCGTAGTTCTGGAACGATCCAGGACCCTTGTGGATAGCCCCTCTCTCTAAATTTTGATTCAATTAAAATAGCTTCCATCCAGTCGCCATGAAGAAATCCATTCCGACATCCCAATTCTATCGGGTCAAAAAGATCGTCTCCGATCATACACTCAGGAAACCCGCCTCTCAGAATAGAATTCAATTTGGAACAAATACCATTCACGACGGGAGGCGACCGCATACGTCAATTGAAAAGGAGAGAGGCGTATTGGATACACACCCTAGACACTCTAGCACCTAAGGGTCTTAATCGTGAATACGATTTACTCTCCTTCATGTAATTCTGCATATGACCACTGAGGCTATAATTCCCCCACCCCCCCTTTTTTATACATCACTTGCCATATACCACATGATATGTTGATCTCAGCCAGGTGTTTATTTATTTAATAATCCGTGCTGCCATTTTCCCATACTGTCTTCTGATAACGCACTATACCAATATGAATTTTGCTGTGACACCCTTTTACTTTATAAATGATGCATACAGATGTTTACACATCACCTGTCATTTACCACATGCTGCTTTGATCTCTGTTAGGTGTTTATTAATTAGTCCTTGTTGCCAGATTTGTCTTCCATACTGTCTTATGATAATGTACTAAAATCAGTACTCATATTACTGTTATGCCCCTTTTGACGCATACTGATGCTGCAAGCCTGTTATGTATTCCTATCGCTTTAAGCTAATGTACAAGATCGCAATATTTATTGCTGTAAACTCCTTTATGCTTGTACTAACATGCCTCTCTTTCATTCACTTTAGAGCCGCTTGTATTAAATACTATAATGCTGCCACGTCATCCTGTTGGGCACATCTCCATCAGCACGCCGCTCCTTTACTCCTCCCACCTGTAGGACGGCCTCTGGTTACCTAGTATTCACTTGGAACACATGTCCATTAACTTCCTGTCACCTCACTTCCTGTCTGATGCTCTGTTAGACTGACACTATAGTCCCGCCTCTTCCTCTCATATACATGCTGCTTTCTAGCTTTCTCTGCACTCAGACTAGCGGTGGACACCGCATCCAATGCAGAGACCTATCCTCACTACCGGACTCCTTGACAACAGGTCAGTCACAGACAAGTATAGCGGCTCCACCGCTTCACCATCACATTGATAGTTGTGATATCTATGGTATCTATGTTTTGCGCTGTTTCTACAGGTTACTAGTGCAATAGAGGCATTGTCCTCTTCCTCATCTCACCCCACCAATACAGGGTATGTCACATCTACAGGCATAGGCACAAAATCTACTTATACATAAAAGTATATCGGCACTTACGTTTATCTTATTTTCACCTACAGCTATATCCAGCCCTTTCTTTCTTCCCTATGTGGATCAACCCCCTTCCCAGTAGTATCTGGTATGTCCTCACCATATATATTCTTTCTGCCTTTGTGATACCTCTGATACAACTCTTACCTATGATTGCTCCCTAAATCTCCTGAAGCATTGTATACAACTACTCTCTACCTTTACTATTGACCAAATTTTGATTGTACATACTTTATTTTGTTAATATAATTTTTTCTTCTGTTTTTTATAAATGTAGTGACTGATGAAGGTCCATGATATAGGACCGAAACGTTTCGTGTTACTACTGTGAATAAAAATCTTTATTCTCACTATACTAAAGTTGAGTGCCGAGTTCATTTCTATTAGATACGGTGTGGGAACCTACTCTGGCACCTTCTTGGTTGTGCACACGGTTATTTTTTCATACGACCGAGCTACTGTCCTGTTGAGCACTGGCACTTTACAGACAAGTGTTGTACAAGTCCTGATGTGCTGAAGGGTGTGGGTTGCATCACACTCACATGTAGTTTGCAGGTCTTCGCTGCCTTCAGGCTTCCGTCCTTGAACCACCACATACAATATGGGACACCAGGTTCTTGCAACAGTCAAACTTTTACTAAACAGTCCAAGTTCATCAGGTGGGATAGGGCACAACAATTCTCACCTCCTCTTCTGTTTTGCCACCCATTTGTTCTGGACTACCCCCAATCCTGCTGACTTCATCAGCCCCAGGGATTCGTTGTCCACTTCGGCATGCACCGTGGAACAGCCAGCTGCCCCTCTTGTAACTCCATGTCCACTGACCTCATGATTTCAGAAGACCAGGTCCTGTCCATGGTACTTGGCCCGAACCATAGGCTCCAGATGCTGTTGAAATGTCCATCAGGGAACTCCATTTCACCACTCACTGCCCTGAATGTTTGGCACATGCTGGCCCTAGCAACCCACCACCCCACCTGAACTTGAACTCCACGCCAAATTCACTAACTGACATTGAACTCCCTGTAACCGAAAAGTGCCCCCCTTCTTATCAGCACTAGTGCCCTCCCACTGGGCTAATCTCAACCTTAGCCATTTCCTACATGCTAACCTGTTCTACATTCTATGCTGTTCTAACCTTATCCTTATGCCATATTCACACTGTGATCTAACACTTTATATAGTGTACATCACCATAATACACTACATTGCATTAGACACACATGATTTCACGTATAAAACCACAGGACTGTATTCACATAGCACATTTGTTGTCTTCAAGGGCAGGAACAGGATAAGACAGTCCACATTCCTATAGTATATCAATTAAGGAATGTGGCTCTTAGGCTACCTTCACACGTTGTGTTTTTGCTGGGTTTTTTTCTGCAGCGAAAATCTGCTCTCCTAGAAGTAAAGAAGCTGCTTACAAAAAGCATTGTTTGCTGCGTTTTTGCTGCCCTTCTGTTGTCTCTTCTGCATGCTGATAAAATTTAGTGCCCTCCATAAAACATGATACAACTTCCTTAGGTTTTTGCACCAAAAATGCAGCAAAACCTGATACCTGCATTTTTCTCCTGCATTTTGCACTTACTCTTTTTTTTTCTATGGGTGAAAAAAAAGGCTGAAAAACGTTGAAACAAGTGACATACTGCAGTTTGCAAAAAACGCAGTCGTTTTCCAATTCAGTCAGGAAAAAAAAACAATATGTGTGTATGAGATTTCTGAAATCTCATAGCTTTTGCTGGTACAGTAAAATGCAGCTTAAAATTTGCATCAAAAACACAGAAAAAAATGAATCATGTGACCATAGCGTGACATCTCATGAGGACATCTCATGAGGACATCGCAACCCTGGACCAGATCTCAATCACAGGACAATAAAACTTTCACACTTCTTATCTACGAACTGTTCCAATATTTACAGCCACACCTGTTTCTCCGCTTAACATATTGATAGTTCTGCTTCAGGTCACTTGTCTATTGCATTATTCCTGTGTCCTGTTGGGTAGTTGGATCGCCAGGGCAGTGGGGTACTCGGTACCGGGCTGCTTCTTATATGGAAAGTGTCACAGCGGCAGTGACCCGGTCTCTGGCCCTGGGCGTCCAATGAAAGGGGTATATTTACAAGGGGATAATAAAGTTTGTAATAGAGTGTTCGTGACACCACCTGTGGTTTCTGGTCAGAGGTGACCAGCGCTGCAGTGCAGATTCTCTGGGACAGTTGGTGATGCAGCAGAGTTGGTAAAGCTTCCAACAGGTGAAGCTATGTCCCAGGCAGATGTAATGTAAGGTAGATGGTAAAGATGTAGTATTTAGCAAGGAATGTAGCAGTGTTGAGTGGGTGTTGCAGGAAGAACTTGAGAGGACACAGTCAGATGCAGTTTCCAAAGCTTTTACTCACAGTTCTGCAGGCAAAGTGTCCAGGGATCAGGTTACAGCTGGTGCTGGAGTCGGTCAGCCTGAAAGCAATTTGGGAATCTCCTTATTTCAAGTGGGATGTGAGGCCCCTTTCTAGCGCTATTCTCTGAGGTACTTGCTGTTGTAAACTCTGCTCAAGTTCCTCTCTCTGTCTGTGACTTAAGTAGAACTTCACTCCCATGACAGACAGCTGTAGCCTACTTCAGGGATCGCTTCACTATGGTGTCTCTGGCTCAAATGTGCTGCAGTGTAGTCGAGTATCAGTTGGGGCAGAGAACCTGCTGTCTTCTGCCCTCCGGATTCTGCTGCTGGGGCTTTACCCACTCAGCCTTGGACTCCGGGGTCCGGTTTCTGGCGCTCAGACCTGGGGGTGAGCTCAGCTATAGCTCCTGTTCCCCCAGCTTGTCTCTGCATGTCCTTCCTCTCTCAACCCTGCTCAGCCACTGACTAACTAACTCCTCCCCCAGCCAGAATGTTCCAGAGAAGGCTCCCCTGATATCAGGTGTTAGAGCTCCTCCTTCTGGTCTGGAGTAGGAAAAGTGTTGTATGCTGTGTGTTACCTGTTAAAGGGATCCTTCCTTGCTTTCAGGCATGACATCACTCCCCTCTGGAGGGAGACAAGGTCACTGTGGTAACCAAACTCCTGGGGTGCCACATTCCCCCTAGTACAATTCAGTACTCCCGGACTGAGGAAACATAAAGAAAAACATAACTATGTACAGAATTTTAACAACAAATATACATTTTTGGTGAAGTTTTGAAATGGGGTGTCCTTTTCACCCTAAAAAAGTTCAATATGAGGGACCAGTCTCAAACCCTCAACGTAGGTCTTGGGCGGGCTACAAGGCAAGGCTGGTCTCCTTTTTGGACCACATCTTCAGCCATCCCAGAAGGTTTTTGTTCTCTGGTAATTAGTGCTAACTATTGACAAGAATTGTCCTGGTCACTACGAATCCAGAGACCCAATCGTCTATTAAATCAAGGAAATAATAATACTAAAAAGTTCATACAGTAGTCTCTGTCGGCACGCATGTTTAATGGTTGCAGTTATAAACAGTTTTAACTTATTTAGATTTCTCACGTACACAGTCTACTTATATGCGGAACCTCATAGGGAGTAGCCCTTTGGTAGTACGGATAGACCTACGAAGCACTGGTGTTGATGGTGACCTGATTGGATTCACTGTGCTAACTACCACTGGTGTAGTGCGCTCTCTAGTGGCTACGCTACTGGTGACTCTACGTAGTACAGGTATACCTTATTTTCTATGACTGCTCCTACTCACTGTGGGCATGACAGATTCATCGTTGGCAGGATGTGGACTTTCACGTTCCACTGCAGGTGTGGCCTCTGTCACTGGAGCTTGCAGATCTTCAGGCTGTTTTTGAGTCACTTCTCTTTCTGGCACTACTAGTTGGGAAAAGGTTAAGACGGGCACGACTATGGCTTGGTTTACTCTTGTCCAATTTGAAGGGAGCTCGCCAAGTACAGTGTGAACCTTTTCTTCTTCTCTTACTGGCTGAAGAATGTCCTTATCTCCAATCTTTTCCTTTAGTTGGTCAGGGCATGGCTTCAGATG
Source organism: Oophaga sylvatica (assembly GCA_033576555.1). Taxonomy (NCBI): domain Eukaryota; kingdom Metazoa; phylum Chordata; class Amphibia; order Anura; family Dendrobatidae; genus Oophaga; species Oophaga sylvatica. Next base: position 153,590,368 of record JARQOD010000009.1, read on the forward strand.
ATCCCTTGATACTGCTGCAGAGTTTTCTCCTCCATCTTTGCTGATAAGGCACACCTTGGTATTGTCAAAGTCTAAAGGCATGATGGTATATGGTTCAGCTTCCTACTGATCATCAAGTTTGTGGAGTCGTCTTTTTCTTTTGAGTAACTGTTCTCCAGGCGACAAGGGAACTGCAGACGCATGCTGATTGTAGTTTCTTTCTTGCTTCTGTCTTGCTTGAAACAAACTCTTCCCTACACATTCTTGCACTTTGCGGTACTGTTGCTGCTGCTCTGTATCCCAGTCTGCGTCTCATGATGTCACTTCAGGTGTCAGGACTAGAGATGAGCGACTTTGCCTCCGGGAGGGTCGAGTCGGGTTTCGGACCACCCGACTTTCGCAAAAGTCCAGTCGAACGAAATCGGCCGACTATCGTCAAAAGTCGAAGGTCCGACGCCAGTGCAAATCAATGGGGAAGAAAAGTCAGCAGGGAGTGGAGGACAGTAAACACACCTACAGTGCCCATTTCAATGCCAACGACATCAATTCTTATTACTTAAGATTGTCAACATTAATTTACTTTATAATAATAGTAACGCATTGAAAACTGGGGGTTATTTGGCTAAAGTTGTGGGGGGGGCAGGGCTGGCTCCAGGTTTTCATGGGCCCCGGGCCAAAGAGTCTCAGTGGGCCCCTTTAACACATACCACAATTCATGATGCTCCGATACGGCAGAGAAATATAGGTATAGTACAATGCCAAATACTTCACTTCTTACATTACATGAGAGATATCTATTGTAAATTCTACAATAGCTCAAAAACCGGACAGTATAGTCCTCCATACAGTATTATGGCCACCACATAGTGCGCCTTACAGAATGGGCTCCATATAATGTTCCATAAAGGATCGGCTCCATATGTGCTCCATATGATGCTCTATATATAAAGGGCCCTATATGATGCCCCATAAATAATGAACCCCATATGATGCTCTAGTATATGATGGGCGCCATATATGATGCTCCAGTGTATGATGAGCCCCATAAAATGCTCCAAATATAATGGTCCCCATATATAATGCTCCATATATAATGGGCTCCATGTGATGCCCCATAAATAATGAACCCCAAATGATGCTCTAGTATATGATGGGCCCCATATGATGCCCCAGTATATGATGTGCCCCATGGATGATGCTCCAGTGTATGATTGGCCTATATAATTCTCCATATATAATAGGCCCCATATGATGCTCCAGTATATGATGGGCCCCATGGATGATGCTCCATTGTATGATGGGCCCAATTTATAATGCTCCAGTGTATGATGAGCCCCATATAATGCTCCAAATATAATGGTCCCCATATATAATGCTCCATATATAATGGGCTCCATGTGATGCCCATAAATAATGAACCCCAAATGATGCTCTAGTATATGATGGGCCCCATATGATGCTCCAGTATATGATGTGCCCCATGGATGATGCTCCAGTGTATGATTGGCCTATATAATTCTCCATATATAATGGGCCCCATATGATGCTCCAGTATATGATGGGCCCCATGAATGATGCTCCAGTGTATGATGGGCCCCATTTATAATGCTCCAGTGTATGATGAGCCCCATATAATGCTCCAAATATAATGGTCCCCATATATAATGCTCCTTATATAATGGGCTCCATGTGATGCCCCATAAATAATGAACCTCATATGATGCTCTAGTATATGATGGGCCCCATATATGATGCTCCAGTGTATGATGAGCCCCATGTAATGCTCCAAATATAATGGTCCCCATATATAATGCTCCATATATAATGGGCTCCATGTGATGCCCCATAAAAAATGAACCCCAAATGATGCTCTAGTATATGATGGGCCCCATATGATGCTCCAGTATATGATGTGCCCCATGGATGATGCTCCAGTGTATGATTGGCCTATATAATTCTCCATATATAATGGGCCCCATATGATGCTCCAGTATATGATGGGCCCCATGAATGATGCTCCAGTGTATGATGGGCCCCATTTATAATGCTCCAGTGTATGATGAGCCCCATATAATGCTCCAAATATAATGGTCCCCATATATAATGCTCCATATATAATGGGCTCCATGTGATGCCCCATAAATAATGAACCTCATATGATGCTCTAGTATATGATGGGCCCCATATATGATGCTCCAGTGTATGATGAGCCCCATGTAATGCTCCAAATATAATGGTCCCCATATATAATGCTCCATATATAATGGGCTCCATGTGATGCCCCATAAAAAATGAACCCCATATGATGCTCTAGTATATAACGGGCTCCATATATGATGCTCCAGTGTATATGGGCCCTATCTATGATGCTCAAGTGTATGATAAGCCCTATATATAATTCTCCAGTGTAAAATGCTCCCCATATATTGTTCCGAACATTAAAAAAAATTAAATACCTCTCCTCGCTGGGCACTGCTCTACTCTGGATTCCTCAGCGTCACCATCTTCCAGCTCTCTGCACTTGGACTGTTCAGGCAGAGGGCGAACAGACGTGATGCCATCGCGCTCTCTGACCTGAATGTCACTGTCAGGAAACGCAGAAGACGTCACAGTGGTGGAGCAGGGAGTCGTAAGTATTGCAAGTGCTGGGGCGCTGAGCAAGCAGGGGGGCCCAATCATAGTACGCCGGTGTCTCTGATGGTGAGTGGGCCCCCCTACCTTCTCAGGGCCCCGGCACTTGCCCAGGTGCGCCAGGTGCTGACGCCGGCCCTGGGGGGGTACAGCCCAGTTAGGGAGGTGGAAAAAATGGCATATGTTGAGGTGTAGGCTGGACGTTCAGCAGCTGCAAATGGAGGAATTGGAGAAGTCGGAGGAAGAGGAGGACAAAGCGAGCCATTTTGCTGGCAAACTTGTGTCATCAGGGGAAGATGGTACAAAATCCTTTGAAACCCAGGCATGGTTCATTTTAATGAAGGTGAGATCACCAACATTTTTGGTCGACATCCGGGTCCTTCTTTCTGTCAGGATTGATCCAGCAGCATTGAAGACTCTTTCTGATAGCGAGCTCCTATAAGGCATATTGTGCCAATTCAGGCCAGGTGTCCAGTTTACAGGCCCAGTAGTCAAATGGGAATGAACTGTGAGGGAGAATATCGATGGGGGAGGAGAGGTAATTTTGAAACATAGTTGACAACTGCTGTCTCCTGTCTGTTCAAATCGATTCAGTATTACCAGTCGTGTGAGCGTTTCTCGAGAAATCAGACCACAACATGGTCATGAAACCCCTGTCTCCAACGCCACTTCGGCTGTGTGCACCACGAACACCTCTTCCATGTTGCCCAGTACGGCTCGTAGTAGAACCTGCACCGCTGCTGTGTGTTGGGAATACCTCTAACAAACGGTTTACCAGAGTTGCTTGTTTGTTCGCCAATATTAGCTCTAGGTTCTCCTGTGACACGATGTTCTGTAATTTGCCTTTATAGCATGGATCGAGGATGCTGGCCAACCAGTAGTCATCATCCTTCATTATTTTGGCAATGCGGGGGTCCCTTTTTAGGATCCGCAAGACATAATCACACATGTGGCCAATGTTCCAGGTGTCAATGATGCACTGTCAGTGGTGGGTGGAGGAGTACTTTCTGCCAAATCCACATCCCTCAAGTCACTCACAAACCCTGTACCTGACCTAGGCAAGCCAACATTTTCTCTTTCCCCCTGAGAAGCATCCTCCTCCCCAAAATAATCATCCCCCTCATCCTCCTCCTCTTCTCCCTCCACCTCATCCAGGACAGTTCTCTGAGCAGACAATGGCTGACTGTCATCAAGGCTTCCCTCCTCCTCCTCTTCCTCCTCCACTGCAGACGCCTGATCCTTAATGTGCGTCAAAGTTTGCATGATCAGACGCATAAGTGGGATGCTCATGCTTATGATGGCGTCATCTGCGCTTACCAGCCGTGTGCATTCCTCAAAACACTGAAGGACTTTACAGAGGTCTTTCAGCTTTGACCACTGCACACCCGACAACTCGATGTCTGCCCTCAAACTGCCTGCCTGTGTATCCTCCCACAAATGCATTGCAGCCTGCCTCTGTTTGCACAGCCTTGTGCATGGTGGAGTTCCACCTTGTTGCAGTGTCTATGATTAGCCGGTGCTTGGGGAGGTGGAGCGATCGCTGCAGCCTCTACATACGACTGAAGTCTACGGGCGAGCGACGGATGTGCAAGCACAGTCTTCGCACCTTATGGAGCAGGGCTGTTAACTCCGGATAATTATTTATGAAGCACTGCACCACCAGGTTCAAGGTGTGAGCCAGGCAAGGTATGTGTCTGAGTTTTTTTCCAGGGCTATGGCTGCCACAAAATTACGGCCGTTATCACTGACTACCTTGCCTGGCTCAAGATGTAGACTGCCCAGCCATGACTCAGTTTCTCGCTGCAAGTAGTCAGCCCGTACCTCCGCGGTGTGTCTGTTGTCACCCAAAGACATCATCTTTAAACAGCATGCTGACGCTTCCCACTAGCTGTTCGATAGTGGGACTCTTCGTGTGCAGCACTGGCAGCTGCGGATGGAGTGCTTGTGTGACTGCACTCTGTCGACGAGCTTTCGTTTCTGGAGGAGGAGGAGGGTCGAACGCCTACAGCCAACTGTTGCCTATACCGTGGGCTAGGCAGCACTGTCCCACCGTCGCAGTCCCCTGTGGACCCTGCATCCACCACATTAACCCAGTGCGCAGTGATGGACTTGTAATGGCCCTGGCCATGCCTACTGACCCATGCATCTGTTGTGAGGTGCACCTTTCCACTCACTGATTGTTTGAGTGCATGGACAATGCGGTCTTTCACATGCAGGTGGAGGGCAGGGATGGCTTTTCTAAAAAAAAAATTGCCGACTGGGTAAGTCATAGCGTGGGACAGCGTAGGCCATGAGCTCTCGGAATGCTGCGCTTTCAACCAAACGGAAGGGCATCATCTCTAATGAGATCAGTTTGGCAATGTAGGCATTCAAAGCCAGTGTATGTGAATGAGAGGATGAGTACTTTCTTGTCCTACTCAGAGTGTCTGCTAGGGTGAGCTGGACTTGAGAGCTGCATATGGGGGAACTAGCTGTGGACATGGAGGACTGAGAGGGGGTTGGTGATGGTGATGGTGGTGGTGATGTTGGTGGTGGTGATGGCCTAGATTCAGTCTTTCATAGCAAAAACGTTGTGATTCCCCGACTGCTTTGGCCTTGCGACGACACCTCAACATTTCTTGCTGGTGGTGTGCTAACCGGTGGGCTTACAGTGGGGGAAGCGATGTAGCGTTGCTGGCTACCTTCAGTTGGAGCAGGTGCACATGTGCTACCTGAGGTTTTGTAGTCCGTCGATGCTTGCAAGTGCATAGTGTTTAAATGTCTAAGCATGCAACTGGTATTCAAATTTCGGAGATTTTTCCCTCGGCTAAAGGTCCTTCCGCACTTCTTACAGATAACCTATGCCTCATCAATAGGATTTTGTTCAAAAAGTGCCACACTGCACTCTTCCTACTATGGGATAAATTTTCAGGGCTTGCACGCTGTGCTAATTTGACCATCTGGCCTAGCTGTCCTGCAACTCTTTTTGTTTTTTAACACATTTTTGGACTGCTACGGGCCTGCCAGATAACCGCAGCTGCGATGTCGATGCCTGCTGCGGATCCTCCTCCTCTTCTGAGCTATTGCCAGCGGCACCCTCTTCCCCCAATGGATGCCAATCTGGGTCAACAACTGGGTCATCTATCACCTCCTCTTCAATTTCATCTGCACCTTACTCTGTGTCACCGTGTAAGGTGGTATAGTATGCGGGAAGGGGCATCTGAGTTTCATCAGGGTCACATTCTGGCTCAGTAGACTGCGAGGGCAATGTAGTGCTCTGGGTGAATGTACCAGCAAAATCATATAGCAGTGGTTGTGCATCAGTGCACTTCATGTCAGATTCATCTTGTACTGGGGAATTCAGGATTTGACTTGATAACCCAGGCATGGTATGTGAAAAGAGCACCATGGAGTAATCTGAAGTGTGGCCTGCTGCATCCTTCACTTTTGGTGGGGGTGAAGAAGACAAGGAAAGGTGTTGTTCCTGACCAGGAGCCTGCACTGACGACTCAGTGCTTGCATTTTTTTGAGCAGGCGATGGAGCTGGAGGCTATTTCGTCAATGTAAGCCAAAACCAGTTCCTGATGCTCCGACTTTAAAAGCGGTTTACCTACTCCCAGAAAAGGGAGCCTTCCAGGTCTTCAGGAGCCAGACGATGATGCAGGCTCAACACCTCCTGCCTTAGGTGCTATTGTGCTTTTGGCACCACCAGCAGATGCACCACCACCATCAGTACCAGCTGGCCCCCCCTGCCAATGTCAGCGGCCTCTTCCACCATACTTCCTCATGTTTGGGAAAATGTACCCAAAATGCCAGCAGATATATGGTACTGTATCAGAAGCGTACAGCTGTATACGGTGGAGGGAAAAATTTAAATCTCCGTAAATATTTCCGGAGTCACACACAGATACTCACAGGCTCAGTATGGATTAGACCAGAATATAAAAAGCAGAAAAGGGGTACTGTATCAGAAAATACCAGGTGTATATAGTATAGGGCAACATTGTAAATCTCCGTATACAGTTAGGTCCATAAATATTTGGACAGAGACAACATTTATCTAATTTTGGTTCTAGACATTACCACAATGAATTTGAAACAAAACAAATCAGATGCAGTTGAAGTTCAGACTTTCAGCTTTCATTTGAGGGTATCCACATTAAAATTGGATGAAGGGTTTAGGAGTTTCAGCTCCTTAACATGTGCCACCCTGTTTTTAAAGGGACCAAAAGTAATTGGACAAATGACTCCAAGGCTATTTCATGGACAGGTGTGGGCAATCCCTTTGTTATGTCATTCTCAATTAAGCAGATGAAAGGGCCGGAGTTGATTTGAGGTGTGGTGTTTGCATTTGGAAGGTTTTGCTGTGAAGGAAACATGTGGTCACAGGAGCTTTCCATGCAGGTGAAACAAGTCATCCTTAAGCTGCAAGAACAGAAAAAAAACCCATCCAAGAAATTGCTACAACATTAGAAGTGGCAAAATCTACAATTTGGTACATCCTGAGAAAGAAAGAAAGCACTGGTGAACTCATCAATCCAAAAAGATCTGGGAGCCCACGGAAGACAACAGTGGTGGATGATCGCCGCATACTTTCTTTGGTGAAGGAGAACCCGTTCACAACATCAACTGAAGTCCAGAACACTCTCAGTGAAGTAGGTGTATCTGTCTCTAAGTCAACAGTAAAGAGAAGACTCCATGAAAGTAAATACAAAGGGTTCACATCTAGATGCAAACCATTCATCAATTCCAAAAATAGACAGGCCAGAGTTAAATTTGCTGAAAAACACCTCCAGAAGCCAGCTCAGTTCTGGAAAATTTTCTATGGACAGATGAGACAAAGATCAACCTGTACCAGAATGATGGGAAGCCAAAAGTTTGGAGAAGAAAGGGAACGGCACATGATCCAAGGCACACCACATCCTCTGTAAAACATGGTGGAGGCAACATGATGGCATGGCCATGCATGGCTTTCAATGGCACTGGGTCACTTGTGTTTATTGATGACATAACAGCAGACAAGAGTAGCCGGATGAATTCTGAAGTGTACCGGGATATACTTTCAACCCAGATTCAGCCAAATGCTGCAAACTTGATTGGACGGCGCTTCATAGTACAGATGGATAATGACCCCAAGCATACAGCCAAAGCTACACAGGAGTTCATGAGTGCAAAAAAGTGAAACATTCTTCAATGGCCAAGTCAATCACCAGATCTTAACCCAATTGAGCATGCAATTCACTTGCTCAAATCCAGACTTAAGAGGGAAAGACCCACAAACAAGCAAGACCTGAAGGCTGCGGCTGTAAAGGCCTGGCAAAGCATTAAGAAGGAGGAAACCCAGCGTTTGGTGATGTCCATGGGTTCCAGACTTAAGGCAGTGATTGCCTCCAAAGGATTCGCCACAAAATTTTGAAAATAAAAATATTTTGTTTGGGTTATGTTTATTTGTCCAATTACTTTTGACCTCCTAAAATGTGGAGTGTTTGTAAAGAAATGTGTACAATTCCTACATTTTCTAAGACATATTTTTGTTCAACCCTTCAAATTAAACGTTACAATCTGCACTTGAATTCTGTTGTAGAGGTTTCATTTCAAATCCAATGTGGTGGCATGCAGAGCCCAACTCGCGAAAATTGTGTCACTGTCCAAATATTTCTGGCCCTGACTGTATATTTCCGAGTCACACACAGACGCTCTCAGGCTCAGTATGGATTATACCAGAATATAAAAAGCAGAAAAAGGGTACTTTATCAGAAGATACCAGGTGTATATAGTATAGGAGAAAATTGTAAATCTCCGTATATATTTCCAGAGTCACACACAGATAGTCAGCATGTATTTGTCCGTGATACCAGCTGGTACACGCTAGTGTGTGAGGAGCGTACAGTGTGGCAAAAAATGAACGCTCGGTAACTGTGCAGAAAAAAAGAAGAAAATAATTAATGCTGTGTAAAAAGCACGTCAGCACAGCAGTGTACACACAGCAATACACCCAGCAGGCAGCCTAATATCCAGCGCTGCTGCACACAAGAAATTCCTCCTCTGTCACTGCACACTAACTGTACAGCACAATTGCTATCAGCACAAGCACAGTAGAACTTCTGTTTCCAGCCCTAAATCTCTCCCTACTGATAAACCGCGTCAGCAACCTCTCCCTACTGTTAAGATCGGCAGAAGTAAAATGGCGGTCGGCGGTCAGGGCTTTTATAGACACTATGACGCCCCCGAAAGCAAGCCCTTCTCTGAGATGGTGGTGGACGCTGCCCATGTCATCTCGTTGCCCACAGTGTACGTCCTTATTCATTGGCTGAGAAAAGGCGCCTGCAAGCATAATGGGAAAACCAACTTTGGCGCTCGGGTCGACGACCGCATGGCCGACTTCACGCTATTGGCGAAAGTCCGCGACTTATGAACCTGACCGACCTGTTTCACTCAACTCTTGTCAGGACTTCCATGTCCAAATTAATGGGCAATTTTCCAGGCCTTGCTCTCATTAGGTAGGCTGGAGTACAGTTGGTGGAATTCACCAGAATGTGGTTGAAGAGTTCCACCAGATCTGGCAAGTTTTCTGGCCACAAGTTTCTCTCTTCCAGGGGCAAGGTCTTCAAGAGGTCAATTACCACTTGGTTCGTTTTCTCACACATGCCATTTGTCTGTGGATGATACGGCGTTGTCCTGATTTTCTTGCAGCCGTACATGTTACAGAACTCCTGGAACACTTCTGCTTCAAAGGCTGGGCCTTGATGGGTAAGCACTCGTTCAGGATAACCGTGCGGTTGAATAAAGTGTTGTTGAAATGCTTTGGCCGCTGTCTTTGCTGTTTGGTCCTTGACAGGCACAACTACCAGGAACCTTGAGTAATGGTCAACGATGGTTAGGGCGTAGACATAGCCTGAACGGCTTGGGGTCAGCTTCACGTGGTCCAAGGCTACCAGTTCAAGTGGCCGTTTGGTGATTATTGGCTGCAACGGGGCTCGCTGGCTATTACGATACTTCCTGCGCAAGTTGCATGGTCCACATTCTCTGCACCAATCTTCAATGGCCTTTCTCATACCAACCCAGTAGAATCTCTCACGAAGTAAGACCTGCAACTTCTTCCATCCGAAATGTCCTGCTCCATTGTGGTGCGCTTCCAGGACCATTGATGCATTTCGCCTCGGGCTACCACTTGCCAGACCAATTCATGAGTTCGGGCGTTGATACTCATTCGACATAGCTTTCCCTCATAAATGAACAGCCTGCCTTTTTCCTTCCACAACTGTTGGGTCTCTTGTTGTCACGGGTGTGTCGCCACGAAGATCGTCGCGATTACACAACCTGACTTCTCACAGCTGAGTTTTTGGTGCTTGGTGTTTGTCGGCAGTGAGGGAGTTAATTCTCCCTCTCTCTGTGCTAGACGAGGCCCAGCCTCGCCCAGCTGCAGTTAATGCTGCACTAATGAGATTCCTTCAAATACCTGCCAGTCTGCTAGGGAAGTGTCGGTGAAAGCATTCATGCAGACCGGATTGTGGTATTGTGAAGTCTGAAGTGAAGAGTACCTGGTGTGGTTTTCTCCCCTCCTCGCTTTATTATTTATCTCCTTACCCGTTGGTGTTCCCTCTGTATTTGTAGAGTGAGTTTTGTATGCAAGGTGGTCTTTTATTTTACCCCTTGTACTGTCTCGTTCGTCTTATACTGTGTGTAGGCATTTACCTTCCCGTTCCCTGTGGTGGTGATCAGGGTCCTTCTGAGGACTAGATTACAGAGAGTCAGGGATTCACAGGAGATAGGGTTACGCTGGCAGCCTGGACCTCTGTACCATCAACAGTACCTCCAGGTAGAGGGATTAGTCAGGGCCCCAGCTTAGGGTCAGCATAGACCCTGGACCTCCTGTATACAGTGACAGCGTGACATTTTCACCGACCATACTAAAGATTCTCTCCAGCCACCATGGATCCAGTAGCCAGTCTAGCTCGGTAGTTGCAGAGTTTGTCCATGGAGCTGGCGGACGTTAAGTCCAAGGTTTTGTACCCCCTGGAGCAAGTTGGACCTGAACCTAAAGTAGCTCTCCCTGACAGGTTCACTGGGGGGCGGGACAAATTTTTTGCTTTCCAGGAGGCATGTAAATTGTACTTTCGGCTGCGACTTCGGTCATCGGGGAGTGAAGATCAAAGGGTGGGAATTGTCATCTCGCTCCTACAAGGGGACCCCCAATCATGGGCGTTCTCACTTCCCCCGGGCTCCCCGGCTCTCCAGTCAGTGGATAGATTTTTCGCAGCTCTGGGTTTTGTATATGATGACCCGGATCGGGTCTCCCTTGCTGAATCTAAGTTACGTAAGATACAGCAGGGAGATCGTCCGGCAGAGGAATTCTGTTCGGAGTTCCGTAGGTGGGCCACGGACACCCAGTGGAATGACCCGGCTCTTAGGAGCCAGTTTTGTCAAGGTTTATCTGACAAATTAAAGGATGTGTTGGCACAGTATGACCCTCCCACGTCACTGGAAGCCGCTATGGCCCTTGCTATTCGCATTGACAGACGGCTTCGGGAGAGGTGCGGGGTAACTCCGCCCCCTGTGATGACTCCACCTTCTACTAGGGCCCCTTATATGGAGGTTCCCCTGGTCAGTCCAGAGGAGCCTATGTAGTTCGGAGGGACATCATTCCGAGGGAGGGGATCGGCAGTGCGCCGCAACACAGGAAGGTGTTTCTTCTGCGGGAGAAAGGGAAAGTTTTATTGGGGGGTGTCCATCCCGTCCTTTGCAGAGTGAGAAGTCGCCGGAAAACTATTGATCCCAGGTTGTGTGGTGGACGACAATCTGGGAGTATGTATTTCGTCCCCAGGTCCGTCTCAATTTCTCGTACCGGCGGAGGTGGTGGTGGGTACGAGAACTGAGAGGATATCTGTTCTTCTGGATAGTGGGGCCGGGGCTAATCTGGTGGACGCTCGGTTTGCCCGGGTTCAAGGTATGCGACTGAGTGTATTGGCTAAACCCATCCCCATATTCTCGATCGACGCCAGGCCTCTCGGTCAAGGTAGTTTTTTGCAAGCCGTGCATAACATAGATCTTCGAGTGGGGGCGATACATAAAGAACTGTTGTCTTGTTACGTGTTGGAGGGTCTTCCCACTCCTATTGTGTTGGGCCTTCCTTGGTTAACTAAGCATAACCCGGTTATTAATTGGCAATCCAGAGAGATAAGCCAGTGGAGTGAATTCTGTAATAAAAACTGCATGAACACGGTCATCGGTGCGGTCGTGCCTAGGGCCTTACCTCCATTTCTGGTGGACTTTGAGGATGTATTTTCGGAGAAAGGGTGTCAAGAACTACCTCCTCATCGCGCGTATGACTGTTCTGTAAAATTGCTCCCTGAAGCCAAGTTACCGAAATCTAGGTTGTATAACCTTTCTGGTCCTGAGAGGCAGGCCATGAAGGATTATATTTCGGAGAGTCTGGCTAAGGGGCATATTAGACCTTCATCTTGGCCGCGGGGTTCTTCTTTGTGAAGAAGAAAGATGGAGGCCTACGCCCTTGCCTGGATTTCCGTGAGCTTAATCGGATTACGGTCCGAGATCCGTATCTGCTCCCACTTATTCCCGATCTCTTCAATCAGATCGTGGGCGGCAAATGGTTCTCTAAGTTGGATCTCAGGGGGCGTATAATCTGATTAGGATGAAGGAGGGGGATGAGTGGAAGACGGCGTTTAAGACTCCGGAGGGGCATTATGAGAACCTTGTCATGCCATTTGGTCTGACTAATGCCCCGGCGGTGTTTCAACATTTTGTTAATGACATCTTTCGCCACCTAGTGGGACAGTTTATTGTCATATATCTGGATGACATCTTAATTTACTCGCCAGATCTTGTGTCTCATCAGGAGCATGTTAGGCAGGTGTTGCAGATCTTGCGGGATAATAAACTGTACGCCAAATGGGAGAAGTGTGTGTTCGCCGTACAGGAAATTCAGTTTTTAGGATTCCTGGTGTCAGCATCCGGTTTTCGTATGGGCCCTGGGAAAGTGCGGGCAGTTCTTGAGTGGGATCTGCCAGAGGATCTTAAGGCATTACAACGTTTCCTGGGGTTTGCTAACTACTACCGGAAATTTATTCGTAATTTCTCGTCCATAGTTAAACCTCTCACAGACATGACTAAAAAAGGGACTTCATCACAATGGGACATACCATAGCCCAATTAAAATACCAAGTTTTGGAACAAATACCACATTCACGACGAGGAGGCGACCGCATACGTCAATTGAAAAGGAGAGAGGCGTATTGGATACACACCCTAGACACTCTAGCACCTAAGGGTCTTAATCGTGAATACGATTTACTCTCCTTCATGTAATTCTGCATATGACCACTGAGGCTATAATTCCCCCACCCCCCCTTTTTTATACATCACTTGCCATATACCACATGATATGTTGATCTCAGCCAGGTGTTTATTTATTTAATAATCCGTGCTGCCATTTTCCCATACTGTCTTCTGATAACGCACTATACCAATATGAATTTTGCTGTGACACCCTTTTACTTTATAAATGATGCATACAGATGTTTACACATCACCTGTCATTTACCACATGCTGCTTTGATCTCTGTTAGGTGTTTATTAATTAGTCCTTGTTGCCAGATTTGTCTTCCATACTGTCTTATGATAATGTACTAAATCAGTACTCATATTACTGTTATGCCCCTTTTGACGCATACTGATGCTGCAAGCCTGTTATGTATTCCTATCGCTTTAAGCTAATGTACAAGATCGCAATATTTATTGCTGTAAACTCCTTTATGCTTGTACTAACATGCCTCTCTTTCATTCACTTTAGAGCCGCTTGTATTAAATACTATAATGCTGCCACGTCATCCTGTTGGGCACATCTCCATCAGCACGCCGCTCCTTTACTCCTCCCACCTGTAGGACGGCCTCTGGTTACCTAGTATTCACTTGGAACACATGTCCATTAACTTCCTGTCACCTCACTTCCTGTCTGATGCTCTGTTAGACTGACACTATAGTCCCCCTCTTCCTCTCATATACATGCTGCTTTCTAGCTTTCTCTGCGCTCAGACTAGCGGTGGACACCGCATCCAATGCAGAGACCTATCCTCACTACCGGACTCCTTGACAACAGGTCAGTCACAGACAAGTATAGCGGCTCCACCGCTTCACCATCACATTGATAGTTGTGATATCTATGGTATCTATGTTTTGCGCTGTTTCTACAGGTTACTAGTGCAATAGAGGCATTGTCCTCTTCCTCATCTCACCCCACCAATACAGGGTATGTCACATCTACAGGCATAGGCACAAAATCTACTTATACATAAAAGTATATCGGCACTTACGTTTATCTTATTTTCACCTACAGCTATATCCAGCCCTTTCTTTCTTCCCTATGTGGATCAACCCCCTTCCCAGTAGTATCTGGTATGTCCTCACCATATATATTCTTTCTGCCTTTGTGATACCTCTGATACAACTCTGACCTATGATTGCTCCCTAAATCTCCTGAAGCATTGTATACAACTACTCTCTACCTTTACTATTGACCAAATTTTGATTGTACATACTTTATTTTGTTAATATAATTTTTTCTTCTGTTTTTTATAAATGTAGTGACTGATGAAGGTCCATGATATAGGACCGAAACGTTTCGTGTTACTACTGTGAATAAAAATCTTTATTCTCACTATACTAAAGTTGAGTGCCGAGTTCATTTTCTATTAGATACGGTGTGGGAACCTACTCTGGCACCTTCTTGGTTGTGCACACGGTTATTTTTTCATACGACCGAGCTACTGTCCTGTTGAGCACTGGCACTTTACAGACAAGTGTTGTACAAGTCCTGATGTGCTGAAGGGTGTGGGTTGCATCACACTCACATGTAGTTTGCAGGTCTTCGCTGCCTTCAGGCTTCCGTCCTTGAACCACCACATACAATATGGGACACCAGGTTCTTGCAACAGTCAAACTTTTACTAAACAGTCCAAGTTCATCAGGTGGGATAGGGCACAACAATTCTCACCTCCTCTTCTGTTTTGCCACCCATTTGTTCTGGACTACCCCCAATCCTGCTGACTTCATCAGCCCCAGGGATTCGTTGTCCACTTCGGCATGCACCGTGGAACAGCCAGCTGCCCCTCTTGTAACTCCATGTCCACTGACCTCATGATTTCAGAAGACCAGGTCCTGTCCATGGTACTTGGCCCGAACCATAGGCTCCAGATGCTGTTGAAATGTCCATCAGGGAACTCCATTTCACCACTCACTGCCCTGAATGTTTGGCACATGCTGGCCCTAGCAACCCACCACCCCACCTGAACTTGAACTCCACGCCAAATTCACTAACTGACATTGAACTCCCTGTAACCGAAAAGTGCCCCCCTTCTTATCAGCACTAGTGCCCTCCCACTGGGCTAATCTCAACCTTAGCCATTTCCTACATGCTAACCTGTTCTACATTCTATGCTGTTCTAACCTTATCCTTATGCCATATTCACACTGTGATCTAACACTTTATATAGTGTACATCACCATAATACACTACATTGCATTAGACACACATGATTTCACGTATAAAACCACAGGACTGTATTCACATAGCACATTTGTTGTCTTCAAGGGCAGGAACAGGATAAGACAGTCCACATTCCTATAGTATATCAATTAAGGAATGTGGCTCTTAGGCTACCTTCACACGTTGTGTTTTTGCTGGGTTTTTTTCTGCAGCGAAAATCTGCTCTCCTAGAAGTAAAGAAGCTGCTTACAAAAAGCATTGTTTGCTGCGTTTTTGCTGCCCTTCTGTTGTCTCTTCTGCATGCTGATAAAATTTAGTGCCCTCCATAAAACATGATACAACTTCCTTAGGTTTTTGCACCAAAAATGCAGCAAAACCTGATACCTGCATTTTTCTCCTGCATTTTGCACTTACTCTTTTTTTTTCTATGGGTGAAAAAAAGGCTGAAAAACGTTGAAACAAGTGACATACTGCAGTTTGCAAAAAACGCAGTCGTTTTCCAATTCAGTCAGGAAAAAAAAACAATATGTGTGTATGAGATTTCTGAAATCTCATAGCTTTTGCTGGTACAGTAAAATGCAGCTTAAAATTTGCATCAAAAACACAGAAAAAAATGAATCATGTGACCATAGCGTGACATCTCATGAGGACATCTCATGAGGACATCGCAACCCTGGACCAGATCTCAATCACAGGACAATAAAACTTTCACACTTCTTATCTACGAACTGTTCCAATATTTACAGCCACACCTGTTTCTCCGCTTAACATATTGATAGTTCTGCTTCAGGTCACTTGTCTATTGCATTATTCCTGTGTCCTGTTGGGTAGTTGGATCGCCAGGGCAGTGGGGTACTCGGTACCGGGCTGCTTCTTATATGGAAAGTGTCACAGCGGCAGTGACCCGGTCTCTGGCCCTGGGCGTCCAATGAAAGGGGTATATTTACAAGGGGATAATAAAGTTTGTAATAGAGTGTTCGTGACACCACCTGTGGTTTCTGGTCAGAGGTGACCAGCGCTGCAGTGCAGATTCTCTGGGACAGTTGGTGATGCAGCAGAGTTGGTAAAGCTTCCAACAGGTGAAGCTATGTCCCAGGCAGATGTAATGTAAGGTAGATGGTAAAGATGTAGTATTTAGCAAGGAATGTAGCAGTGTTGAGTGGGTGTTGCAGGAAGAACTTGAGAGGACACAGTCAGATGCAGTTTCCAAAGCTTTTACTCACAGTTCTGCAGGCAAAGTGTCCAGGGATCAGGTTACAGCTGGTGCTGGAGTCGGTCAGCCTGAAAGCAATTTGGGAATCTCCTTATTTCAAGTGGGATGTGAGGCCCCTTTCTAGCGCTATTCTCTGAGGTACTTGCTGTTGTAAACTCTGCTCAAGTTCCTCTCTCTGTCTGTGACTTAAGTAGAACTTCACTCCCATGACAGACAGCTGTAGCCTACTTCAGGGATCGCTTCACTATGGTGTCTCTGGCTCAAATGTGCTGCAGTGTAGTCGAGTATCAGTTGGGGCAGAGAACCTGCTGTCTTCTGCCCTCCGGATTCTGCTGCTGGGGCTTTACCCACTCAGCCTTGGACTCCGGGGTCCGGTTTCTGGCGCTCAGACCTGGGGGTGAGCTCAGCTATAGCTCCTGTTCCCCCAGCTTGTCTCTGCATGTCCTTCCTCTCTCAACCCTGCTCAGCCACTGACTAACTAACTCCTCCCCCAGCCAGAATGTTCCAGAGAAGGCTCCCCTGATATCAGGTGTTAGAGCTCCTCCTTCTGGTCTGGAGTAGGAAAAGTGTTGTATGCTGTGTGTTACCTGTTAAAGGGATCCTTCCTTGCTTTCAGGCATGACATCACTCCCCTCTGGAGGGAGACAAGGTCACTGTGGTAACCAAACTCCTGGGGTGCCACATTCCCCCCTAGTACAATTCAGTACTCCCGGACTGAGGAAACATAAAGAAAAACATAACTATGTACAGAATTTTAACAACAAATATACATTTTTGGTGAAGTTTTGAAATGGGGTGTCCTTTTCACCCTAAAAAAGTTCAATATGAGGGACCAGTCTCAAACCCTCAACGTAGGTCTTGGGCGGGCTACAAGGCAAGGCTGGTCTCCTTTTTGGACCACATCTTCAGCCATCCCAGAAGGTTTTTGTTCTCTGGTAATTAGTGCTAACTATTGACAAGAATTGTCCTGGTCACTACGAATCCAGAGACCCAATCGTCTATTAAATCAAGGAAATAATAATACTAAAAAGTTCATACAGTAGTCTCTGTCGGCACGCATGTTTAATGGTTGCAGTTATAAACAGTTTTAACTTATTTAGATTTCTCACGTACACAGTCTACTTATATGCGGAACCTCATAGGGAGTAGCCCTTTGGTAGTACGGATAGACCTACGAAGCACTGGTGTTGATGGTGACCTGATTGGATTCACTGTGCTAACTACCACTGGTGTAGTGCGCTCTCTAGTGGCTACGCTACTGGTGACTCTACGTAGTACAGGTATACCTTATTTTCTATGACTGCTCCTACTCACTGTGGGCATGACAGATTCATCGTTGGCAGGATGTGGACTTTCACGTTCCACTGCAGGTGTGGCCTCTGTCACTGGAGCTTGCAGATCTTCAGGCTGTTTTTGAGTCACTTCTCTTTCTGGCACTACTAGTTGGGAAAAGGTTAAGACGGGCACGACTATGGCTTGGTTTACTCTTGTCCAATTTGAAGGGAGCTCGCCAAGTACAGTGTGAACCTTTTCTTCTTCTCTTACTGGCTGAAGAATGTCCTTATCTCCAATCTTTTCCTTTAGTTGGTCAGGGCATGGCTTCAGATGATCCCTTGATACTGCTGCAGAGTTTTCTCCTCCATCTTTGCTGATAAGGCACACCTTGGTATTGTCAAAGTCTAAAGGCATGATGGTATATGGTTCAGCTTCCTACTGATCATCAAGTTTGTGGAGTCGTCTTTTTCTTTTGAGTAACTGTTCTCCAGGCGACAAGGGAACTGCAGACGCATGCTGATTGTAGTTTCTTTCTTGCTTCTGTCTTGCTTGAAACAAACTCTTCCCTACACATTCTTGCACTTTGCGGTACTGTTGCTGCTGCTCTGTATCCCAGTCTGCGTCTCATGATGTCACTTCAGGTGTCAGGACTAGAGATGAGCGACTTTGCCTCCGGGAGGGTCGAGTCGGGTTTCGGACCACCCGACTTTCGCAAAAGTCCAGTCGAACGAAATCGGCCGACTATCGTCAAAAGTCGAAGGTCCGACGCCAGTGCAAATCAATGGGGAAGAAAAGTCAGCAGGGAGTGGAGGACAGTAAACACACCTACAGTGCCCATTTCAATGCCAACGACATCAATTCTTATTACTTAAGATTGTCAACATTAATTTACTTTATAATAATAGTAACGCATTGAAAACTGGGGGTTATTTGGCTAAAGTTGTGGGGGGGGCAGGGCTGGCTCCAGGTTTTCATGGGCCCCGGGCCAAAGAGTCTCAGTGGGCCCCTTTAACACATACCACAATTCATGATGCTCCGATACGGCAGAGAAATATAGGTATAGTACAATGCCAAATACTTCACTTCTTACATTACATGAGAGATATCTATTGTAAATTCTACAATAGCTCAAAAACCGGACAGTATAGTCCTCCATACAGTATTATGGCCACCACATAGTGCGCCTTACAGAATGGGCTCCATATAATGTTCCATAAAGGATCGGCTCCATATGTGCTCCATATGATGCTCTATATATAAAGGGCCCTATATGATGCCCCATAAATAATGAACCCCATATGATGCTCTAGTATATGATGGGCGCCATATATGATGCTCCAGTGTATGATGAGCCCCATAAAATGCTCCAAATATAATGGTCCCCATATATAATGCTCCATATATAATGGGCTCCATGTGATGCCCCATAAATAATGAACCCCAAATGATGCTCTAGTATATGATGGGCCCCATATGATGCCCCAGTATATGATGTGCCCCATGGATGATGCTCCAGTGTATGATTGGCCTATATAATTCTCCATATATAATAGGCCCCATATGATGCTCCAGTATATGATGGGCCCCATGGATGATGCTCCATTGTATGATGGGCCCAATTTATAATGCTCCAGTGTATGATGAGCCCCATATAATGCTCCAAATATAATGGTCCCCATATATAATGCTCCATATATAATGGGCTCCATGTGATGCCCCATAAATAATGAACCCCAAATGATGCTCTAGTATATGATGGGCCCCATATGATGCTCCAGTATATGATGTGCCCCATGGATGATGCTCCAGTGTATGATTGGCCTATATAATTCTCCATATATAATGGGCCCCATATGATGCTCCAGTATATGATGGGCCCCATGAATGATGCTCCAGTGTATGATGGGCCCCATTTATAATGCTCCAGTGTATGATGAGCCCCATATAATGCTCCAAATATAATGGTCCCCATATATAATGCTCCTTATATAATGGGCTCCATGTGATGCCCCATAAATAATGAACCTCATATGATGCTCTAGTATATGATGGGCCCCATATATGATGCTCCAGTGTATGATGAGCCCCATGTAATGCTCCAAATATAATGGTCCCCATATATAATGCTCCATATATAATGGGCTCCATGTGATGCCCCATAAAAAATGAACCCCAAATGATGCTCTAGTATATGATGGGCCCCATATGATGCTCCAGTATATGATGTGCCCCATGGATGATGCTCCAGTGTATGATTGGCCTATATAATTCTCCATATATAATGGGCCCCATATGATGCTCCAGTATATGATGGGCCCCATGAATGATGCTCCAGTGTATGATGGGCCCCATTTATAATGCTCCAGTGTATGATGAGCCCCATATAATGCTCCAAATATAATGGTCCCCATATATAATGCTCCATATATAATGGGCTCCATGTGATGCCCCATAAATAATGAACCTCATATGATGCTCTAGTATATGATGGGCCCCATATATGATGCTCCAGTGTATGATGAGCCCCATGTAATGCTCCAAATATAATGGTCCCCATATATAATGCTCCATATATAATGGGCTCCATGTGATGCCCCATAAAAAATGAACCCCATATGATGCTCTAGTATATAACGGGCTCCATATATGATGCTCCAGTGTATAATGGGCCCTATCTATGATGCTCAAGTGTATGATAAGCCCTATATATAATTCTCCAGTGTAAAATGCTCCCCATATATTGTTCCGAACATTAAAAAAAATTAAATACCTCTCCTCGCTGGGCACTGCTCTACTCTGGATTCCTCAGCGTCACCATCTTCCAGCTCTCTGCACTTGGACTGTTCAGGCAGAGGGCGAACAGACGTGATGCCATCGCGCTCTCTGACCTGAATGTCACTGTCAGGAAACGCAGAAGACGTCACAGTGGTGGAGCAGGGAGTCGTAAGTATTGCAAGTGCTGGGGCGCTGAGCAAGCAGGGGGGCCCAATCATAGTACGCCGGTGTCTCTGATGGTGAGTGGGCCCCCCTACCTTCTCAGGGCCCCGGCACTTGCCCAGGTGCGCCAGGTGCTGACGCCGGCCCTGGGGGGGTACAGCCCAGTTAGGGAGGTGGAAAAAATGGCATATGTTGAGGTGTAGGCTGGACGTTCAGCAGCTGCAAATGGAGGAATTGGAGAAGTCGGAGGAAGAGGAGGACAAAGCGAGCCATTTTGCTGGCAAACTTGTGTCATCAGGGGAAGATGGTACAAAATCCTTTGAAACCCAGGCATGGTTCATTTTAATGAAGGTGAGATCACCAACATTTTTGGTCGACATCCGGGTCCTTCTTTCTGTCAGGATTGATCCAGCAGCATTGAAGACTCTTTCTGATAGCGAGCTCCTATAAGGCATATTGTGCCAATTCAGGCCAGGTGTCCAGTTTACAGGCCCAGTAGTCAAATGGGAATGAACTGTGAGGGAGAATATCGATGGGGGAGGAGAGGTAATTTTGAAACATAGTTGACAACTGCTGTCTCCTGTCTGTTCAAATCGATTCAGTATTACCAGTCGTGTGAGCGTTTCTCGAGAAATCAGACCACAACATGGTCATGAAACCCCTGTCTCCAACGCCACTTCGGCTGTGTGCACCACGAACACCTCTTCCATGTTGCCCAGTACGGCTCGTAGTAGAACCTGCACCGCTGCTGTGTGTTGGGAATACCTCTAACAAACGGTTTACCAGAGTTGCTTGTTTGTTCGCCAATATTAGCTCTAGGTTCTCCTGTGACACGATGTTCTGTAATTTGCCTTTATAGCATGGATCGAGGATGCTGGCCAACCAGTAGTCATCATCCTTCATTATTTTGGCAATGCGGGGGTCCCTTTTTAGGATCCGCAAGACATAATCACACATGTGGCCAATGTTCCAGGTGTCAATGATGCACTGTCAGTGGTGGTGGAGGAGTACTTTCTGCCAAATCCACATCCCTCAAGTCACTCACAAACCCTGTACCTGACCTAGGCAAGCCAACATTTCTCTTTCCCCCTGAGAAGCATCCTCCTCCCCAAAATAATCATCCCCCTCATCCTCCTCCTCTTCTCCCTCCACCTCATCCAGGACAGTTCTCTGAGCAGACAATGGCTGACTGTCATCAAGGCTTCCCTCCTCCTCCTCTTCCTCCTCCACTGCAGACGCCTGATCCTTAATGTGCGTCAAAGTTTGCATGATCAGACGCATAAGTGGGATGCTCATGCTTATGATGGCGTCATCTGCGCTTACCAGCCGTGTGCATTCCTCAAAACACTGAAGGACTTTACAGAGGTCTTTCAGCTTTGACCACTGCACACCCGACAACTCGATGTCTGCCCTCAAACTGCCTGCCTGTGTATCCTCCCACAAATGCATTGCAGCCTGCCTCTGTTTGCACAGCCTTGTGCATGGTGGAGTTCCACCTTGTTGCAGTGTCTATGATTAGCCGGTGCTTGGGGAGGTGGAGCGATCGCTGCAGCCTCTACATACGACTGAAGTCTACGGGCGAGCGACGGATGTGCAAGCACAGTCTTCGCACCTTATGGAGCAGGGCTGTTAACTCCGGATAATTATTTATGAAGCACTGCACCACCAGGTTCAAGGTGTGAGCCAGGCAAGGTATGTGTCTGAGTTTTTTTCCAGGGCTATGGCTGCCACAAAATTACGGCCGTTATCACTGACTACCTTGCCTGGCTCAAGATGTAGACTGCCCAGCCATGACTCAGTTTCTCGCTGCAAGTAGTCAGCCCGTACCTCCGCGGTGTGTCTGTTGTCACCCAAAGACATCATCTTTAAACAGCATGCTGACGCTTCCCACTAGCTGTTCGATAGTGGGACTCTTCGTGTGCAGCACTGGCAGCTGCGGATGGAGTGCTTGTGTGACTGCACTCTGTCGACGAGCTTTCGTTTCTGGAGGAGGAGGAGGGTCGAACGCCTACAGCCAACTGTTGCCTATACCGTGGGCTAGGCAGCACTGTCCCACCGTCGCAGTCCCCTGTGGACCCTGCATCCACCACATTAACCCAGTGCGCAGTGATGGACTTGTAATGGCCCTGGCCATGCCTACTGACCCATGCATCTGTTGTGAGGTGCACCTTTCCACTCACTGATTGTTTGAGTGCATGGACAATGCGGTCTTTCACATGCAGGTGGAGGGCAGGGATGGCTTTTCTAAAAAAAAAATTGCCGACTGGGTAAGTCATAGCGTGGGACAGCGTAGGCCATGAGCTCTCGGAATGCTGCGCTTTCAACCAAACGGAAGGGCATCATCTCTAATGAGATCAGTTTGGCAATGTAGGCATTCAAAGCCAGTGTATGTGAATGAGAGGATGAGTACTTTCTTGTCCTACTCAGAGTGTCTGCTAGGGTGAGCTGGACTTGAGAGCTGCATATGGGGGAACTAGCTGTGGACATGGAGGACTGAGAGGGGGTTGGTGATGGTGATGGTGGTGGTGATGTTGGTGGTGGTGATGGCCTAGATTCAGTCTTTCATAGCAAAAACGTTGTGATTCCCCGACTGCTTTGGCCTTGCGACGACACCTCAACATTTCTTGCTGGTGGTGTGCTAACCGGTGGGCTTACAGTGGGGGAAGCGATGTAGCGTTGCTGGCTACCTTCAGTTGGAGCAGGTGCACATGTGCTACCTGAGGTTTTGTAGTCCGTCGATGCTTGCAAGTGCATAGTGTTTAAATGTCTAAGCATGCAACTGGTATTCAAATTTCGGAGATTTTTCCCTCGGCTAAAGGTCCTTCCGCACTTCTTACAGATAACCTATGCCTCATCAATAGGATTTTGTTCAAAAAGTGCCACACTGCACTCTTCCTACTATGGGATAAATTTTCAGGGCTTGCACGCTGTGCTAATTTGACCATCTGGCCTAGCTGTCCTGCAACTCTTTTTGTTTTTTAACACATTTTTGGACTGCTACGGGCCTGCCAGATAACCGCAGCTGCGATGTCGATGCCTTCTGCGGATCCTCCTCCTCTTCTGAGCTATTGCCAGCGGCACCCTCTTCCCCCAATGGATGCCAATCTGGGTCAACAACTGGGTCATCTATCACCTCCTCTTCAATTTCATCTGCACCTTACTCTGTGTCACCGTGTAAGGTGGTATAGTATGCGGGAAGGGGCATCTGAGTTTCATCAGGGTCACATTCTGGCTCAGTAGACTGCGAGGGCAATGTAGTGCTCTGGGTGAATGTACCAGCAAAATCATATAGCAGTGGTTGTGCATCAGTGCACTTCATGTCAGATTCATCTTGTACTGGGGAATTCAGGATTTGACTTGATAACCCAGGCATGGTATGTGAAAAGAGCACCATGGAGTAATCTGAAGTGTGGCCTGCTGCATCCTTCACTTTTGGTGGGGGTGAAGAAGACAAGGAAAGGTGTTGTTCCTGACCAGGAGCCTGCACTGACGACTCAGTGCTTGCATTTTTTTGAGCAGGCGATGGAGCTGGAGGCTATTTCGTCAATGTAAGCCAAAACCAGTTCCTGATGCTCCGACTTTAAAAGCGGTTTACCTACTCCCAGAAAAGGGAGCCTTCCAGGTCTTCAGGAGCCAGACGATGATGCAGGCTCAACACCTCCTGCCTTAGGTGCTATTGTGCTTTTGGCACCACCAGCAGATGCACCACCACCATCAGTACCAGCTGGCCCCCCCTGCCAATGTCAGCGGCCTCTTCCACCATACTTCCTCATGTTTGGGAAAATGTACCCAAAATGCCAGCAGATATATGGTACTGTATCAGAAGCGTACAGCTGTATACGGTGGAGGGAAAAATTTAAATCTCCGTAAATATTTCCGGAGTCACACACAGATACTCACAGGCTCAGTATGGATTAGACCAGATATAAAAAGCAGAAAAGGGGTACTGTATCAGAAAATACCAGGTGTATATAGTATAGGGCAACATTGTAAATCTCCGTATACAGTTAGGTCCATAAATATTTGGACAGAGACAACATTTATCTAATTTTGGTTCTAGACATTACCACAATGAATTTGAAACAAAACAAATCAGATGCAGTTGAAGTTCAGACTTTCAGCTTTCATTTGAGGGTATCCACATTAAAATTGGATGAAGGGTTTAGGAGTTTCAGCTCCTTAACATGTGCCACCCTGTTTTTAAAGGGACCAAAAGTAATTGGACAAATGACTCCAAGGCTATTTCATGGACAGGTGTGGGCAATCCCTTTGTTATGTCATTCTCAATTAAGCAGATGAAAGGGCCGGAGTTGATTTGAGGTGTGGTGTTTGCATTTGGAAGGTTTTGCTGTGAAGGAAACATGTGGTCACAGGAGCTTTCCATGCAGGTGAAACAAGTCATCCTTAAGCTGCAAGAACAGAAAAAAACCCATCCAAGAAATTGCTACAACATTAGAAGTGGCAAAATCTACAATTTGGTACATCCTGAGAAAGAAAGAAAGCACTGGTGAACTCATCAATCCAAAAAGATCTGGGAGCCCACGGAAGACAACAGTGGTGGATGATCGCCGCATACTTTCTTTGGTGAAGGAGAACCCGTTCACAACATCAACTGAAGTCCAGAACACTCTCAGTGAAGTAGGTGTATCTGTCTCTAAGTCAACAGTAAAGAGAAGACTCCATGAAAGTAAATACAAAGGGTTCACATCTAGATGCAAACCATTCATCAATTCCAAAAATAGACAGGCCAGAGTTAAATTTGCTGAAAAACACCTCCAGAAGCCAGCTCAGTTCTGGAAAATTTTCTATGGACAGATGAGACAAAGATCAACCTGTACCAGAATGATGGGAAGCCAAAAGTTTGGAGAAGAAAGGGAACGGCACATGATCCAAGGCACACCACATCCTCTGTAAAACATGGTGGAGGCAACATGATGGCATGGCCATGCATGGCTTTCAATGGCACTGGGTCACTTGTGTTTATTGATGACATAACAGCAGACAAGAGTAGCCGGATGAATTCTGAAGTGTACCGGGATATACTTTCAACCCAGATTCAGCCAAATGCTGCAAACTTGATTGGACGGCGCTTCATAGTACAGATGGATAATGACCCCAAGCATACAGCCAAAGCTACACAGGAGTTCATGAGTGCAAAAAAGTGAAACATTCTTCAATGGCCAAGTCAATCACCAGATCTTAACCCAATTGAGCATGCAATTCACTTGCTCAAATCCAGACTTAAGAGGGAAAGACCCACAAACAAGCAAGACCTGAAGGCTGCGGCTGTAAAGGCCTGGCAAAGCATTAAGAAGGAGGAAACCCAGCGTTTGGTGATGTCCATGGGTTCCAGACTTAAGGCAGTGATTGCCTCCAAAGGATTCGCCACAAAATTTTGAAAATAAAAATATTTTGTTTGGGTTATGTTTATTTGTCCAATTACTTTTGACCTCCTAAAATGTGGAGTGTTTGTAAAGAAATGTGTACAATTCCTACATTTTCTAACACATATTTTTGTTCAACCCTTCAAATTAAACGTTACAATCTGCACTTGAATTCTGTTGTAGAGGTTTCATTTCAAATCCAATGTGGTGGCATGCAGAGCCCAACTCGCGAAAATTGTGTCACTGTCCAAATATTTCTGGCCCTGACTGTATATTTCCGAGTCACACACAGACGCTCTCAGGCTCAGTATGGATTATACCAGAATATAAAAAGCAGAAAAAGGGTACTTTATCAGAAGATACCAGGTGTATATAGTATAGGAGAAAATTGTAAATCTCCGTATATATTTCCAGAGTCACACACAGATAGTCAGCATGTATTTGTCCGTGATACCAGCTGGTACACGCTAGTGTGTGAGGAGCGTACAGTGTGGCAAAAAATGAACGCTCGGTAACTGTGCAGAAAAAAAGAAGAAAATAATTAATGCTGTGTAAAAAGCACGTCAGCACAGCAGTGTACACACAGCAATACACCCAGCAGGCAGCCTAATATCCAGCGCTGCTGCACACAAGAAATTCCTCCTCTGTCACTGCACACTAACTGTACAGCACAATTGCTATCAGCACAAGCACAGTAGAACTTCTGTTTCCAGCCCTAAATCTCTCCCTACTGATAAACCGCGTCAGCAACCTCTCCCTACTGTTAAGATCGGCAGAAGTAAAATGGCGGTCGGCGGTCAGGGCTTTTATAGACACTATGACGCCCCCGAAAGCAAGCCCTTCTCTGAGATGGTGGTGGACGCTGCCCATGTCATCTCGTTGCCCACAGTGTACGTCCTTATTCATTGGCTGAGAAAAGGCGCCTGCAAGCATAATGGGAAAACCAACTTTGGCGCTCGGGTCGACGACCGCATGGCCGACTTCACGCTATTGGCGAAAGTCCGCGACTTATGAACCTGACCGACCTGTTTCACTCAACTCTTGTCAGGACTTCCATGTCCAAATTAATGGGCAATTTTCCAGGCCTTGCTCTCATTAGGTAGGCTGGAGTACAGTTGGTGGAATTCACCAGAATGTGGTTGAAGAGTTCCACCAGATCTGGCAAGTTTTCTGGCCACAAGTTTCTCTCTTCCAGGGGCAAGGTCTTCAAGAGGTCAATTACCACTTGGTTCGTTTTCTCACACATGCCATTTGTCTGTGGATGATACGGCGTTGTCCTGATTTTCTTGCAGCCGTACATGTTACAGAACTCCTGGAACACTTCTGCTTCAAAGGCTGGGCCTTGATGGGTAAGCACTCGTTCAGGATAACCGTGCGGTTGAATAAAGTGTTGTTGAAATGCTTTGGCCGCTGTCTTTGCTGTTTGGTCCTTGACAGGCACAACTACCAGGAACCTTGAGTAATGGTCAACGATGGTTAGGGCGTAGACATAGCCTGAACGGCTTGGGGTCAGCTTCACGTGGTCCAAGGCTACCAGTTCAAGTGGCCGTTTGGTGATTATTGGCTGCAACGGGGCTCGCTGGCTATTACGATACTTCCTGCGCAAGTTGCATGGTCCACATTCTCTGCACCAATCTTCAATGGCCTTTCTCATACCAACCCAGTAGAATCTCTCACGAAGTAAGACCTGCAACTTCTTCCATCCGAAATGTCCTGCTCCATTGTGGTGCGCTTCCAGGACCATTGATGCATTTCGCCTCGGGCTACCACTTGCCAGACCAATTCATGAGTTCGGGCGTTGATACTCATTCGACATAGCTTTCCCTCATAAATGAAAGCCTGCCTTTTTCCTTCCACAACTGTTGGGTCTCTTGTTGTCACGGCTGTGTCGCCACGAAGATCGTCGCGATTACACAACCTGACTTCTCACAGCTGAGTTTTTGGTGCTTGGTGTTTGTCGGCAGTGAGGGAGTTAATTCTCCCTCTCTCTGTGCTAGACGAGGCCCAGCCTCGCCCAGCTGCAGTTAATGCTGCACTAATGAGATTCCTTCAAATACCTGCCAGTCTGCTAGGGAAGTGTCGGTGAAAGCATTCATGCAGACCGGATTGTGGTATTGTGAAGTCTGAAGTGAAGAGTACCTGGTGTGGTTTTCTCCCCTCCTCGCTTTATTATTTATCTCCTTACCCGTTGGTGTTCCCTCTGTATTTGTAGAGTGAGTTTTGTATGCAAGGTGGTCTTTTATTTTACCCCTTGTACTGTCTCGTTCGTCTTATACTGTGTGTAGGCATTTACCTTCCCGTTCCCTGTGGTGGTGATCAGGGTCCTTCTGAGGACTAGATTACAGAGAGTCAGGGATTCACAGGAGATAGGGTTACGCTGGCAGCCTGGACCTCTGTACCATCAACAGTACCTCCAGGTAGAGGGATTAGTCAGGGCCCCAGCTTAGGGTCAGCATAGACCCTGGACCTCCTGTATACAGTGACAGCGTGACATTTTCACCGACCATACTAAAGATTCTCTCCAGCCACCATGGATCCAGTAGCCAGTCTAGCTCGGTAGTTGCAGAGTTTGTCCATGGAGCTGGCGGACGTTAAGTCCAAGGTTTTGTACCCCCTGGAGCAAGTTGGACCTGAACCTAAAGTAGCTCTCCCTGACAGGTTCACTGGGGGGCGGGACAAATTTTTTGCTTTCCAGGAGGCATGTAAATTGTACTTTCGGCTGCGACTTCGGTCATCGGGGAGTGAAGATCAAAGGGTGGGAATTGTCATCTCGCTCCTACAAGGGGACCCCAATCATGGGCGTTCTCACTTCCCCCGGGCTCCCCGGCTCTCCAGTCAGTGGATAGATTTTTCGCAGCTCTGGGTTTTGTATATGATGACCCGGATCGGGTCTCCCTTGCTGAATCTAAGTTACGTAAGATACAGCAGGGAGATCGTCCGGCAGAGGAATTCTGTTCGGAGTTCCGTAGGTGGGCCACGGACACCCAGTGGAATGACCCGGCTCTTAGGAGCCAGTTTTGTCAAGGTTTATCTGACAAATTAAAGGATGTGTTGGCACAGTATGACCCTCCCACGTCACTGGAAGCCGCTATGGCCCTTGCTATTCGCATTGACAGACGGCTTCGGGAGAGGTGCGGGGTAACTCCGCCCCCTGTGATGACTCCACCTTCTACTAGGGCCCCTTATATGGAGGTTCCCCTGGTCAGTCCAGAGGAGCCTATGTAGTTCGGAGGGACATCATTCCGAGGGAGGGGATCGGCAGTGCGCCGCAACACAGGAAGGTGTTTCTTCTGCGGGAGAAAGGGAAAGTTTTATTGGGGGGTGTCCATCCCGTCCTTTGCAGAGTGAGAAGTCGCCGGAAAACTATTGATCCCAGGTTGTGTGGTGGACGACAATCTGGGAGTATGTATTTCGTCCCCAGGTCCGTCTCAATTTCTCGTACCGGCGGAGGTGGTGGTGGGTACGAGAACTGAGAGGATATCTGTTCTTCTGGATAGTGGGGCCGGGGCTAATCTGGTGGACGCTCGGTTTGCCCGGGTTCAAGGTATGCGACTGAGTGTATTGGCTAAACCCATCCCCATATTCTCGATCGACGCCAGGCCTCTCGGTCAAGGTAGTTTTTTGCAAGCCGTGCATAACATAGATCTTCGAGTGGGGGCGATACATAAAGAACTGTTGTCTTGTTACGTGTTGGAGGGTCTTCCCACTCCTATTGTGTTGGGCCTTCCTTGGTTAACTAAGCATAACCCGGTTATTAATTGGCAATCCAGAGAGATAAGCCAGTGGAGTGAATTCTGTAATAAAAACTGCATGAACACGGTCATCGGTGCGGTCGTGCCTAGGGCCTTACCTCCATTTCTGGTGGACTTTGAGGATGTATTTTCGGAGAAAGGGTGTCAAGAACTACCTCCTCATCGCGCGTATGACTGTTCTGTAAAATTGCTCCCTGAAGCCAAGTTACCGAAATCTAGGTTGTATAACCTTTCTGGTCCTGAGAGGCAGGCCATGAAGGATTATATTTCGGAGAGTCTGGCTAAGGGGCATATTAGACCTTCATCTTGGCCGCGGGGTTCTTCTTTGTGAAGAAGAAAGATGGAGGCCTACGCCCTTGCCTGGATTTCCGTGAGCTTAATCGGATTACGGTCCGAGATCCGTATCTGCTCCCACTTATTCCCGATCTCTTCAATCAGATCGTGGGCGGCAAATGGTTCTCTAAGTTGGATCTCAGGGGGGCGTATAATCTGATTAGGATGAAGGAGGGGGATGAGTGGAAGACGGCGTTTAAGACTCCGGAGGGGCATTATGAGAACCTTGTCATGCCATTTGGTCTGACTAATGCCCCGGCGGTGTTTCAACATTTTGTTAATGACATCTTTCGCCACCTAGTGGGACAGTTTATTGTCATATATCTGGATGACATCTTAATTTACTCGCCAGATCTTGTGTCTCATCAGGAGCATGTTAGGCAGGTGTTGCAGATCTTGCGGGATAATAAACTGTACGCCAAATGGGAGAAGTGTGTGTTCGCCGTACAGGAAATTCAGTTTTTAGGATTCCTGGTGTCAGCATCCGGTTTTCGTATGGGCCCTGGGAAAGTGCGGGCAGTTCTTGAGTGGGATCTGCCAGAGGATCTTAAGGCATTACAACGTTTCCTGGGGTTTGCTAACTACTACCGGAAATTTATTCGTAATTTCTCGTCCATAGTTAAACCTCTCACAGACATGACTAAAAAAGGGACGGATTTTTCAAGGTGGTCTGACAAGGCTTGTCAAGCGTTTTCCTCCTTGAAAAAATGTTTTGCTTCGTCACCCATACTCATTCAACCTGATGCGTCACAGCCGTTCATTGTGGAGGTAGACGCTTCTGAGGTAGGGATGGGAGCGGTATTATCTCAAGGTCCGTCCCCTGGTAAATGGCATCCGTGCGCCTTCTTCTCTAAAAAATTGTCGTCCCGCTGAGAGGAATTATGATGTCAGCAATAGGGAACTCTTGGCCATTAAGTTAGCGTTTGAGGAGTGGCGTCATTTTTTGGAGGGGGCAGTACACCCGGTCACCGTCATTACCGATCACAAGAACCTGCTATATTTAGAGTCCGCAAAACGTCTGAATCCCAGACAAGCTAGGTGGTCGTTGTTTTTTACCAGGTTTAATTTTGTCGTCACATATCGTCCTGGGTCAAAAAATGTAAAGGCGGATGCCTTATCTCGCAGTTTCCCTGGAGCCGGGAAGACGGATGACCCGGTTCCTATCCTTCAGGAGGGGGTGGTGGTGTCGGCAGTATGCTCTGAGCCTGAGGAGGAGGTATTGGAGGCTCAGGGGGACGCCCCTGTTGGACCTCCAGGGAGACTGTTTGTTCCAGATCAGTTGAGACAAAAGGTAATAGAGGCACACCATAATTCAGCTTTGGCAGGACACCCAGGGAGTAAAGCAACTGTGGATCTCCTCTCGCGCCGGTTTTGGTGGCCTAACTTACATAGGGAGGTTGTAACTTTTGTCGCGTCCTGTGGGGTTGTTGCGCGCTTTAAGACCCCACAAACCCGTCCGTCTGGGGCCCTCTTACCTTTGAAGATCCCGGAGTGTCCGTGGACTCATCTGTCTATGGACTTTATTACGGACCTCCCGCCGTCTTCAGGTAAAACAGTCATACTCGTTGTAGTGGACAGGTTCAGCAAGATGGCACATTTTATCGCTCTTCCTGCTCTTCCTAATGCTAAAACTCTTGCGCAGGTGTTCATTGGGGAGATTGTGAGACTTCACGGGGTACCCTCCGATGTGGTGTCGGATCGGGGGTCTCAGTTTGTGTCCAAATTATGGAAGGCATTTTGTACACGGCAGGGGATGCAGTTGTCATTTTCATCGGCTTTTCATCCGCAGACCAATGGTCAGACAGAGCGTCTGAACCAGAGCTTGGAGACATATCTCCGGTGTTTTGTGTCAGAGAACCAGGAGGACTGGGCTTCTTTCTTGCCTCTGGCGGAATTCGCTCTTAACAATAGGCGGAGCGAGTCCACTGGTAAGTCCCCGTTTTTTGGGGCATATGGTTTTCACCCCCAGTTTTGTACTTTCAATAGGGGGGGCTCTTCTGGGGTTCCTGAGGAGGAACGATTTTCGTCGTCACTTGCTTCAGTGTGGAGAGGAGTGCTGAATAATCTGAGTACTATGGGGAACCGATACAAACGTATGGCTGATAGGAGGTGAGTGTCTGGTCCGGACCTAAGTGTGAACGATCGGGTATGGTTGTCTACCAAGAATATAAAACTTAAGGTTCCCTCCTGGAAACTGGGTCCCAGGTTCATCGGGCCACACAGGATCAGTTCTATAATTAATCCGGTGGCATTCCATCTTGACCTCCCCCTACGTTTAAAATTCACAATGTGTTCCACAGATCGTTGCTTAAGAGGTATGTGGCGCCGGTGATACCATCACCTTTACCTCCTCCTCCTGTGGTGGTCAATGGTAACTTGGAGTTTCAGGTGTCGAAAATCATCGATTCACGTCTGAATCGCCAGTCCCTTCAGTACCTGGTTCATTGGAAGGGGTATGGTCCTGAGGAGAGGACGTGGGTTCCTGCGTCGGATATTAACGCAGACCGATTAATTCGGGCCTTCCACACAACTCACCCAGATAAACCTGGCCCTGAGGGTCCGGAGGCCCCTCGTAGAAGGGGGGTACTGTCACAGGTGTGTCGCCACGAAGATCGTCGCGATTACACAACCTGACTTCTCACAGCTGAGTTTTTGGTGCTTGGTGTTTGTCGGCAGTGAGGGAGTTAATTCTCCCTCTCTCTGTGCTAGACGAGGCCCAGCCTCGCCCAGCTGCAGTTAATGCTGCACTAATGAGATTCCTTCAAATACCTGCCAGTCTGCTAGGGAAGTGTCGGTGAAAGCATTCATGCAGACCGGATCGTGGTATTGTGAAGTCTGAAGTGAAGAGTACCTGGTGTGGTTTTCTCCCCTCCTCGCTTTATTATTTATCTCCTTACCCGTTGGTGTTCCTCTGTATTTGTAGAGTGAGTTTTGTATGCAAGGTGGTCTTTTATTTTACCCCTTGTACTGTCTCGTTCGTCTTATACTGTGTGTAGGCATTTACCTTCCCGTTCCCTGTGGTGGTGATCAGGGTCCTTCTCAGGACTAGATTACAGAGGGTCAGGGATTCACAGGAGATAGGGTTACTCTGGCGGCCTGGACCTCTGTACCATCAACAGTACCTCCAGGTAGAGGGATTAGTCAGGGCCCCAGCTTAGGGTCAGCATAGACCCCGGACCTCCTGTATACAGTGACAGCGTGACATTTGTGGAGCATCTGGATCAGGGCTCGAGTCAGCTTGCGTCAGTAGCTCCTTTACCAGGCGGACTGCTGGGTCGCTATCCTGCGTCTCTGCCCACTCATGGTGAGGCAATGGGTTTTATGTGGCCTCTTTTGTGATGCAGCTCTTGTTTTTGACCCCTTGGGCATGTTGGGTCGCAATTGGACAGTGGAAGGCTGGTAACTCAATTTCTTCGAGTATGTCCAGATCTTCTCCCCATCTGGTAAGTTGGGCATTCTGGACAGAGCATCAGCATTGGCATTCTTATGTCCCGCTCGGTACTTGATGGTGAACTCGTAGTTGGACAGTCGGGCCATCCATCGCTGCTCCAGCACACCTAGCTTTGCGGTTTCCAAGTGAATCAATGGATTGTTGTCCGTGAAGATGGTAAACTTTGCCACAGCTAGGTCGTATTTGAACCGATCGGTCACAGCCTAGACGATGGCGAGGAACTCCAGCTTGAAGGAACTGTAGTTGTCAGGGTTCCTTTCAGTGGGATGAAGTTTACGTGGCGTAGGAGATCACTCTTTCTTTGCCTTTCTGTACCTGCGACAGTACTGCTCCCAGTCCCACCTTGCTAGCATCAGTATAGAGGATGAATGTTTGATCATAGTCTGGGTAGGCCAGAACTTCATCACCCCGTTAGAGCCAACTTCAACCGAGTGAAGGATCGTTGCAGTTCGTCAATCAAATGTTGAACTCTTCTTCCGAGCCTTCTTGGGCTGGCCTACAAGGAGGTTTTGCAGGGGGTGGCTATTTCAGTGAAGCCCTTGATGAAGCTTCGGTAGTAGCCTACCAACTCGAGGAACTGGCGTATTTCATGGATGTTGCTGGGCCTCTGCCAGTCCGTGATAACAGTGACTTTGTCATGGTCTGGTGCCACGCCTTCCGCGCTCACTACTGTGGCCTAGGTACTGCACCTTGGGCTTCAGGAGGTGGC
>JARQOD010000009.1:153624612-153688905 GCA_033576555.1 Oophaga sylvatica
AAAATGGGGTCACTTGTGGGGGGTTTCCACTGTTTAGGCGCATCAGGGGCTCTCCAAATGTGACATGACGCACCCAGACCATTCCATCAAAGTCTGCAATCCAAAACGTCACTACTTCCCTTCCGAGCCCTGACGTGCGCCCATACAGTAGTTTTCGCCCACATATTGGGTATCAGTGTACTCAGGACAAATTGGACAACAACTTTTGGGTTCCAATTTCTCCTGTTACCCTTGTGAAAATAAAATATTGGGGGCGAAAAAATCATTTTTGTAAAAAAAAAAAAAAAGATTTTTTTATTTTACGGCTGTACGTTATAAACTTTAGTGAAACACCTGGGGGTTCAAAGTTCTCACCACACATCTAGATAAGTTCCTTGAGGGGTCTAGTTTCCAAAATGGTGTCATTTATGGGGTTTCCACTGTTTAGGCAGATCAGGAGCTCTCCAAACACGACATGGCGTCCAGCCAATTCTGCGTTGAAAAAGTCAGACGGCGCTCCTTCCCTTCCAAACTCTGCCATGCACCCAAACAGTGGTTTACCCCCACATATGGGGTATCAGCGCACTCAGGACAAATTTCACAATAACTTTTGGAGTCTTGTTACCCTTTGAAAAATAAAAATTGGGGTGAAAAGATCATTTTTATGGAAAAAATATGATTTTTAAATTTTACGGCTCTACGTTATAAACTTGTGTGAAGCACTTTGGGGTTCAAATTGCTCATCAAAAATCTAGATAAGTTCCTTAGGGGGTCTAGTTTCCCAAATGGGGTCATTTGTGGGGGGTTTCCACTGTTTAGGCACATCAGGGGCTCTCCAAATGCAACATGGCATCCAAACTCAATTCCAGCCAATTTTGGTTGGAAAAAGTCAAATGGTGCTCCTTCCATTCCGAGCTCTGCCGTGCGCCCAAACTGTGGTTCCCCCCACATATGGGGTATCAGCGTACTCAGGACAAATTGTACAACAACTTATGTGGTCCAATTTCTCCTGTTACCCTTGGGAAAATAAAAAATTAGTGACTAAAAGATAATTTTTGTGGGAAAAAAATAGGATTTTTTATTTTCATGCCGGGCATTATAAACTTGTGTGAAGCACTTGGGGGTTCAAAGTGCTCACCAAAGATCTAGATAACTTCCTTAGGGGGTCTAGTTTCCAAAATGGGGTCACTTGTGGGGGGTTTCCACTGTTTAGGCTCATCTGGGGCACTGCAAACGGAACATGACCCCCATTAACGTCTGCATTCCAAAACGTTACTACTTCCTTT
Source organism: Oophaga sylvatica (assembly GCA_033576555.1). NCBI lineage: Eukaryota > Metazoa > Chordata > Amphibia > Anura > Dendrobatidae > Oophaga > Oophaga sylvatica. The sequence goes on from JARQOD010000009.1 coordinate 153,625,878, forward strand.
CCAAGCCCTGGCGTGTGCCCAAACAGTTCCCCCCCCCCCACATATGGGGTATCAGCGTACTCAGGACAAATTGGACAACAACTTTTGGGGTCCAATTTCCTTGGGAAAATTCAAAAATTTGGGACTAAAAAATCATTTTTGTGGAAAATTGATTTTTTTTTTTTCACACCCAGGCTTTATAAACTTTTGTGAAACACTTGAGGGTTCAAAGTGCTCACAACAGATCTAGATAAGTACCTTAGGGGGTCTAGTTTCCAAAATGGTGTCACTTGTGGGGGGTTTCCACTGTTTAGGCGCATCAGGGGCTCTCCAAACGCGACATGGCATCCAATCTAAATTCCAGCCAATTTTAGTTTGAAAAAGTCAAACGTCGCTCCTTCCCTTACGAGCTCTGCCGTGTACCCAAACAGTGGTTTTCCCCCACATATGGGGTATTGGCGTACTCAGGAGAAATTGCATAACAACCTTATCTGTCCATTTTCTCCTTTTACCCTTGTGAAAATAAAAAAAAAGTTTGTAAAAGATCATTTTGTGGCTAAAAAGTAAAATATTCATTTTTTCCTTCCACGTTGCTTTAGTTACTGTGAAGCACCTGAAGGGTTAATAAACTTCTTGAATGTGGTTTTGAGTACCTTGAGGGGTGCAGTTTTTAGAATGGTGTCACTTTTGGGTATTTTCTGCCATATAGACCCCTCAAAGTGACTTCAAATGTGAGGTGGTCCCTAAAAAAAAATGGCTTTGTAAATTTTGCTGTAAAAATGAGAAATCGCTGGTCAACTTTTAACCCTTATAATTTCCTAACAAAAAAAAATTTTGGTTCCAAAATTGTGCTGATGTAAAGTAGACATGTGGGAAATGTTATTTCTTAACTATTTTGTGTGATATATTTCTCTGTTTTAAGGGAATAAAAATTCAAAGTTTGAAAATTGCAAAATTTTAAAAATTTTCGCCATATTTGCGTTTTTTTCAAAAATAAACGCAAGTTATATCGAAGAAATTTTACCACCAAAATGAAGTACAATATGTCACGAGAAAACATCTCAGAATCGCGAAGATCCGTTGAAGCGTTCCAGAGTTATAACCTCATAAAGAGACAGTGGTCAGAATTGTAAAAATTGGCCCGGTCATTAACGTGCAAACCACCCTTGGGGGTGAAGGGGTTAAACCCCCACTTGGCCCACCTCTATCACGCCCCCGGAAGAAGCTGGGAAAGCGAAACGTGCGTCGGGGTGAGGGGGAGATATCTGGCCGCAGCACTGCACACGTTACCACGCTACTAAGATATTCCATGGTAAGGTATCCATTAAAGGATTCATTTCCTATATTTACCATGTTTCTACTATGGGATGTTAGTGTGGGCATTACAGTTTGTGCAGTATAGTCTGTGTCCATGTAGTATCCCCTTATTGGGTGTTTTGATTGGAGATCATTTCATTGTGAATTTCATGTTACTATTTTAATATATGCTAATAAACTTTGTATTTTTGTAAGCTATTTGGGATCTCTTCGTGTTTTTGGGCTATATGAGAATATAGACCCTTTTGTGTTGATATATCGATTAGAAGTGCCTATTTTATACTATAAGGACTTTTTTGGTATAATACTTTTGATCTCATCTAATGCAGTTTTCTGGGCTTTTGTTAAATTGGAATGATTTCTGCTGCTGCCCATTTTAACCCTATCATGAAGGATTTTTAAATCCCTCTCTATCACCTCCTGGTATTTAGTCATGCAATCAGGCCTGGATTGAATGGGATAAAAAGAGGGATTTTTTGTTTTAAACACAGGTGCATGAATGGTATCAGATTCATTATCATAGGAATGAGTAGACAAACTAAGCAAAGTGTTGAGAGATACCTGTTCTCTGAAAGACAAGTCAGTAAATTCATTATTATATGTCAGCGACTCCTGCAAAGGGGTCTCATCAAAATGATTTAAAAAATGCTTTTTGATGGTAAGGTCTCGCATAAACTTATTGACGTCCAAAATAATAGAAAAAAAATTGAAATTCTGATCGGGCACAAAATTCAGACCTAAGGACAAAACATCTAATTGTGTTTTGGTAAAGTCTCGTGCAGATAAATTCAAGACATTATCATGGTTTATTATTTGCGATAATTCTTCCTGCGGCGTGTAATCATGACATGATCTTTGTCGGTGTTTTCTATGATAATGAATCTGATACCATTCATGCACCTGTGTTTAAAACAAAAAATCCCTCTTTTTATCCCATTCAATCCAGGCCTGATTGCATGACTAAATACCAGGAGGTGATAGGAGGGATTTAAAAATCCTTCATGATAGGGTTAAAATGGGCAGCAGCAGAAATCATTCCAATTTAACAAAAGCCCAGACAACTGCATTAGATGAGATCAAAAGTATGTCAGATATAATAATTAAAATGTCGGACAAGGGTGGCATGGTAGTTATCCTGAATAAAGAGGATTATCATTCTCAAATTATGTCTCTCTTGTCTGACAGTGATGTATATGAAAAACTCCATACAAATCCCACTGATAAATTTAAAAGTGAGATTATCCAAATTATCAATGAGGGTTTCAGCCTTGGCATTCTAAAGGGTATGCCACACTGAACAATATCGCTAACGGGATCGCTAAAAAACGTCACTATTTAGCGATCCCGTTAGCGATGTTGTTCAGTGCGGCATCTGCCAGCGACGAGCTTCCTGCTGTGATCTCGCTCGTCGCTGGAATCGCTCCGGACCCTATTTTATCGTCGGCGCTCCCGCTGGGTAAGTATATATCGCTAGTGTGGCACCTTTTCTTAGCGATTTAGCGGTACTTTTGTACCGCTAAAGTCGTTAAGAAGATCGCTAACGGTGATAGCGTCGTTAACTATATCGCTAAATGTGGCCGCACTTAGCGATATAGAAACAATCCCGCTAGCGATCGCATTAGTATGCGTCGTTATCGTGATTGCTAGCGGGATTGTTTAGTGTGGCAGTACCTTTACCCAAAAAACAAACTGATTATCTCACAGTGTCTCATCCTATTATCCCTATTATGCATGGTCTCCCAAAAATTCACAAGGATATGAAAATCCCCACCATGAGACCTATTGTCTCAGGGATTGGATCTTTAAATGAACATCTGGGTGAATGGGTTGACTCACTACTTCAACCACTAGTACAAATCACTCCTGGTTATATTAAAGATTCTAAAGAAGTGCTGAGAATGTTTTCCAAGAAAATCTGGTTTAAAGAATATACTTGGTTATGTTGTGATGTGACTTCTTTATATACCTGTATACCTTACAATGTTGCCATGACAGCGCTGCAGTTTGTCTTAACGAAATTCAGTAATTATTCCCAGAATCTCATTAATTAATTTTACAAGTTATTCAATTTTTATTAACCCACAATTTTTTCTCATTTGACAATAAATTTTTTTTACAAAAATCTGGCGTGGCGATGGGTGCGAAATTTGCACCATCCCTAGCTAATCTTGTTATGTCATATTGGGAATATTTTTTTATTTTTTCAGCTACTAATCCATTTATTGACTCGATTGCTTGGTATGGTAGATATATTGATGATTTACTCATCATTTGGAGTGGTGATGTACTGCCATATCCAGATTTATTGATTATATCAATTCTAATTCATTCAACATACATTTTACTCATAAATTTCATCATAACAAAATTTCTTTTTTGGATCTTGATTTATATGGGGTACATGACTCTGTTATTATTACTAAAACGTTCAGCAAACCTTGTGCTGGTAATTCTATCTTGCATGCAGCAAGCAGTCACCCCAAACATACTATTAAATCGATTCCTTTGGGTGAATATACCAGAATTTTGAGAAACTGCAGCGATCCTACAGCTTTGAAACGGAATTTAATTGTGTGGATATAAAATTAAAAAACAGAAATTATCCTAAATGGTCCTTAAAAAGAGCACGAACAATTGTAAGTAATAAAAACAGAGAGGATCTCATTAGAGGAGGGCGACAACAAAAAAATGATCTTGCAGTGAAACCATATTTTTGTGCTCAATATAGTCCTCAATTTGGGGACATCAAAAAAATCATTTTGAGATCGCTGCCTATTTTATATGAAGATCCCTCTCTTGCTGACATTCTTTCATCAGGTATTAATGTTGTTTCAAGGAAAGCGCCATCTATTGGTAACAAAGTTTCTCCAAGTATGTTCAGTAATAATTTCTCTTCTCATAAAACATCGTGGTTAGAACATAAAGGTTTTTATAAATGTGGCCACAATAGATGTGCACTTTGCAAATATGTTTGTGTAACGAAAACCTTTGAAAATAATGACAGCACTGCGATTTATACCATTAACAAATATATCAATTGTAATTCATGCTATGTGGTATATAAAATTATGTGCACTACTTGCAATTTATCTTATATAGGCTGCACCACTAGGAAATTAAAAATCAGGATCGCTGAACATTTGCAGGATATAAAGAATGTTTCTTCGAATCGCAATATTTCTGCTGCTGCTAAACATTTTATTTTTCAGCATGCTCGCAATGTTTCTTCTTTCCAAGTCACAGGTATTGAAAGTGTTAACCTGTCTGCCCGAGGTGGAGATGCACGTCAGCGACTCCTCACACGTGAAGCTTTCTGGATCTTTAATCTACATACCAGACATCCATTTGGTCTCAACAAAAGAAACGAATTGATGTTCCATTATTAATTTTATTTCTTTGCATTGATTTTATTTGTGCAAATATTGTTTTTGTTTCTTTATTTGTTATGTGCAAATTGTTCAAGGACTTGTCAAAAATCACATGACATTTTTTCTGATCGTGATTGGTCTTCCTTTGTCTTAAATATGTGCCTTTATCTGAATATGTCAGCTGTGATAAAGATCCCTGTGATCGAAACGCGTAGCCTTGTCCTGAGCTTGTCCAGGAGCATGCCATTATTCATGTTTTTATGAATCAATAAAGATGAAGATTTTATTGAAGCTGGATCCCTTTTTCCTTCATTTTTAAGCACCAAAATACCTTGTCCAGGTCTTAATGATGATATTAATAAAAATAACAAAAAGCAGGTCTATATATGAGAAGAATCTAACCAAAAGCAACATAGATGTTTTACAAATTTATTTGTGCAATAAAGTTATTAATAATTTGCAATTATGATAAAAGAAAGTGTGTAAATACTGTCACTTTCTGTAGAAAGAAGCAGATGATGATGATTCCGCTCCTCGGGCCTTGGCTTGCACTTGTGACAATTTTGGACATCCAGGTCTAGATCACACATGACAGAGAGGGGAAAAGCAGGAATGTGTGGCATGTGATCTGTGTAGTTGGAGTTTTCCTGGATTCCTATATAATCGAGATCAACCATATGACCTTCTGTCTGACCATGGGCAGGAAGGTGAAGGAGCAGCCACTGCCTTCTGTCTGTCTATGGGTAGGAGGGTAAAGGAGCATCCGCTTATTTCGGTCTGTACATGGCCAAGTAGGTGAAGGAGCAGCTGCTTCCTTCACTCTGTACATGGCCAAGTAAGATAAGGAGCTGCTGCTTCCTTCTGTCTGTACATTTTCTATAAGTGAAGGAGCAGTCGCTGACTTCTGTCGGTCCATATCCGGTATGTGAAGGAGCATCCGCTTCCTTCTTTCAGTCCATAGCCGGTAGGTGAAGGCGCAGCCTCGGCCTTCTTTCTCTCTGTATCTGGTATGTGAAGGAGCAGCCACTGCCTTCTTTCTCTAAATATCCTATAGTCTTCTCCTTATGACCACATTGTAGAGGAGTCATGCAGATGGTGATATAGCAAGTATAGCTGAAAGAAGTCCTTCAATTTCAGTCTTTAATTACTTGCTATGTTGATCCTGAGGAAGGCGAAAATTACCCTGAGGACTAGTTCTTGGATTATCCTCACATCAAGGGAAAAAAATTCCTTCCTGACCCCAAATATGGTGATCAGAATCAACCCCTGGATGTTTGGTGCTCAAATCTACATGGATTTTATGTGGTGAACGCTAGATAGGATTGTCACAGTCCAGTAAATAAGAAAGTTCAGTTTCATCGCCTCATCCGATTAATGTAAATCTTCATTCTTGGATGTTACTGGAATGGGGCAGATTGTTATCAGCCTAATACTCCTGCTATAAGATGAGAAATATACACGTCTGAGAATCAGCTCCTCACATTCAGTATATACAGTCATGGACAAAAGTTTTGGGAATGACACAAATATTAATTTTTACAAAGTCTACTGCTTCACTTTTTCTAATGGCAATTTGCATATACTCCAGAATGTTATAAAGAGTGATCAGCTTAACAGCAATTAGTTGCAAAGTCAATATTTGGCTAGAAAATGAACTTTATCCCCCAAAACACATTTCAACATCATTGCAGCCCTGCCTTTAAAGGACCAGCTAACCTCTTTTCAGTGATTGCTCCATTAACACAGGTGTGGGTGTTGATGAGGACATGGCTGGAGATCAATCTGTCATGATTAAGTAAGAATGACACCACTGGACACTTTAAAAGGAGGCTGGTGCTTGGCATCATTGTTTCTCTTCTGTTAACCATGGTTATCTCTAAAGAAACACGTGCAGTCATCATTGCAATGCACAAAAATGGCCTAACAGGGAAGAGTATCGCAGCTAGAAAGATTGCACCTCAGTCAACAATCTATCGCATCATCAATAACTTCAAGGAGAGAGGTTCCATTGTTGCCAAAAAGGCTCCAGGGTGCCCAAGAAAGACAGCAAGCGCCAGAACCGTCTCTTAAAAGTGTTTCAGCTGCGGGATCGGGCTACCAGCAGTGCAGAGCTTGCTCAGGAATGGCAGCAGGCAGGTGTGAGTGCATCTGCACGCACTGTGAGGCGGAGACTCTTGGAGCAAGGCCTGGTCTCAAGGAGGGCAGCAAAGAAGCCACTTCTCTCCAGAAAAAACATCATGGACAGACTGATAATCTGCAAAAGGTACATGCAGTGGACTGCTGAGGACTGGGGTAAAGTTATTTTCTCTGATGAATCCCCTTTTCGATTGTTTGGGACATCAGGAAAACGCCTCATTCGGAGAAGACAAGGTGAGCACTACCACCAGTCTTGTCTCATGCCAACTGTTAAGCATCCTGAAACCATTCATGTGTGGGGTTGCTTCTCAGCCAAGGGAATCGGCTCTCTCACAGTCTTGTCTAAAAACACAGCCATGGATAAAGAATGGTACCAGAATGTCCTCCAGGAGCAACTTCTCCCAACCCTCCAAGAGCAGTTTGGCGATCAACAATGCCTTTTCCAGCATGATGGAGCACCTTGCCATAAAGCAAAGGTGATAACTAAATGGCTCAGGGAACAAAACATAGAGATTTTGGGTCCATGGCCTGGAAACTCCCCAGATCTTAATCCCATTAAGAACTTGTGGTCAATCATCAAGAGACGGGTGGACAAACAAAAACCTAAAAATTCTGACAAAATGAAAGCATTGATTGTGCAAGAATGGACTGCTATCAGTCAGGATTTGGTCCAGAAGTTGATTGAGAGCATGCCAGGGAGAATTGCAGAGGTCCTGAAGAAGAAGGGTCAACACTGCAAATATTGACTTGCTGCATTAACTCATTCTAACTGTCAATATAAGCTTTTGTTACTCATATGTTTGCAATTATATTTCTGTCTGTGATAAAAACATCTGTCAAACACACATAAAAACCAGAGGGCAGCAGATCATGTGAAAATATAATATTTGTGTCATTCTCAAAACTTTTGGCCATGACTGTACAGTGTACTGGGGGATGTAACAATAAGGTGTATAGTGGGTAAGTTTGTTAATGGGTAGTGATAACATTACAGATGTCTGTATGTGTTGTACTTACATAGTAATATGCGAATGGTGGGTCGGATCTGCCGCACTCCACATCGCTCCAGTCTATAGAGTAGACGAACGGATGGGATCTGATAGATGATGTAATGGCAAATCGGGCAAATGGAGTTTTGCAGAGGAGCTATAAAATGAAAGAGACCATGAGTCTTTATATTATGTATTATTACTGATAAGTTGTAGTACAGAACAAAAGTTTGGACACACCTTCTCATTCAAAGATTTTTCTGTATTTTCATGACTATGAAAATTGTACATTCACACTGAAGGCATCAAAACTAAGAATTAACACATGTGGAATTATATACTTAACAAAAAGTGTGAAACAACTGAAAATATGTGTTATATTCTAGGTTCTTCAAAGTAGCCACCTTTTGCTTTGATTACTGCTTTGCACACTCTTGGCATTCTCTTGACTTCCAGCAGACTTCCAAATGAACCAGGAACCACAATTGAGACAAGAACAATTGATCACCGGCGACCATCATGGGAGGGAACCTCCCTTATATCAGTCCAGTCCGTGATCCCAGATTGCCATTCCTCGCTGTAAGGTTCAGAACTGTCTGCAAACACCAGAGGGAGCCATCTCCAGCACATTCATAACAGCCGGCTGAGCCAATGAGCGGTGCCGCACGGGATTTGAATCCCCCGCCGCACAGCTAGGGGCGGCTCAGCCAATGAGCGGTGCCGGCGGCTTTGGGGGGGATTTGAGGGTATGTGCACAGGTTGCAGATTTGACTGCTGAATTTTCTGCACAAAAACAGGACCTCTTGGCAGAAAACGCAGATGCTTTTTTGATGCGTTTTTTCATGCGGATTTGTATGCGTTTTTGTAAGCTAAATAAAGATATGTTATTTAACAAAAAAACAGGTTTGTGACAATTTCTTGTCCAACCTCCTCTTTTACATTTGTCCAACCCAAGCTCCACTACACACACAGATAGACAGACAGACAGACAGACAGACAGACAGACAGACAGACAATAGATAGATAGATAGATAGATAGATAGATAGATAATAGATAAATAGATGATAGATAGATAATAGACAGATAGATAGAATATAGACAGATAGAAGATAGATAGATAATAGATGGACAGATAGATAATAATAGATAAATAGATAGAATGGTACATAAATAGTTAATGACACACGCGCGCGCGCGCACGCACACACACACAAAATCTTCATACAATAGCGTTAATTAAATAAAAAATGGGGAAAAAATGGCGTGGGCTCCGGCGCAATTTTCTGCGCAAGAGGGGGAAAGCTGACGGCTTGGGCCAATATTTCTAGCCTGGGAAGGGGTTAATACCCAGGGAGCTTCCCAGGCTATGAATATCAGCCCGCAGCTAGCCTTTACTGGCTATTAAAATAGGGGGACCCCCAAAAAAAATGACGTGGGGTCTCCCAGTAATTTATAGCCAGATAAGCTACGCAGACAGCTGCGGGCTGATATTCATAGCCTAGGAAGGGGCCATGGAAATTTGCGCACCCCCCTGGCTAAAAATACCAGCACTCAGCCGCCCCAGAATTGGTGCATCTGTACGATGCGCCAATTCCGGCACTTAGCCCCTCTCTTCCCACTCCCCTGTAGGGGTGGGATATGGGGTAATAAGGGGTTAATATCAACTTGCTATTGTAAGGTGACATTAAGCCCGGTTAATAATGGAGAGGCATCAATAAGAACACCTATCCATTATTAATCTTATATTAATAAAGGGTTAAAAAAACACACGCATAAGAATAGAGTATTTTAATGAAATAAAACAACATGGTTTTCATATCTTTATTACACGCTCAGATCCAAGAGACGCCCTTGATCTCCTGTAATAAAAAGTAAAAAAAATAAAACAACCGTATACTCCCTGTCTGACGCAGTCCAATTAACGAATGTCCCACGATGGTGTCCCCTATAGAACAGTGACATCAGGTGATGCCACTGCTCTGTAGGGCCTCCCAGTGATGCACTGACAGGAGACAATGGCTCCTGCAGTGCATCACTGAGGTTACCTGAGTTCATTCTCACTTTATGGCAATGCTGCGTTGGAATTTTCTCACCCAGCATTGCCAGTGAGAGAATGAACGGAAGTGACCTCATTCTCTCCTGGTGTCTGAGCGATACACACAGCGGAGGATTACCTCCGCTGTCAGTGTATCACAGGAGCAGTGTAGAGCGCTGACATCATCCTTTGTTAGTGTTCTAAACCGGAAATCGTCGTGGGACACTCGTTATTATCTGGACTACGGCGGACAGGTGATGTATAGGTTGCTTTATTATTTTATTTTTATTACAGAAGATGATGGCATCGGGGATTAGGTGATTGGTGAGTATGTACTCTATGTTATGTGTTGTATGTTATATGTATGTTCTGTATGTTATATGTTATGTGTATGTTCTGTATGTTCTGTATGTTATGTGTTGTATATATGTTCTGTATGTTTTGTGTTGTATGTTATATGTATGTTCTGTATGTTATGTGTTATATGTATGTACTGTATTTTATGTGTTATATGTATGTTCTGTATGTTATGTGTTATATGTATGTTATCTGTTATATGTACTGTATGTTGTGTTGTTATGTTGTGTTATATGTACTGTATGTTGTGTTGTATGTTATATGTATGTTATGTATGTACTGTATGTTTTGTGTTGTATGTTATATGTATGTTGTGTTGTATGTTATATGCATGTACTGTATGTAATGTGTTGTATGTTATATATATGTTTTGTATGTTATGTGTTATATGCATGTTCTGTATGCTATGTGTTGTATGTTATATGTATGTTCTGTATGTTGTGTTGTATGTTATATGTTATGTATATTATATGTTGTATGTTATATGTATGTTGTGTTGTATGTTATATGTTCTGTATATTATATGTTGTATGTTATATGTATGTTGTGTTGTATGTTATATGCATGTTATATGTATGTTGTGTTGTATGTTATATGTATGTTCTGTATGTTGTGTTGTATGTTATATGTATGTTCTGTATGTTATATGTTGTATGTTATATGTATGTTCTGTATGTTGTGTTGTATGTTATATGTTTGTTCTGTATGTTATGTGTTGTATGTTATATGTATGTTCTGTATGTTGTGTTATAAGTATATTTCTGTATGCTATGTGTTGTATGTTATATGTATGTTGTGTTGTATGTTATATGTATGTTCTGTATGTTATGTGTTGTATGTTATATGTATGTTCTGTCTGTTGTGTTGTATGTTATATGTATGTTATGTGTTATATGTTATATGTATGTTCTGTATGTTATGTGTTATATGTATGTTCTGTATGTTATGTGTTGTATGTTATATGTATGTTCTGTATGTTATGTGTTGTATGTTATATGTATGTTCTGTCTGTTGTGTTGTATATGTATGTTATGTGTTGTATGTTATATGTTGTATGTTATATGTATGTACTGTATGTTGTGTTGTATGTTATATGTATGTTCTGTATGTTGTGTTGTATGTTATATGTATGTTCTGTGTTATATGTATGTTCTGTATGCTATGTGTTATATGTTGTATGTTCTGTATGTTGTGTATGTAAAGTATGATTTTTTTACATTCAACACATTATCCGGATGATGGGACTACTACTGTCCCATCATTGGCTAATGTGTCACTCACTGACAGTGTAGCAGGCATAGTCGGATGAGACTTGTAGTCCCATCGGACGATGCCTGCATACACACACACACAGCCAGCAGAGCCCCGCACATACACAGATCACGCACACACACACCCGCAGACACACACATACCAAAGCCAATGAGCAGTGCCGCACCGCTTTGGCATAGGATTTGAATCCCGTGCAGCTCATTGGCTGAGCCGGCAGGCGGCTCAGCCAGTGAGCGTTGCACTCTCGCCTTTAGCGGGGGATTTGACTCCCGCACGGCACCGCTCATCGGCTCAGCCGGCGGGCGGCTCAGCCAATGAGCAGTGCACGCGCGGCTTTGGCTGGAGATATGAATCCCGGCCGCCATATCAGAATTCCCATTACTTGGGTGTTTCCAATATGGCGGTCGGCGTACTTCCGGTCGCAGTGCATTGTGGAAGCGACACAAGCGCCGGAAGTGAGTGACAGAATTTATTGGTAATTATATATTAGATGGTATTAATCCAGATCCCTGGTGGAAAATTAGGGATGTGCTCACTCAGAAGTTTGTGGTACTCCTTCATTGAGCCTTCGCTATAGAATGGTCAGGGACCTACACTCATATATAGGATGACGCCAAAGGAAAATGAGTCTGCCAGATGGCTGTAGCCTTCACGGTCCATTATATGTAGAAACATGAAATTGGAGAGAAGCTGAGTGTACCGGGAATTACACACAGAGACTATGAGGGCCGGTCTGTGATTAGATATGAGCAGGACACATTGGGATCTGATCCCTCATTGCTACTATCGGCACCAATCACACAGAGATGTTCCTTAGCTCAGGAGCTATGTAACCCTTAGTGCCAACAAAGTTAGTCACTATGCCATTCTCAAACACATTCATGGCTGATAAGCCGAAGTCGGAGATTTTGATGTGTCCGGTGTCTTGGAGGAGGATGTTCTCTGGCTTCAGGTCACTGCAGGTAGAAGGAGCAGACACTGATTGTGATGATAAATCATGAAAACTATACTATATTCTACTATAGATATGTAAGAGGAACAAGAGAGTCACAGGTGACAGATTTATGGAGATGAAATGATTACCAATGTATGACGCCATGTTCATGTAGAAATTGGAGTCCGTACACCATCTCTGCGGCAAAAAGCCTGTGAAGTATAAAGTAAAGGGTGGATCAGTGGTTACATACACAATCATACAGAGAATATGAGGAGATCATATACATATCTTTTTCACGTCATTTTTTCCAGTTGTCATTATCCATTCCTCAAGAACTACAATGTGCGGGCAGCGGATTATTAACATTTAGTACAAGACATTTACCTTGTTGTCTCTGTGTTAAACATCGAATCTGCCATGTGGTCACACAGGTCTCCTCCAGCCATATAATCCATGGATATTGCATACTCGATAGGTGTCTCCATAAACGCCCGCATGGACATTAGGTGGGGCACCCGACAGCCATTCTCAGGACTTCAATCTCTTTAGAGAAAATTTCCTCTCTACAAGAACTTTTGTCCATGATTTTAATGGCCAGCAGTCCTTCACTGACGAGATCTGATGTCAAGATGACCTGGAGAAAAATCACAACAGATCAGTCCAAACGCTCATCTATTACTGTGTAATATGTCACTAGTTTATCCCAATTATCATTACATATGAACATCCTGTAATGATTATACGATACGATACGATACACTTTATTGATCCCGAGGGAAATTATGGTATCACAGCAGCATTACAACAGCATTACAAACAAACCATTACAAACAGCATTACATAGAGTAATTACTAGACACAGATTTGCACATGACTAACCACAATACGTAACAAACAAAGGTACACAAATCACTAATCATTTCCATTAGTGTGCCAGTCCTAGGTCGTAGTCATCTTTCACCCTTAGTGAATTGTTATACAGCCTCATAGCGGTAGGCACAAACGATTTCCTGAATTTCTCCTTCTTGCACCTTGGAAGGATTAGACTGCTGCTGAATGTGCTCTTCTGCTTCAAGAACAGCTCGAATAGTGGGTGTGTATTATTGTTCATTATAGCCCTGCACTTCTTTTGAATCCTATCCTCCACTACTTCCTCAAAAGTCAAGATGGAGGCCAACAGCCGCGCTTGCCTTCTTGATAAGTTTGTTGAGTTTATTAGCGTCAGCTACTCGCACACTACTGCCCCAGCAAATGATAGCAAAAAAGATGGCGCTCGCTACCACAGACTGGTAGAACATTTCCAGCATTTTGCTGCACACATTGAACGACCAAAGCTTCCGCAGAAAGTACAGTCTGCTCATTCCCTTCTTGTGAACCTTCTCTGTATGACACCTCCAATCAAGTTTGCTGTCAAGGTGAACCCCCAAATATTTGTAGCTCTCAACCATCTCCACTTCCTGGCCAGCAATAGTGATCGGTAAGTAATCCTTTTTCCTTCTATAACTCACCACCATCTCCTTGGTTTTCTTCACATTTAGTTCTAGACAGTTATCTGACACCAATCCACAAAGTCAGAAACCACCCTTCTATATTCCTCCTCACCCCGGCCCCCCACAATGCCCCCTACAATCACTGAGTCATCTGAGAATTTTTGCAGGTGACAGAAGTCGGATTTATACTGAAAGTCAGCTGTATACAATGTGAAGAGGAAGGGTGACAGCACTGTACCCTGAGGGGCTCTAACACTGCTCCGTACACTGCCAGATACCACCTCCCCCATCCTTACAAACTGCGGCCTGTCTGTCAGATAGTCACTTATCCAGTTCACCATCCCCTCATCTACCGCCATAGCAGTCAACTTATTACGTAGTAAGGGTGGCTGTAAGGTATTGAAAGCACTTGAGAAGTCAAAGAACATGGCGCGCACTGCAGTGCCATCATTATCCAAGAATGAATGTACTTTATGTAGCAGAGACACTACAGCATCATCCACCCCAATCTCTGCTGGTACACAAACTGCAGGAGGTCAGTGTAGGCCCTCACCCTCGGGCACAAGTAGGCAAGTACTATTCTCTCCAACGACTTCATAGCATGCGATGTTAAGGCCACTGGACGATAGTCGTGTAGGGAAGTTGGAGAGGTGATCTTGGGAACTGGCACCAGGCAGGTGGCCTTCCACAGCACTGGTATTCTCTGTGATTGCAGGCTCCTGTTAAACAGGTGCTGAAAGACATTACACAGTTGGTTTGCACACACTTTTAGGACACGTATATCCCGTGTATCTGATGCAGGATACATTGGTTGAACACGGAGGATAAATTCACACTTACTTTTCCGAAGCCTCCCTGTCCAAGAACTTTCTGGAACTCAAGGCTGGCAAGGTCAATAGCATTTGGCGTATTAACCATTTCTATCAGGGGTGAAATACAGATTCTAGCATCACTAAAGTCTTCTGCTAGCATGGCAGCTATGTCACAAGGTATCATTCATAAGGCTTCCATCTGCTGAGATGATACAAGATTATTAACCCCTTTGCCAAAGCATAATGGAAATGTTTATCATGTTGTGCCGCAAATGTATAGAGCGGGTTCAGCAGCTGAGCATTCACTGTAGCAGGCAGATGCTGACTGTCTACATAGCTGCCACCTGCTTTTTTTTTGCATTTTGGGGGGGCGCTGTTTCCAACTAACAAATTGCAATTAAAAGATATCACAATGTTCTGTCTACCCAGTAAAGGTATCAATAAAATCCACAGCTTGCCATGCAAAAAATCAAGCCCTCACACAGCTCCATCGAGCTATCAAAATCAAAAAGTTACAATGTCTTAGCACAAACCAATTTTTAAATATAATTCCTTATTATCTGTTAAAAAACCCTGACGTGCAGAAACATTTTGTGAGGTCATTTTCACCACAAATGAATGAACACAGTAAAAAAAAAATGGTGGAATCACTTTTTTTTTTCCACAATTTTACCACATTTTGAATCTTTTTTCCATGTTCTCCAGAACATTGAATGATAAAATAGTGTCCTGCAAAACTACAGCTCAACCCAGTAAAAAAACAAGTCCACATATGGCTACATTGGCAGAAAAATAAAAAAATAAAAGTTATGGGTTTTCGAAGGATGGTGGGAAAAACGAAATATTACCCCATCAAGAAGGGGTTAACAAATATAGCTCCAGAGCATATATTATAATTTGAAATCAGAATTATGTAAATGAGCAGGAAATGTCAAATATTTGGACTCTCATTAATCATAACTGTCCAATAGTAAAAATGTCCCTGTTGCCCATAGCAACGAATTACCGCACAGTTTCCATATCTTAACATTCTATAGAACAATGAAAGCTGCATTGTGATTGGTTGCTATGGACAACAAGGACAGTTTTTCTGCACTTTTGAGAATTGAGGCCTGTACATAATATTAGAAGAATAATTCCCCTCACCCCAGTCTTATTATACAGAGCAGTTTGCATCTTACCTGGTTTATCTTTATCCAGTGAGGTGTTTGGTGGAGAATCACTCAGCTGTTTGTTCTCTGGGATGGAGATGTTTTCAGCTGATGACGTGGACCTCCGTAATGCACCATTTCCATTTATAATGGGTTTTGCATAGATGAGACGTCTCCTACATTGACAACCCAGTCTCTGCTATTCTTGATCCTCTTCTGGGCTGCCGCTCCTTGTAGGTTTGATGTCTCCAGACTTTCAGATCTGTAGAATGTCACATGTCTCGGTATTTCTTGGAGAACCTCTTCCAGCTCTAACTCTGATGTTTCTCTGCTTATTGAGGATGGCATCTTTATTCCTCCTCTGCATTTCAGGGACCAAATCTCTGATTTATTTCAAGGAGATTATAATGGCTCTCTGAACCACCGCAGAGGCTGCAGAGTGAGACTCCATGATGGTCTCCATTTTCCTTTTCTCTGTAAGGATCTCATTTCTTTTGGTCTTTCTCATTTTCTCCAGAGTTTGATGTTTGGACGACATTTCTGAGCCATCAGTGTCCATATCTGATAGAATAAAGTCTTTCCGCCCTTAAGCGAACAATGGTACCGGGGCTTCATTTATTCCGCTCTTCTCTCTCAGAACCCGATCTCTTTGGGCTCTTCTTTTTATCCATTTTGTAATCAATTTTTGCTTTGTTCGTCACAAAAAACAAAAAGGGACTGCCTCACCTTTGGGAGTCTAAGGCAGTGATTTCCCTTAGGCCGCAACACTGGGATATACAGTACAGACCAAAAGTTTGGACACACCTTCACATTTAAAGATTTTTCTGTATTTTCAGGACTATGAAAATTGTACATTCACACTGAAAGCATCAAAACTATGAATTAACACGTGTGGAATTATATACTTAACAAAAAAGTGTGTAACAACTGAAATGATGTCTTACCGTATTTTTCGGACTATAAGACGCACCGGAATATAAGACGCACCCAGGTTTTAGAGGTGGAAAATAGGGAAAAATATATTTGAAGCAAAAAATGTGGTAAAATATTTAATAACATAAATAACATACTATTATATGTGGTGTTATTATATATAATAGCATGTTATTATGTAGGAAGCTGCGGGTAGAAGATGCTGCTGCGGGAACAGCGTGGTGTCTGTAAACTACTATGTGAAGACACTGGAGGGTGAGTATAAGGGTCACACATGCAAGAAATTTGCACGATTTTTGTGCGAATCTCTCTCGTGAACACCCAGCACTGCCGCCGGCACTCAGACTGGAGCGTGCAGCTGCATAGAAATACATGCAGCATAGAAATACATGCAGCCGCACGCTCCGGTCCGAGTGCTGGCGGCAGTGCCGGGTGTTCATGCGAGAGATTCGCACAAAAATCGTGCAAATTTCTCGCATGTGTGACCCTGGCCTAAGAATGGGGGCATAGGGCTTATATTTAAAGCCACACTCCAGCATTGATAACACTGGAGTGTTGCTTTAAGATCCCATGGGAGAACTATAACTCCCAGCATGTCCTGCAGATCCTATGGCATGCTGGGAGTTATAGTCCACCACAGGATGGCAGAGTGCTTTTTAATGTGCTATATTTACTAACCTTTTAATTATTTTTTTCTTGTACAGTGTGTCTGAAGGACCTGTGATGACATCATGAAGAGGCAGGGCTTTGTGTAGTCATGTGATGCTCCAGCCCGCCCTCTTCATGACCTCATCACAGGTCCTCCACAGGAGCATTCAGCATGGCATCAGCACAGCCCCTGTGCTGTCAGGTATGCGATGCCTCCTGCTGCACTCTGCTCCTGTCGCCTCCTTCTACTTCCCACACAGATCCCCAGCTGCAGCAGGAATCAGGCGCTGGGGAACCATGTGGCTCTGTCATTTGCTGCTCCCTGTTCACTGCTCAGCTGATAGGTGGGCGGGTGAAGCAACTAATTAATATTCACTGCACTTAAGTATCGGGACCAGTGGTTTCCCCAGCGCTGGATTCCTGCAGCAGAGGGATATTTTCCTGCCTCCTGCAATCCCACTGCACTGCTGCCCCCCTCCCCACGTTACATTCCGACCATAAGACGCACCCACACTTTCCTCCCAAATATGGAGGAAAAAAAGTGCGTCTTATGGTCCGAAAAATACGGTATATTCTAGGTTCTTCAAAGTAGCCACCTTTTGCTTTGATAACTGCTTTGCACACTCTTGGCATTCTCTTGATGAGCTTCAAGAGGTAGTCACCGGAAATGGTTTTCACTTCACAGGTGTGCCCTGTCAGGTTTAATAAGTGGGATTTCTGGCCTTATAAATGGGGTTGGGACCATCAGTTGTGTTGTGCAGAAGTCTGGTGGATACACAGCAGATAGTCCTACTGAATAGACTGTTAGAATTTGTATTACGGCAAGAAAAAAGCAGATAAAGAAAAACGAGTGGCCATCATTACTTTAAGAAATGAAGGTCACTCAGTCCGAAAAATTGGGAAAACTTTGAAAGTGTCCCCAAGTGCAGTTGCAAAAACCATCAAGCGCTACAAAGAAACTGGCTCACATGAGGACAGCCCCAGGAAAGGAAGACCAAGAGTCACCTCTGCTTCTGAGGATAAGTTTATCCGAGTCACCAGCCTCAGAAATCGCAGGTTTCCAGCAGCTCAGAATAGAGACCAGGTCAATGCCACACAGAGTTCTAGCAGCAGACACATCTCTACCACAACTGTTAAGAGGAGACTTTGTGCAGCAGGCCTTCATGGTAAAATAGCTGCTAGGAAACCACTGCAAAGGACAGACAACAAGCAAAAGAGACTTGTTTGGGCTAAAGAACACAAGGAATGGACATTAGACCAGTGGAAATCTGTGCTTTGGTCTGATGAGTCCAAATTTGAGATCTTTGGTTCCAACCACCGTGTCTTTGTGTGATGCAGAAAAGGTGAACGGATGGACTCTACATGCCTGGTTCCCACCGTGAAGCATAGAGGAGGAGGTGCGATGGTGTGGGGGTGCTTTGCTGGTGACACTGTTGGGGATTTATTCAAAATTGAAGGCATACTGAAGCAGCATGGCTACCACAGCATCTTGCAGCGGCATGCTATTCCATCCGGTTTGCGTTTAGTTGGACCATCATTTATTTTTCAACAGGACAATGACCCCAAACACACCTCCAGGCTGTGTAAGGGCTATTTTATCAAGAAGGAGAGTGATGGGGTGCTACGCCAGATGACCCGGCCTCCACAGTCACCAGACCTGAACCCAATCGAGATGGTTTGGGGTGAGCTGGACTGGAGTGAAAGCAAAAGGGCCAACAAGTGCTAAGCATCTCTGGGAACTCCTTCAATATTGTTGGAAGACCATTTCTGGTGACTACCTCTTGAAGCTCATCAAGAGAATGCAAAGAGTGTGCAAAGCAGTAATCAAAGCAAAAGGTGGCTACTTTGAAGAACCTAGAATATAAAACATATTTTTAGTTGTTTCACACTTTTTTGTTAAGTATATAATTCCACATGTGTTAATTCATAGTTTTGATGCCTTCAGTGTGAATGTACAATCATCATAGTCATGAAAATAGAGAAAAATCTTTAAATGAGAAGGTGTCCAAACTTTTGGTCTGTACTGTATATATATATACAGTGCCTACAAGTAGTATTCAAACCCCTGCAGATTTAGCTGGTTGACACATGCGGAAATAACTTGGCATTGTGACATTTGTACTGTAGATCAGCCTGGAAGTGGGAAATGCACTGCTGCAAAAATTTTTGTTTTAATTTTTTTTTTTTTTTTTTAAAAACGTTAAAAGTTAATTCTGAGTGTCATTTATTATTCAACCCTCAAACCACAAGAATTCTGTTTGGTCCCCCTAAAGTATTAAGAAGTAGTTCAGGCACCAAGAATAATGAGCTTCACATGTGTGGATTAATGATCTCTTTTGCCAGCCTTTTCTGACTATTTAAGACCCTCCCCAAACTTGTGAACAGCACTCATACATGGTCAACATGGGAAAGACAAAGGAGCATTCCAAGGCCATCAAAGACAAGATCGTGGAGGGTCACAAGGCTGGCAAGGGGTACAAAACCCTTTCCAAGGAGTTGGCCCTACCTGTCTCCACTGTTGGGAGCATCATCCGTAAGTGGAAGGCTTATGGAACTACTGTTAGCCTTCCACGGCCTGGACAGCCTTTGAAAGTTTCCTCCCGTGCCGAGGCCAGGCTTGTCCGAAGAGTCAAGGCTAACCCAAGGACAACAAGGAAGGAGCTCCGGGAAGATCTCATGGCAGTGGGGACATTGGTTTCAGTCAATACCATAAGTAACGTACTCCACCGCAATGGTCTCCGTTCCAGACAAGCCCGTAAGGTATCTTTACTTTCAAAGCGTCATGTCAAGGCTCGTCTACAGTTTGCTCATGATCACTTGGAGGACTCTGAGACAGACTGGTTCAAGGTTCTATGGTCTGATGAGACCAAGATCGAGATCTTTGGTGCCAACCACACACGTGACGTTTGGAGACTGGATGGCACTGCATACGACCCCAAGAATACCATCCCTACAGTCAAGCATGGTGGTGGCAGCATCATGCTGTGGGGCTGTTTCTCAGCCAAGGGGCCTGGCCATCTGGTCCTCATCCATGGGAGGATGGATAGCACGGCCTACCTGGAGATTTTGGCCAAGAACCTCCGCTCCTCCATCAAGGATCTTAAGATGGGTCGTAATTTCATTTTCCAACAAGACAACGACCCAAAGCACACAGCCAAGAAAACCAAGGCCTGGTTCAAGAGGGAAAAAGTCAAGGTGTTGGAGTGGCCTAGTCAGTCTCCTGACCTTAACCCAATTGAAAACTTGTGGAAGGAGCTCAAGATTAAAGTCCACATGAGACACCCAAAGAACCTAGATAACTTGGAGAAGATCTGCATGGAGGAGTGGGCCAAGATAACTCCACAGACCTGTGCCGGCCTGATCAGGTCTTATAAAAGACGATTATTAGCTGTAATTGCAAACAAAGGTTATTCCACGAAATATTAAACATAGGGGTTGTATAATAATTGACCCACACTTTTATGTTTAAAATTTATTAAAATTCAACTGAGCAACATAACTTTTTGTTTTTTAAGATTTATGCTTCTGTTAATAAATCCTACTCTTGTTTGCAGTTTGAAGGCTCTAACTTACTTGCATCTTATCAAACCAGCTAAATCTGCAGGGGGTTGAATACTACTTGTAGGCACTGTATATATACACACACACACACACACACACACACACACACACACACACACATAAATACATATATACACACTGCTCAAAAAAATTAAGGGAACACTCAAATAACACATCCTAGATCTAAATGAATGAAATATTCTCATTGAATACTTTGTTGTGTACAAAGTTGAATGTGCTGTCAACATAATCACACAAAAATCATCAATGGAAATCAAATTTTTGAACCAATGGAGGCCTGGATTTGAAGAGACCCCCAAAACGAAAGTGAAAACAAGTCAAAGTGAAAATCAAAAGAAGACAAAATTAAAGTGGTAACAAGTCAAAATGATGTTCAGTAGTGTGTGTGGCCTCCACGTGCCTGTATGACCTCCCTACAACGCCTGGGCATGCTCCTGATGAGGTTGCGGATGTTCTCCTGAGGGATCTCCTCCCAGACCTGGACTAAAGCATCCGTCAACTCCTGGACAGTCTGTGGTGTAACTGGAAGTTGGTGGATGGAGCGAGACATGCTGTCCCAAAAGTGCTCAATCAGATTCAGGTCTGGGGAACGGGCAGGCCAGTCCACAGCTTCAATGTAAAATGTTCTTTTAGTCTATAAACTTCTGACATGTCTCCGAATTTCCAAGCAATAAATTTTGTATTTATTTTCAGAAAATGAGAAATGGTCAAAATAACAAAAAAATGCAGTGCTTGCAAACCTCAAATAATGCTAAGAAAACATGTTCATAATCATTTAGAAACAACAATACTAATGTTTTAACTCAGGAAGAGTTCAGAAATCAATATTTTGTGGAATAACCATGCTTTTTAATCACAGCTTTCATGCGTCTTGGCATGCTCTCCACCAGTCTTTCATACTGCTTTTGGGTGACCTTATGCCACTCCTGGTGCAAAAATTTAAGCAGTTCTTTGTTTGATGGCTTATTCCTCTTGATTACCAGAGGTTTTCAATTTGGTTCAGGTCTGGACATTGGGCTGGCCATGACAGGAAATAACCTGCCCAATTCGAGCCTTGCTGAAGCATCCCCAGATCACCGATCCTCCAACAAATTTCACAGTGGGTGCAAGACACTTTGGCTTGTACACCTCTCCAAGTCTCCGTCTAACCATTAGATGACCAGGTGTTGGGCAAACCTGAAAATTAGACTCATAAGAGAAGATTACCTTACTCCAGTCCTCTATGGTCCAATCCTTATGGTCTTTGGCAAACTTCAGCCTGGTTCTCCTTTGCTTCTCATTGATGAAAGGCTTTTTCTAGCTTTACATGACTTGAGCCCTGCCTCTAGGAGCCTGTTACAAACTGTTCTTGCCATGCACTTCACCCCAGCTGTCATTTGCCATTCTTTTTGTAGGTCACTTGATGTCATCCTTCGGTTGCTGAGTGACATTCGAATAAGATGATGGTCATCCCAGTCAGTGGAGAGTCGTTTTCACCCTCTGCAGGTCTGTAGCTTTGTTGTCCCCAATGTCTGCTGCTTGACCTTTTCGCAATGGACTGCCATCTTAGAAATTTTAAGGATGGAGGCAACATGACGCTCACTGTATCCCTCTGCTAGTAAAGCCAGAATTGAGCCCTTCTTTTCCTCACTCAAGACTTTTCTTTTCAAATCCTTTGGCATGGTTAAAAGTTATTTTTTCATTCCTATTACTTTTGGGATATTACTAGCACTTGTTTTGCCATCCAGCTTGTCCTATTGCAAAAGGATTGTGAACACCACAGCACTGTTTTTTATACTTTCCTTCATTAAATAAGATTTGGTTCAGGTGACTGATCACCTAATCAGAAGCACATTAAGTAGAATGAGGTGTACTCTGGTTGGAATTCAACTGACACTGGAATGGAATGGCTGTCAGACATGTAGAGAAGCTGATTTTTATAAAACTGTGCGGTGGACTCTTAATTATTGCCAGAGCTGTATTTCTAGCTATAGATATACAGTGGGGAAATAAGTATTTGATCCCTTGCTGATTTTGTAAGTTTGCCCACTGACAAAGACATGAACAGTCTATAATTTTAAGGGTAGGTTAATTTTAACATTGGGAGATATATTATCAAAAATAAAATACAGAAAATCACATTGTATAAGTTATATAAATTTGCATTTTGCAGTGAGAAGTAAGTATTTGATCGGTCTGGCAAACCAGACTTCATACTTGGTGGCAAAACCCTTGTTGGCAAGCAGAGCAGTCAGATGTTTTTTGTAGTTGATGAGGTTTGCGCACATGTCAGGAGGAATTTTGGTCCACTCCTCTTTGCAGATGATCTCTAAATCATTAAGATTTTGAGACTATCGTTTGGCAACTCAGAGCTTTAACTCCCTCCATAAGTTTTCTATGGGATTAAGGTCTGGCGACTGGCTAGGCCACTCCATGACCTTAATGTGCTTCTTTTTGAGCCAATCCTTTTGTTGCCTTGGCTATATGTTTTGGGTCACTGTCTTGCTGGAAGACCCAGCCACGACCCATTTTTAATGTCCTTGTGGAGGGAAGGAGGTTGTCACTCAGGATTTTACGGTACATGGCTCCATCGATTCTCCCATTGATGCGATGAAGTAGTCCTGTGCCCTTAGCAGAGAAACACCCCCAAAGAATAATGTTTCCACCTCCATGTTTGACAGTGGGGACTGTGTTCTTTGGGTCATAGGCAGCATTTCTCTTCCTTCAAATACGGTGAGTTGAGTTAATACCAAAGAGCTCAATTTTTGTTTCATCTGACCACAGCACCCTCTCCTAATCACGCAAAGAATCATCCAGGTTTTCATTGGCAAACTTCAGACGGGCCTGCACATATGCCTTCTTGAGCAGGGGGACCTTGCGGGCACTGCAGGATTTTTAACCTTTACAGCAGTGTTTCTCAACTCCAGTCCTCAGGACCCACCAACAGGTCATGTTTTCAGGATTTCCTTAAGGTACTGCCACACTAAACAATCCGCTAGCGATCACGATAACGACGCATACTAATGCGATCGCTAGCGGGATTGTTTCTATATCGCTAAATGCAGCCACATTTAGCGATATAGTTAACGACGCTATCGCCGTTAGCGATCTTCTTAACGACTTTAGCGGTACAAAAGTACCGCTAAATCGCTAAGAAAAGGTGCCACACTAGCGATATATACTTACCCAGCGGGAGCGCCGACGAGAAAATAGGGTCCGGAACGATTCCAGCGACGAGCGAGATCACAGCAGGAAGCTCGTCGCTGGCAGCTGCCGCACTGAACAACATCGCTAACGGGATCGCTAAATAGTGATGTTTTTTAGCGATCCCGTTAGCGATATTGTTCAGTGTGGCATACCCTTTAGTATTGCAAAGGTGATGGAATTAATGCTTGAACAGGTGATAAAATAATCACCTGTGCAATACCAAGGAAATCCTGAAAGGATGACCTGTTGGTGGGTCCTGAGGACTGGAGTTGAGAAACACTGCTTTACGGCGTAATGTGTTACCAATGGTTTTCTTGTCGACTGTGGTCCCAGCTGCCTTGAGATCATTACCAAGTTCCCCTGTGTAGTTTTAGGCTGATCTCTCACCTTCCTCATGATCAAGGATACCCTATGAGGTGAGATTTTGCATGGTGCCCCAGATCGATGTTGAGTGACAGTCCTTTTGTATTTCTTCCATTTTTTTACGGGATCAAATACTTATTTCCCCACCGTATCTATCTATCTATAGATAATCACTTATATTTGTTTTGTGTGTGTAAACATTATATGTGAACATGGTATGTGATAATATGGCATTCAATGGAGTACGTAAAAGAAGAGGTTGGACAAAGAAATGACATGAAAATTATTTTTTTGTTAAATAACTTTTTTTTAGCTTACAAAAAACGTATACAAATCCGCATGGAAAAAATGCATGAAAATACACATCAAAAGCGTGGATTTTTACCTGCGTTTTTTGCTAAGAGAGGCAGAATCTGCGCAGAAAATTCCACAGGCAAATCCACAACGTGTGCACATACTGTTAAAACAATCCCAAAGCACTTCAGAATCCATCATAACAGCAATCATAAATGGTTCAAAGTGCGAGGGATTGATTAGATACCTTTGGGTATTAGGGCGGGTAACTACAAAAGAGAACTTCTAAAAATAGAAACTAAATGGATGGTGGTTCTGGATACTGTTGCCCCCAAGGGCTTAAATGAATATGTGAGTTTCAAACCCTTTTTAGATTAGCGCAAATTTTAACATTAATGTTTTGGTTTACTGTCTGTCAGTTTTTTGTTTCCCTTTTTAGTGATTTTCCTACCCCTTTGATCAGGGTTCCCCAACTCCAGTCCTCAAGGTCCACCAACAGATCATGTTTTCAGGATTTCTTTAGTATTGCTCAGGTGCTAATTGCATCACCTGTGCAATACAAAGGAAATCCTGAAAACATGACCAGTTGGTGGGCCTTGAGGACTGGAGTTGGGGAACCCTGCCTTTGATGATTGATTTGGTGACTGTTGCTGTTTTTCTAAATACCGAATTTTTTGGACTATAAGACGCACCGGACCATAAGACACATCCCAAATTTTTAGAAGGAAAATAGGGAAAAAAAAATAATGTGTCAAATGGGGGTCCGTCTTACAGTCCGAATTTAGGTTACCAGCAAAGAGATCAGCACAGGTAGAGGAGTGGTCACAGGGTCGTTCGGTGGTCCAGGCTGGTGCGGGGGTGGTGCTCTGTGTTGCAGGGGTGCTCTGTGGGGTGGCTGTGTCTGTGGGGTGGCTGTGGTCTGTGGGGTGGCTGTGGTCTGTGGGGTGGCTGTGGTCTGTGGGGTGGCTGTGGTCTGTGGGGTGGCTGTGCTCTGTGGGGAGACTGTGCAATATATGGTACTCACAAATCCCATAGCGGTGGTCCCAATGCAGCTTCCTGTGCTCTGTGGTGTCGGGGCAGTAGCGGGGCTCTGTGCTGCGTGGGGGGCTCCACCGGCATTTCGCTCTTAGCCGGTAAGCCCCCGCAGCTGCGACGCGGTGGCCTCAAGAAACATGGCCGCCAGGGGCCTCCGGTGGCGGTCCCGACGCAGCCTTCCGTGCGGTGGTGTCGGGGCAGCAGTGGGCTCTGTGCTGCGCTCCCTCCTGCAACGCGGTGGCGTCCTCAAACATGGCCGCCAGGGGCCTCCGGTAAGATAGCCGCCGAATCTCATTCAAGTCTTGGCAACGAGATCTCTTCCCGAGATCTCGTCTCCCGAGATCTCAGGACAAGATCTCGGGAGAAGAGATCTCGTTGCAGAGACTTGAATGAGATTCTGCGGCCATCTTACCGGAGGCCCCTGGCGGCCATGTTTAAGGACGCCACCGCATTGCAGGAGGGAGCGGAGCTGCGGGGGGCTTCCGGCTAAGAGCGAAATGCCAGCGGAGCCCCCACGCAGCACAGAGCCCGCTGCTGCCCCTACAACACCCCATGGAAGGCTGCGTCGGGACTGCCACCGGAGGCCCTGGCTGCCATCTATCAGGAGGCCGCAGCAGCGGAGCTGCGGGGGGCTTTCCGGCTAAGAGGGAAATGCCGGCGGAGCCCCCCACGCAGCACAGAGCCCCGCTGCTGGCCAGACACCACCGCACCACAGGGAGGTTGCCACCGCCACCGGGACCGCTGCCGCCGGATTTTTAGGTATGTTGGGACCATAAGACGCACCCCCATTTTCCCCCAAATTTTGGGGGAAAAAAGTGCGTCTTATGGTCCAAAAAATACGGTACTTACTTGTGCATTTTTAGCTTTCAGTACATTCATCAGCATCCATTTTTCTTGACTGGTAACTTGGTTAGTTATTGACATTGGGATGAATGATACATCTTTTGAACAGTGGAATCGGAACATTATTTTAGGCCATCAACGTATTACAGAGAGTATTTATATTATGTATTAAGATATTTTTTATAATAAAAATAGTCTATTTTCTCATATGTATGTGTGTGCACATTGATATTATATATGATTATTACACAATCATGCGAATATGCACCTTTGGAACTTATTTAATCACATGTGTGGTGTCATTGATATGGTAATATTTATGATTAGGACTTTCATATTTTTATGTTTTTCATGGATGTATTATTCCTAAGTATAATTTTACGGTTCATACGGCCTTGTTTTGGTGTAATCTGGATGTTTATGTAGCTGGTTCTATGGACATGGCCATATAAGGCTATAGACAAATATAATTTCATTTTTTTCACACGGCTTTGCCTCTAGTATTATTCTAAAGTTTAATAGTATGGTAAATGTATTTGGTTGTATAGATTTTGCTATGTATATGTGGCCCTTTGAGCAGCAGCTATGTCTGGTTCTAACTATATTCCTCCCCTTTAGCCTGTTTTTTTTATATGGGTGCTTTAGTAATGTAGTGACCTATACTGCCCCTGTTTAACAGTCCCAGGGATGTTACATAGGGGTGGCAATTAGTGATGAGCGAGTATACTCATTGCTCGGGTTTCCTGATCATGCTCGGGTGGTCTCCGAGTATTTGGAAGTGCTCGGAGATTTAGATTCTATTGCCGCAGCTGCATGATTTATGGCTGCTGGACAGCTTGAATACATGTGAGGAATGCCTGTTTGTGAAGGAATCCCCGCATGTATTCAAGCTGTTAAATAGCCGCAAATCAAGCAGCTATGGCAACAGAAAGTGAATCACTGAGCACTTCCGAGCAACGAGTATATTCGCTCATCACTAGTGGCAATCCTTTTAGGGTATGTTTCCACGTTCAGGATGGCAGGCGTTTTTGGACGGAGCGGAAATTCTGCTCCGCCCAAAGCCCCGCCCCCTTCTGAACGTGCGGTGAATCCGGATGTGTTCATTGACACATCCGGAATCACCGCTGCCCTACATAGGACTGTGTTATTTACCTTGCGGCGACGGAGCGTCGCCGGAAGGTAAAAGGACATGCTGCCATCTGAAGACGCGCCGCATGTCCGGTTACGCAGGTCGGACGCCTGTGTGTTTTAATGCATAGTGGAGACGGGATTTCATGAAATCCCCTCCACTATGCTGTAACATCTGGACGCTGCGTGTTTGACGCTGCGGCTGTACACAGCGTCAAAAACCCAGCATTTCCTGAACATTGAAACATACCCTCAGGCTATTTTGCACACGTTTAGAATTGTTTGCAGAATTTTCCTGATCAAAACCGGACTCCTTTCCCAGGAAATCAGCACGCACTTTTTTGCGTTTTTTGTCTCGGTTTTTGAGTGTTTTTTGTGCGGATTTTTTGCAGTTTTCTTTCCGGAGCATCCTAATTCAATAACATAGCGGCAAATCTGCAGATTTTCTACAAAATTAATGAACATGCTGCATTTTTTTCAGCTATGCGTTTTTTTTGTAGAAAAAAACGCAGCATGTGCACAAAAATTGCAGAATGTATTCTAATAATGGAATACTTAATGTATGCGTTTAAGCGTTTTTGCAGCAGAAAACCACTGCAAAAACTCTAAAAAAAAAAAAACGTGAAAAATCCTGAACGTGTGCACATAGCCTTAATGTTATTATCTGGAATTTCTGTTGGTTGGGTCTTAGACAGGTCTTTCATGTGTCTCATCATCTGGTGATTCAGTTTAATGCAGTTAATTACGATTACTTGGCCGAATCATGTTAGTGTGTGACGTGCATGCGCTGTGGCGGGGGATGCTCTATAATTATGTCTAACCAACTCAAGAAAATGGAGTTCTATACATATGTATAAAAAATATATATTTTTATTTGGTATTTGTTAAAATAATAACATGAATAAAAACACACAATGGTGTATTCAATAAAACCCTAGTACAGATTGCATGGGACCAGAGCATCTAATAAATGCATTTAGTATATAGCATAACAAATATATATACAATTTAATATAAGTGCGTAAAATATACACAAATTATTATAAGAAAATAAGTGACATATAATGTAGATATCTCAATATGTGTTCACAATATGTTTCTCCAAATCACAGCAGTCCCAGAATGTCGGATGCCGACAATTTCGTTCTTCACAACAAAGTTCATGAATATCTTCTCCAGCTCAATAGCTCATAATTACATATATCATTTAAAAAGCCAGATTTTGGAAAAACCTAATTCTAGTGCAAGACAAGAAAAAAATAGTTAATAATAATGAATAAGAGGAACAAACATATGTATGAATGGATAATAAATAATAATGAAAAATGAAAAATAAAATAAAAATCTGAATAAAAAGAATATATAAAAATTTTTTTATTACCTATATAAATATAAAAAAAATAAAAAAATAATTACATCTATTAAACCAGATATTAATAATATAAAAGAAAAATAGGTGGAACAAAGCACCTCACAAAAATGGGGCAAAGCTTAATTTCTCATTTAACCCCATAAGGGTCATTGAATCCAATTCCACAATCCATTTACATTTGGTTTGTGCTAATAGACACTTGATGTTTCCACCTCTACTACCACTATGCACCTGGTCAATACCAATGACCAGCAATCCCGTAGGATCGCCATTATGCATTGTGCGAAAGTGTTTTGGGAGGGTTTTGAGGGTACTTATATCTTCAACTTTTTTACAATTGGATATGTCACTAACATGTTCTATTACACGTATGCGGAGCTGACGGGAGGTCAACCCTACATACATCTTGGAACAAGGCCATGTGGCCAGATAGATAACATGAGTACTGCTACAGCTAATGTGATGTCGAACCTGAAAAACCCTCTTTCCATTTGATGAATTAAATTCTGTACCCCTAACAATGTTCTTATGAGTACAGGCCAGACAATCCCCGCATGGATAACATCCCCATGTCGGTTGTCTATTGTTGGGATTTAAGGGATTTACAGTTTTGGCAACATAATGACTCTTAACTAAGAGATCTTTAATGCTTTTACCTCGCCTTGCTGTAAATTGTGGTTGGTCTGGGATATTGCGAGCCAAAATGAGGTCTGTCAGTAGGACCGACCAATGTTTACCGATTATTTCTTGTATCCGCTTCCAATAGTAATTATAGGTGGAAATATATCTGACCTTTGGGTCAGCTGATGTTTTTTCTTTGTATTAAATAATAATTGGTGTCGGTTAATTTTTTTTGCCCTCACATATCCATTTTTTATACAGCGATTACTGTAAACACGTGACCTAAGTCTATTTTTTAAGTCCTCTGGTTGTACCTCAAATTTCTGATCAGTTGAGCAGATCTGCTTCATCCTGAGAAATTGACCAACTGGGATGGCTTTAATAGTGTGTGAGGTATGGGAGGATGATGCATTTAATAATGAATTCACAGATGTCTCTTTCCTGAATACATCTGTATGCACCACTCCCCCTTCATCAACCTTCAACACTATATCTAGAAAATCAATTTTTTTCTGATGAGCTTTGTATGTTAATCTAATATTGTATGGATTTGAATTGAGTTGACCCATAAACTCCAAAATGCCGGATTCACTGCCCTGCCAAATGAAAAAAGATGTTGTCTATATACCTATGCCAACACAGCACCCGGTCACCATGAGATACCTCATCCAAAAGGAAGAGCGATCTCTCACAGTACCAGAGAAACAGGTTGGCATAGTCAGGGGCACAAGCAGCCCCCATGGCAGTCCCCCGTTTTTGTAAATAGTATCTGTCCTTGAAGACAAATACATTATGGGTCAAAACAAAATGTAAAATCTCCATAACAAAATCACATAATTCGCCATCCCAGTTGCTATTCTCCAGGAAGAAGCGGACCGCCCTAATACCATCATCATGAGAAATGCATGTATACAATGATTCAACATCAGCTGTAACAGCCACATGTGCTGTTCCAAGATAACCCCCTCCAATTTAGTAAGCATATCTGTAGTATCACGCACATATGACGGCAAGGTCTCCACCATAGATTTTAAATATAAATCCCCGAATTTGCAAGCCAAATCACACAGACTGTCAATGCTGGAGACAATTGGCCTTCTGGAAGGATTTACAGAGTCTTTATGGATCTTTGGTAACAAATATAGGGTTGGAATTTTAGGATATTCCACCCTTAGACCATCCAATACTTTTTTATTAATAATTCCCAAATCAAATGCATTTTGTAAGATTTTATCAAATTCCAATTTATATGAGTCTATCGGGCAATAAGACAGTCGAGTGTGTAAGTGTCCTTACAACTCAGCTGTCTAAAAGCCTCTTTCTCATATTTGATGGTCGGCCAAATCACAACATTACCCCCCTTGTCAGCCGCCTTGATGACATCATCCATACTTCTAAGTTCCTTCAATGCCTCACGCTGAAGCCGGGACAAATTGTCCCTGGTAACATGACATGGGATTTTTTAAAATCCTCTAACACTAGTTTAGTAAAAATCTCTACCTGTGGGCATAATGACAAAGGGGGGAATGCTCGCGATCGTCGCATAATTGATTTGGGAAATGTACCTTGTGCTTCAGACTCTTGCTCTCTTAATAGATCCTCCAAAATGGCCAATGCCTCCTTCTCAGCAATGGTTGTTAATCCATGTTCGTATCCTTCTCTCTTATCATGCAACTTCTTAAGAATTAATGTGCGTGAGAAAAGATGCAAATCTTTCATTGCTGAAAAATGTCTCTTGACGTCATCTGGGGATTTCCCCATGACGTGCGTGCTTGGTGAATGCCGGGAGGCGGCGTGTCCTCCAGTTGTGACGTCGGGGCGCATGCGCACCAAAGACACGCCATACAAATTGTGCTCATTATGAAAAGCCGGCTTTTGGAGTCTTGCTGTATTCCCTTTTGATAAAGCAAACGTGAAACGCGAGTCAGGGGTGGCACGTGGCTCCAGGGCACTGCACCGTATGGGTAAGCATTGTAGCACCTATCTTGGGTACTAAACTCTTTATTTTTTTGGCGATTTGAGGACTCATACATTTGGAGTTCATCTGTGTGATTGAAACGTCGTTTTATTGTATTTGCCTGTGCTTTTGTTAACCCATTCAGACTAACATTCATCTCACATTGGATATGCATTATATTTTGTTGCTGCTATATACTAAATGCATTTATTAGATGCTCTGGTCCCATACAATCTGTACTAGGGTTTTATTGAATACACCATTGTGTGTTTTTATTCATGTTATTATTTTAACAAAAATCAAATAAAAATATATATTTTATACATATAGAAAACAAGATCTGAACTGAAAAAGTAAGTTGATGTGTATGCAAAATGTAAATGCATATTAACACATGACCATTACACAGAAAACCAGGCACAAAAAACAAATGTCCTAAAATAAAATAAATAAAAAAATTTTTTGCAAAAATTGCGTGAAGGTAGTAATAATTACAAGGGTATTTAGTAAACATAATTTTTATCAAAAGAATGTACAAGCCATCCCGCCACGTCAAGGCAACCCTTTGTGGGACAGTCCTACTCTAATATTAAAAACCTTTCCACTTGTCAAGTGACGTAAATGTGAACAAGGCAGAGGGACTGAACCCACCAGTTGAAGCACAGGCCAGACAGGATGGATTTCTCAACTCAGAAACAGGGCGGTCCCACCCTTATATGCACAAGATGCACTCTGAACTATATAGGAAACTAATTCTGAACTGAAAAAGTAAGTTGATGTGTATGCAAAATGTAAATGCATATTAACACATGACCATTACACAGAAAACCAGGCACAAAAAACAAATGTCCTAAAATAAAATAAATAAAATCCTTCTCTCTTATCATGCAACTTCTTAAGAATTAATGTGCGTGAGAAAAGATGCAAATCTTTCATTGCTGAAAAATGTCTCTTGACGTCATCTGGGGATTTCCCCATGACGTGCGTGCTTGGTGAATGCCGGGAGGCTGCGTGTCCTCCAGTTGTGACGTCGGGGAGCATGCGCACCAAAGACACGCCATACAAATTGTGCTCATAAAAAGCCGGCTTTTGGAGTCTTGCTGTACTCCCCTTTGATACAGCAAACGCGAGTCAGGGGTGGCACGAGACTCCAGGGCACCACGGCACTGCACCGTATGGGTAAGCATTGTAGCACCTATCTTGGGTACTAAACGCTTTATTTTTTTGGTTGAAGACTCATACATTTGGAGTTCATCTGTGTGATTGAAACGTCATTTTATTGTATTTGTCTGTGCTTTTGTTAACCCATTCAGACTAACATTCATCTCATATTGGATATGCATTATATTTTGTTGCTGCTATATACTAAATGCATTTATTAGATGCTCTGGTCCCATACAATCTGTACTAGGGTTTTATTGAATACACCATTGTGTGTTTTTATTCATGTTATTATTTTAACAAATATAAAATAAAAATATATATATTTTATACATATGTATAGAACTCCATTTTCTTGAGTTGGTTAGTTGTATTTTGGAGTATACATTTTTGTCCTATTTGATTATTGGTGTGGTAGATGAAGCAAAATTGTATCCATTTGGATTGTATATATTTACATACACCATTCTCTTTTTTTGTGCTGCCATTTCTTTATTGTTAATTGTTCTGTGTTATTCACAGCATTTGATTCCAGACAAATGGACTTCAGAGCCAGGGATTCATCATGGCTCAACAAAATGAATGAAGTGTTTAAAGATGACCCTAGTACTATTCTTAATTCTAATTCTAGAGAAAATCAAGAATTGATTTATAAATTAAAATCGTTATTACACAGGAGAATGAGGACATGGTGGAACAAGGGTTTTTTAGAGAAATATATAACCAAGGGGTTAATACCCCGAGGATTACGAATACAGGTGTTCCCTCTTTTGAAACTGATTTACCATGGTTCAGGAATGGATGGGAGGAATTCTCCAGTAATTGCTCAAAAGGGTTCATGGAGCTTCTTCTTAAATTCAATGAATTAACCCTTTGTGATGTGGAGAAGGAGATTGATATAATTCAGGCCTCCCTAAAAAGAGATTTGACTCCTGAAGCCATGAAAAAATGTAATGAGGATCTTGAAAAAGATTTTGTGAAGTGGGAAAATGAAATTATAACTACTAAATCTAAGAAATTCCAGAGGGATGTTCTTGATTTCCAGAGAAATCAATTGAATAGATGGAGATCAAGTAGGAATAGAACCCGTTCCATTTCTAGAGCACGTTCAGAAACAGTTTCATCTGTTACATCAGGAGAAGACATGGACTGCAATATTTCACAGGGAAATAATCATTTCCATAATAAATGGAGAGGTCAAAATACAAGACATCAGGAATTCACTAGGGGACGCTTCCCTGTTAAACCTAAAGTCCCTGCACCTTGCCAATCTGATAAGAAAAAGAAATCAGGAACATTAGAGGTACCGTATATACTCGTGTATAAGCCGAGATTTTCAGCACCTTTTTTCGTGCTGAAAATGCCCCCTCGGCTTATACACGAGTCATTGGGCAGAAACCAGCGGGGGAGGGGGTGCCGCGGCAGGAGCCGGTGGCTAGGACATCATACTCACCCCTCCCCGTGCCATCGCTGAACGTCCCCGCAATCCTGCGTTGTACCTGGCTTCCCTGCAGCCCTCCTGTGCTGAGCGGTGACGTATACCGCTCATTAAGGTCATGTAATATGGACGCGACGCCACTCCCATAGGCGTGGCATCCATATTCATGGCCTTAATGAGCGGTATTACGTCACCGCTCAGCACAGGAGAGCTGCATGAAGCCAGGGAGAACGCAGGATTGCAGTGACATTCAGCGATGGCACGGGGAGGGTGAGTATGATGGAGGAGGATGGGGGAGCATGGAGGAGAGGACAAGGAGCACGGAGCAGGACGGGGGAGAGAACGGTGGACGGGGGAAGCATGGAGGAGGACAATGAGCACGGAGCAGCACGGGGGAAGGATGGAGGGCACAGAGGAGCACGGAGCAGGACGGGGGAGAGGATGGAGGGCACAGAGGAGCACGGAGCAGGACGGGGGGAGAGGATGGAGGGCACAGAGAAGCATGGAGCAGGACGGGGGGGCACAGGAGGAGGAGAAGGAATGGGGGAGCACAGCGGAGGATGGAGCAGGAGGGGGGGAGTACAGAGGAGAATGGGGGAGCACAGAGCTGGATGGGGGAGCAAGGAGCAGGACGGGGGCAGCACAGAGCAGGACGGCAGTTTATACACCCGGCTTATACACGAGTCAATAAGTATTCTGTCCCCGGGGCCTGTGGCTGTAAATATGGCTCTGTGAGATGCCGGATCTCTTTCATCTTACTTACAATTGGCGACGATCGCAGATAGCTTAACTCAGCTGCCGGCACACATGTTATGAAGAATCCAGAAGAGACTTTGATTTCTTTAAGAATTCTTGTTGAATGCATACAAACAGCAGCAGGTAAAAAAGACTTTCTTCAGACAGACTGAAAACACATGTGAATCTGATAAAATCAAGATGGAGAATGAAACACAGGAGAAAGAAGAAGGAAATGACATCACACCAGAAGAGGGAGACAGAAGGGACAAACTTGATGTAAAGGGAGGATTTCAGCTATGCAAACACAGGGACACATAGCAACAGTAAACAATATGAGAGACTGCAATACAGCATGTAAAATACACAGGACAGTCTGTAAAATGTCTCATTCATGGGACATAACACTCCCCGTCTGAAATCTATAGATTTCATAATTTTATGATGTCCACTGGAGATGTCACTGTAGACCTGAAAGACAAAAGGAAAAAACAAGCATGCAGTCCTCAACAGCGGAATAGTCCAAGTCCAAACGAAAACCCATCTTCGGATTGGGGAAGCAGCAACGTGCAAACACTTCCACCAACCCAATAATCCGCTGGAGAAAGTTAAAATATTACAATGTTCCAACACAGCTGGAGGAGTATATGGCGGTAGGCTCCCCGCCGTGAGCTGAGTTCAGAGACGAAGCTAAGATCATGTGACTCCTGCTCGAAGGAGCCAGCAGATGATTTGCCTGAAATGTATGTCAGCAGATAGGATGGCTGACCAGCTGAAAGGATGTCCAGGGTAAAGAGAGCTCAGCTTCTGTACCTTTTTGCCGGTTTCTGAAGCGCTGGGAGAGGCTCCTGCAGCTGTAGTCTTCGTAGACACGTCGTAGGAAAGGTAGACTTGTCTCTTGATGATGGTTGAAAGAGTCTTTACAGAACTACGGGGCAGGACTTGTTGTAAGGCCTTTAGAGACTTCTTCGCCGTCTCCCATCTTTGCTGTCTCTGAGATGGTAGCATAGTGTTCCCGTTGATATCCGGAGTAGCAAGCTGTCTCAGTGGTACCCTGCCTAGAACTGCGATGGGTGTCTTAAACCCGAGAGGACCGTCGATGCTGTTTTCAACAGGCGAAGCTCCTCGTTTGATAGCAAGTTCCTTACAGGGTGATGCTTGGGAAGTGAACGTGTCTTGTTCAACATCCGCCAGTGAGCTGAGGCTGAATTGCGTGGGGAAAACGCTGGCACCATCGGTCAGAGGTAGGCTGTTGAGAGAGCGGCTCTCACTCTGAGCACTGAAGTCTAGCATGGCTTCGGTTTGACCAGGCTTGTGATGGAGATAGGTATCAAAGGTTGGGAACTTAGCAGTTACTTGCTGTGGATCCCTTGGCAACTTAGTCTTTGCTGGAAGAGAAGGTGAGGGAGCTACCCAGCTGTTATAGTTGTCTTCGGTGGGTTTGACGCTCATGACCCTGATGATCACTTTGTCTCCCTCTGTAGGTAGTAAGTTGTTGTCCTTGGTTGAAGGATCGAATGCTGTTATCTCGAGGTTGTAGTCTCGAGGATAAAGCGGACTTGAAATATCGGATGGTTGCCGTTGACACGTAGTGTCGTTTGACTTCTCCTTTATCCATTGGTGACGTGAGTATGACAGGGAGGACAAGTCGTTGTCATCCGACGTGATAATGGTTTTGTAAGAGGAGATGTCGTTCTGATTCTTTGTCTGGTCACTACAGACGTTGCCAATGATGACCCAGCCCAGCTCGAGGCGCTGGGCATATGGTTCATTGAGTAGTCCGTGGATTTGTTGACGCATCTTGTGCAATCGTATAATGTCTCTGCCGAGGAGAATTAGGATGTCTGCCTTATCATCCAGGGGTGGCATCTCTTTGGCTATCATTCTGAGATGAGGATGCTGAAGAGCGACTTCTGGTGTTGGGATTTCTTCCCTATTGAATGGTATTTGGTTACACTCTACAAGCGTGGGTAGTGGTATCTCCGTGGCGCCTTTCTCAAGAGAAGTTTTTATGAGGCCACTGGCCCTTCTTCCAGAGGTTTGTAAAACGCCGCTGCAGGTGCCCAAGGTGTAGGGATAGACGTCTCCTTTTAAGTCAAACAAGTCAAAGAGTTCCGACCTGGCTAATGATTTGTTGCTCTGGTCATCCAGGCTAACGTACACCTTGACTGCCTTCTCTGGATGGCCCTTGGGATACACCCATGACAGGCAAATCTTCGCACAGGACTTGTCTCGAAGACCTTCTCCACAGACATCGGTGCATGAGGAAGATACTGCAACATGGCTTGTCACTTGGTCTGTACTCTCCCCGCCATGGCTTGTGGTGGGAGAAGGTGAAGACGCAGAGTCAGGCTGTGATGGATGGAGCGCCTGTACGTGGTCTTCGCTGTCGCACTCTAGACACTTGATGGGGATGACACAGTCCTTAGCAAGATGTTCGGTAGAGGCGCAGCACCTGAAGCATACTCCAAACTTCTTCAAGAGCTCCTTTCGTTCTTGAAGGGGCTTCTTCCTGAAGCCGATGTACTTCTTCAGGGGATGTGGCAGTTTGTGAATTGGACACTGGCGATTAGGATTCTCAACCTTCTCACCTTTGTCGCTCTTATCTTGTGATACTGAAGGTGCCGGAAGAACATCAGTCTTCTTGATGGACATTGGAGCTTGGTGGTTCCTGTAGTTAAGACGTGGACTGTCGTGTTTTGTAGATGAAACAGGGTCGCTGTGTTCTCCATAGAAAAAACTTGGATCAGTCTTACAGTCTGCAATGTTTTCGATGAACTCGCAGAAGTAGGAAAATGGAGGGAAGGAGACTTGGTTTTCCCTTTTGTATTTTGATCCAAGCATGGCCCACTTATTTTGGATATTGGACGGCAGCTTGGAAACTATTGGGGTTACCCCATGAGCAGTGTCCAGGTAGCTGAGGCCAGGAAGGTATGGGTCTGCTTTGGCCAGCTGAAGCTCTAACAGGAGGTCGCTGAGCTCTTGGAACCTTGTACTGTCTTTATTAGATACCTTTGGAAAATCCTCTAGTCGTTTGAACAGGGCCCTTTCTATGACCTCAGGACTGCCATAGCTTCTTTCTAGCCTCTTCCATGCAGCAGTGAGACCAGCAATGGGATTACTGATGTGGACAGATTTAAGTCTCTTGACCCGATCCGTGGATTGTGGCCCAAGCCACCTGATTAGCAGGTCTAGCTCTTCAGCGGCGGTGATGCCGAGATCACTGATCGTGGTTTCAAAGGTACACTTCCAACCCCTGTAGTTCTCAGGTTTATCGTCAAACTCTGTAAGACCGGTCTTAGTTAGATCGCGCCGAATCATGTACCTTGCGAGGCCAGTCATATCAGCATTCTCCGATTTTGGAAGGACCGATGCTGGCTGGATAGCTTTGTTCATACAGTCTGTGATTTGACCTGGGAATGCAGGTATATATGGGGCAGCGTAGGCGTTCAGTCCATTAACTGGCTTAATGAGCTTAGTTTCTGCCACACATGGGACTGGAATTGTGTGATTGACCGGAGTGTGGTGACTGGCCTGCATATTGGCCTGTATGTAGGATTCTGAGTATAAGATTTGGTGATTTGCAGGTTTCTGGTACATTTCGGTGCACAGAGGTGGATCAGGATACAAGATTGGCAGCGTATTGTAATTGTATTGACCTTGGGTGCAGGATGGGGATAAACGCTCTGTGTCCTGTTGCCTCAGGGGAGCATCAGTGTGGTCAGGAAGGATTGCAGGAGCAGGGATAGCACTGTGTTGGCTTTGTACATAGTCTCTAGTACGCTTAAGAGGGTCTTCAGTATCAAAAACACTTAAACTGATGCTGTCTCTTTGGCTCCCACTGATGGCTTGTTCCAGGACCTTTAACTTTGCCATGGCTATGGCGTGTTGGCGTTCCTTCTCTAGGGCCTCTAGGGCAGCTTGTATTTTAGTGGCCTCTAGGGCAGCTTGTATTTTAGTTGCCTCAGTTTTCATTTCAGTTTCCTTTTGAGCAAAGGCAGCTTGTATTTTACGTGCTTTTATGAGCTGTTCGCTGAGGGTTGAGGATTTTGAAGAGCGTGACTTAGATGTTCGCTTTGATTGTCTGGCAGAGCCAGAAATGCAAGATGACATCTCGGCTATTAGTGCGATTCTTGCCTCTGTTTTGGCTTTTATATCGCGCACCATGCTTTCTCTCTCAGAGTTAAGTTTTTGGAAAGCTTGCAGCTCTTTGCAGGTAACTGATGGGTTAAGTCTTTTTAACACTGGATATATTGGTCTGTTATTTCTGCATAACATTGATAATCTGAACACAGTTGTGCGAGAGCTCCCTCCAGTGGTCGTTGGAGAGAAGCAGGCTGAGATAGGCTATTTATGTGCCATAAGAGTTTTTGCCATAGCTCTGCTGTTGCACGGAGAAGATCATGTTTACTGGATTCTAGATTCTCCCTTATTTTCCATGTTGGCTTTCTGAGACATCTAG
Source organism: Oophaga sylvatica (assembly GCA_033576555.1). Classification (NCBI taxonomy): domain Eukaryota; kingdom Metazoa; phylum Chordata; class Amphibia; order Anura; family Dendrobatidae; genus Oophaga; species Oophaga sylvatica. Next base: position 153,665,480 of record JARQOD010000009.1, read on the forward strand.
CCTTCTCACTAAATGGTGGATCAGGGTCTATGCACTCTTCCTCTGACAATGGGTCTGGCAGAGACCATGTAGTCATTCCTTCAGCCATCCTGCTTCACAGGGAGAAGGGGAGCTGTATAGACTCTTATATGTTGAGAGCGATGCTCTGCAGGAAGTTCTGTAGCTTTATAGAAGCTATGTGTTTTACAGATGAATCTGATAAGTCTTTTTTACTATTCTGTCCCCGGGGCCTGTGGCTGTAAATATGGCTCTGTGAGATGCCGGATCTCTTTCATCTTACTTACAATTGGCGACGATCGCAGATAGCTTAACTCAGCTGCCGGCACACATGTTATGAAGAATCCAGAAGAGACTTTGATTTCTTTAAGAATTCTTGTTGAATGCATACAAACAGCAGCAGGTAAAAAAGACTTTCTTCAGACAGACTGAAAATACATGTGAATTTGATAAAATCAAGATGGAGAATGAAACACAGGAGAAAGAAGAAGGAAATGACATCACACCAGAAGAGAGAGACAGAGAGACAGAAGGGACAAACTTGATGTAAAGGGAGGATTTCAGCTATGCAAACACAGGGACACATAGCAACAGTAAACAATATGAGAGACTGCAATACAGCATGTAAAATACACAGGACAGTCTGTAAAATGTCTCATTCATGGGACATAACAATAAGTTTTCCCAGTTTTTTGTGGCAAAATTAGGTGGGTCGGCTTATACACGGGTGGGCTTATACACGAGTATATACGGTAATTAACTTATCCAACCACAGACTGTCTAATGCACAACTTGAAGCACTATCTTTGGGTTTAACGTTTGTGCCTAATAATTCATTCAATTATTTTTCAGCAATGAAAGATTTGCATCTTTTCTCAAGCAAATTAATTCTTAAGAAGTTGCATGATAAGAGAGAAGGATACGAACATGGATTAACAACCATTGCTGAGAAGGAGGCATTGGCCATTTTGGAGGATCTATTAAGAGAGCAAGAGTCTGAAGCACAAGGTACATTTCCCAAATCAATTATGCCACGATCGCGAGCATTCCCCCCTTTGTCATTATGCCCACAGGTAGAGATTTTTACTAAACTAGTGTTAGAGGAATTTAAAAAATCCCATGTCATGTTACCAGGGACAATTTGTCCCGGCTTCAGCGTGAGGCATTGAAGGAACTTAGAAGTATGGATGATGTTGTCATCAAGGCGGCTGACAAGGGGGGTAATGTTGTGATTTGGTCGACCATCAAATATGAGAAAGAGGCTTTTAGACAGCTGAGTTGTAAGGACACTTACACACTCGACTGTCTTATTGCCCGATAGACTCATATAAATTGGAATTTGATAAAATCTTACAAAATGCATTTGATTTGGGAATTATTAATAAAAAAGTATTGGATGGTCTAAGGGTGGAATATCCTAAAATTCCAACCCTATATTTGTTACCAAAGATCCATAAAGACTCTGTAAATCCTCCCGGAAGGTCAATTGTCTCCGGCATTGACAGTCTGTGTGATATGGCATGCAAATTCGTGGATTTCTATTTAAAACCTATGGTGGAGACCGTGCTGTCATATGTGCGTGATACTACAGATATGCTTACTAAATTGGAGGGGGTTATCTTGGAACAGGACATGTGGCTGGTTACAGCTGATGTTGAATCACTGTATACATGCATTTCTCATGATGGTGTTATTAGGGCGGTCCGCTTCTTCCTGGAGAATAGCAACTGGGATGGTGAATTATGTGATTTTGTTATGTAATAGAAAAAGCAAGGGAGACACAAAGCGCAATAGGGTCTTATCCGATAGAAAATTATCACTTTTTTAAGTAGGAAGCTGCTCACCTGGTATTAGGTGGTTAAAGCACATGTAGGAGAGGCTACCGCAGATCCACAGGTTGGTCGATGACCCGACAATACAATACACTGCAGAAAAGATGTGGATTCCAGTCCGCACTGCCCAAATAATAGATTTCCAAGACGTAGTAGCAGTTTAGAAGTGGTTTAATCTACTCGTTTCAGGGTGAATACCAACCGTTCTTCAGTAAAATACCACATATAGTTTGGTTATGGAGATTTTACATTTTGTTTTGACCCATAATGTATTTGTCTTCAAGGACAGATACTATTTACAAAAAAGGAGGAATGCCATGGGGGCCGCTTGTGCCCCTGCCTATGCCAACCTGTTTCTCGGGTCCTGGGAGAGATCGCTCTTCCTTTTGGATGAGGTATCTCAAGGTCAACGAGTGCTGTGTTGGCATAGGTATATAGACGACATCTTTTTCATTTGGCAGAGCAGTGAATCCGGCATTTCGGAGTTTATGGGTCAACTCAATTCAAATCCATACAATATTAGATTAACATACAAAGCTCATCAGAAAAAAATTGATTTTCTAGATATAGTGTTGGAGGTTGATGAAGGGGGAGTGGTGCATACAGATGTATTCAGGAAAGAGACATCTGTGAATTCATTATTACATGCATCATCCTCCCATACCTCACACACTATTAAAGCCATCCCAGTTGGTCAATTTCTCAGTATGAAGCGGATCTGCTCAACTGATTAGAAATTTGAGTTTACAATCAGAGGACTTAAAAAATAGATTTAGGTCACGTGGTTACAGTAATCGCTGTATAAAAAATGGAAATGTGAGGACCAAAAAAATTAACCGACACCAATTATTATTTAATACAAAGAAAAAAACATCAGCTGACCCAAAGGTCAGAAATATTTCCACCTATAATTGCTAATGGAAGCGGATACAAGAAATAATCGGTAAACATTGGTTGGTCCTACTGACGGACCCCATTTTGGCTCGCAATATCCCAGACCAACCACAATTTACAGCAAGGTGAGGTAAAAGCATTAAATATCTCTTAGTTAAGAGTCATTATGTTGCCAAAACTGTAAATCCCTTAAATCCCAACAATAGACAACCGACATGGGGATGTTATCCATGTGGGGATTGTCTGGCCTGTACTCATAAGAACATTGTTAGGGGTACAGAATTTAATTCATCAAATGGAAAGAGGGTTTTTCAAGTTTGCCATCACATTAGCTGTAGCAGTACTCATGTTATCTATCTGGCCACATGTCCTTGTTCCAAGATGTATGTAGGGTTGACCTCCCGTCAGCTCCGCATACGTGTAAGAGAACATGTTAGTGACATATCCAATTGTAAAAAAGTTGAAGATATAAGTACCCTCAAAACCCTCCCAAAACACTTTCGCACAATGCATAATGGCGATCCTATGGGATTGCGGGTCATTGGTATTGACCAGGTGCATAGTGGTAGTAGAGGTGGAAACATCAAGCGTCTATTAGCACAAACCGAATGTAAATGGATTGTGGAATTGGATTTAATGACCCCTATGGGGTTAAGTGAGAAATTAAGCTTTGCCCCTTTTTGTGAGGTGCTTTGTTCCACCTATTTTTCTTTCTTATTATTAATATCTGGTTTAATAGATATAATTAATTTATTTTTTTATATTTATATAATAAAAAAATTTTATACGGTATATTCTTTTTATTCATATTTTTTTGTTATTTTTCATTATTAATTTATTATCCATTCATACATATGTTTGTTCCTCTTATTCATTATTATTATTATTTTTTTCTTGTCTTGCACTAGAATTATGTTTTCCGAAATCTGGCTTTTTAAATGATATATGTAATTATGAGATATTGAGGTGGAGAAGATATTCATGAACTTTGTTGTGAAGAACGGAATTGTCTGTTGGCATCTGAAATTCTGGGACTGCTGTGATTTGGAGAAACATATATTGTGAACACATATTGAGATATCTACATTATATGTCACTTATTTTCTTATAATTATCTGTCTATATTTTACGCACTTATATTAAATTGTATATATATTGGTTATGATATAATGTCACTATATTAATATTGTATTGTTTGCTATCAGCTGCACTTTGTCAGTTTCATTGTTTTTGTGTTGTACTGATTCATTGCATAAGTATAATGGATAGTGTGTTTTCCTATCTGTGGAAAGTTGTCACCTTTTTTTCTTTTCTTAATTATTTGCACTCGTCACTTTATTCTTGTCATGCACTTGTTATGATATATCCAGAATGGATAATATTTAATTCCATCTATTATGCTGTTTTTCTTCTCCTCCTCTTATTCATTATTATCAGCAGGCGCGTTTTTGCCGCATTATGTCACACTATATGAGCCTTGTATGGAGCCATTCTGTCTGACGAATGCGCTTTGAGCCTCCTGTGGGGATGCCGCACCTCCGGCTTCATTGTCCCAGCACGCATGTCTCTTGACGTCATCTGGGGATTTCCCCATGACGTGCGTGCTTGGTGAATGCCGGGAGGCGGCATGTCCTCCAGTTGTGACGTCGGGGCGCATGCGCATCAAAGACACGCCATACAAATTGTGCTCATTATAAAAAGCCGGCTTTTGGAGTCTTGCTGTACTCCCTTTTGATAAAGCAAATGCGAAACGCGCATCAGGGGTGGCACGTGGCTCCAGGGCACTGCACAATATGGTTAAGCATTGTAGCCCCTATCTTGGGCACTAAACTCTATTTTTTTGGCGGTTTGAAGACTCATACATTTGGAGTTCATCTGTGTGATTGAAACGTCATTTTATTGTATTTGCCTGTGCTTTTGTTAACCCGTTCAGACTAACATTCATCTCATATTGGATATGCATTATATTTTGTTGCTGCTATATACTAAATGCATTTATTAGGTGCTCTGGTCCCATACAATCTGTACTAGGGTTTTATTGAATACACCATTGTGTGTTTTTATTCATGTTATTATTTTAACAAATACCAAAGAAAAATATATATTTTTTTATACATATGTATAGAACTCCATTTTCTTGAGTTGTATTTTGGAGTATACATTTTTGTCCTATTTGATTATTGGTGTGGTAGATGAAGCAAAATTGTATCCATTTGGATTGTATATATTTACATACACCATTCTCTTTTTTTGTGCTGGTATTTCTTTATCTATAGTTATGTCGCATCACCCTGGTTACTTGCCCGGTCAGATGACCGGAACATGTGACCGGGTGACGCGCGCACTGAGTGCCGTCTCTTCTGTGACGTCACATCATAGTGGTCATGCGCCGTTACACACGTTCGATCGCTTACTAATTTACACACCACTATTTAAGAAAACTGACATGAGCGCTACCCTACCTCCTGACGAAACTGCAGCGGCAGTGAAACGCGCGTCGAGGTGCGTCTCAGCAGGTTTCTTTCCACCATTCACCATGACCGCAGGTAGTTACCTATGGCTATTTACTGCTGTTTCATTGTATCCGTTGATTTGATATCATACTATATTTTTCTTGTTATATCTAATGAGCATGGTGGACTTCATTTTATCATGAATTAGTTTATATCTTAATATATTATATGTGATTTACAATTGGTGACCTTTATGCTCTTAGGTTTAGATATAACATTTTGCATGTTATTACTGAATTAGCATACTTGGTGATTCATGGGGATTAGGATTTCAGCCAGACATATGTTGTTGGATTGACTATTATAGTCACTATTGTTGAAGAAAATACACAACTATTCTGGTTGCCCCTATTCTCTTGGGGTAGATACCTGCTTTCAAGTGTTTTTTGGGTCTTATACCCCTAATGATGGAATCCTGTTCACTATAGTTTTATAATATGTTGTTTAAATTATCTATTCTATTATTTCTAAACACTGTTTTTCGGTGATTACTTTGTATCTCCGTTCATACTGCACCCACACACACACAAATGATACACCATTTGAAAGGTAAACTTGCTCCCTTCAGCAAGAATATAGCCAAATTAACCACACATCCACGATTTGATCAAAAAATACAGTTTAAACATTAATTTTCATAAACCTGCAGTAAGGAAAAATGACATGCAGGTGGCACCACACTACCCCAAAGCTGCTTACAGACATCACAAACAAATCCAAACATTTGCCTTGTGGGCTTTCCAGTTTGCCGAACTGCTTGCCCAGCCTATTTCAGCCAAATTGGAGGATTGCACACTTCACTGCAGGTGAGTCACATATGCAAACACATTTGTAAACATGCACTGTCTATTGAATTGCACACTTGCTCCGTTCTTACTCCACCTACACAAACAAATGATACACCATTTGAAAGGTCAAATGACCTGCAGGTGGCAGCACACTACCCCAAAGCACACTACCACAAATCTGCTTACAGACATCACAAACAAATCAAAACATATGCCTTGTGGTCTTTCCCGCTTGCCCAAGTGCTTGCCCAGCTTATTTCAGGCACATTGAAGGATTGCACAGTTTACTGCAGGTGAGTCACATATGCAAACACATTTGTAAACATGCACTGCTTTTTCACTCATTACTCTGCCACACACACACATAATACACCATTTGAAAGGTAAACTTGACCCCTTCAGCAAGAAAAGAGCCAAACAAACCAGACATTCACGATTTTATCACTAAATACAGTTTAAACATTAATTTTCATAAACCTGCAGAAAGAAGCAATGACCTGCAGGTGGCACCTGAACCGGAAGACATTTTTTGGCCTCTACTTATCAAACCAAATTATTGTATTACCAATCTACATACATAAATACCTGTCTGTGTTCATCATCTCATGAAATACATTTACATTTGACAGCTGACTTTTTCTGAAATTGCCTGCGCCCCCGACGACCAATGTGCGAAAATTTTGCATGGGCCAAGCTAGTTGTAATAAAATATATACTTTTTTACTTTTATAATTTTGATCTTGCCCCTTCATTTTTTTCTATATTGGTGTAGAGCAATGCCTGTCCCCACAGACACCAGAGTCACTCAGTGCTCAGTCAGTGAGATATAACACCATAGGCCATGCTTACTCGTCCAAGTGTCTGTGATGAAATACACCCTGGCATATTTTGTCAAGGAACGAGTGATGTCTGCTACATGCTGGTGTAGCGCACGCACAGCTTTCTTAGAAAAGTAATGGCGACTGGGTAATAGGTACTGGGGGACTGCGACGGCCATCAGTTTTCGGAAACTGTCTGTATCCACCAGGCGGAAAGGCAGCATTTCCATGGCCAACAAATTGGAGATGGTGGAGTTTAACCTCTTAGCTTTGTCATGCGTAGGAAACAATCTTTTACGTGACCACAACTGCGGAACCGTGGGCTAACTGAAGTGCTGTGAGAGGGCGGAGTACGGTGAACCAGACAAACTGCTGGACTGTGAGAGATGTGCAAGAGAGGTTACTGTGGACTGAGAAACTTGTGACGTGATCATTCTGAGATCGGTCAAAAACAGCATGCATGTCTGCTTCCATTACAGCTGAAGGTGGCTTCTCAGTCAGCGTGACTCAAGCGGGTAATGCAGGGCAGGTTCCAGGTTTTCTTGGGCCCGGGCAAAAGAGTCTCAGTGGGCCTGTTTAACACATACCACAATTCATGATGCACAGAAACAACAAAAAAATATAGGTATAGTACAATGCCAAAGATTTCACTTCTTACATTACATGAGTGATATCTATTGTAAATTCTACAATAGATCAGAAATTGGACAGTATAGTCCTCCATACAGTATTATGAGCACCACATAGTGATCCATACAGAATAATGAGCACCATATATTGTTCCATACAGAATAATGGACCCCATATAATGCTCAATACAGTATAATGAGCCACATATAATGCTCCATACAGTATAATGAGCCCATAAAATGCTCCATACAGTATTATGGGCACCAAATATTGCTCCATACAGAATCATGGACCCAATATTTTGCTCCATACAGAATGAGCCCTATATGTTGCTCCATACAGAATAATGAGCCCCATATATTGTTCCATACAGTATATAATAGGCCCCATATATTGCTCCATACAGAATAATGAACCCCATATAATGCTCCATACTGTATAATGGGCCCCATATATTGCTCCATAAAGAATAACGAGCCCCATATATTGCTCCATAAAGAATAACGAGCCCCATGTATTGCTCAATACATAAAGGGGCGCATATAATGTTGCATACAGTATATGAAGGACTCCATATAATGCTCCAGTATATGATGGGCCCACATAATGCTCCATATATAATTGGCCCCATATATGATGCTCCAGTGTATAATGGGCCTCATATATGATGCTCCAGTGTATAATGGGCCTCATATATGATGCTCCAGTGTATAATGGGCCTCATATATGATGCTCCAGTGTATAATGGGCCTCATATATGATGCTCCAGTGTATAATGGGCCTCATATATGATGCTCCAGTGTATAATGGGCCTCATACCACTGTATGATGGTCCCTATATATAATGCTCCAAACAAAAAAATATGAAATACTCACCAGTCCTTGCTGCTCTGCTCCAGACTCCTCAGCGTTGCCTTTTCAGGCAGAGGGCGCACAGACGTGACGTCACAGCGTCCTTTGACCTGAACGTCACAGTCAGAAGACGCCGCAGTGATAGAGCGGGGAAAGGTAAGTATCACAAATGGCAGGGCCCTGAGCAAGTGGGGGGGCCCACTCACGGGAGTCGGCACTAGCACAGACACTGGGCCCCCATAGTGTGCCGATGTCCCTGATGTCGAGTGGGCCCCCCAGCCTTCTCAGGGCCCCGTCACTTGCCCGTGTGCTGACGCCGGCCCTGGGGTAATGAACCCGAGATTGTGGTCAAACACCTGCATCTCAATAGTTTTCACGGTAACAGAGGAGGAAGAAGCAGCAGATGTGATCGATGGGGCGGCTGATGGTTGTTGAGGTCCGCATTTTTGCGCAGTGTGATTCCCAAGTAAAAGCTTGTTGATTGTGCATGTGAAGGTTCATACATGTAGTAGTCAAATTATTTCACTTTTTACCTCGACTTTTTTTTGGAAAGTTGGCAGATTACGCGAGTTGGCTCATCCTTTGTAGCGCCAAAAAAGGCCAAGGCTAGGCAACCCTTGCCACCCCTGCGAGCTGCAGACCTCTGGACACGGCTAGTCAGTGGCACAGTTGTGGCTGAGGATGCATCGTGTAGCGCCGGCGTCCTCTGCCAGGCAGGGACGCTGTTCCCCTGCGCCAGCGTCCTCTGCCAGGCAGGGACGTCGCTTGTTATGTTACGGTAGCTGAGGAGTGCAGGTAAAAAAGGAAATACACCAGAGCAGTTGGAATCTATGAGATTGCAGTACCCTGACTAACCACCACAACTAGAGGCAGCCGTGGAGCGTTCCTACGATGGTCCTAGACGCCTCGTCACAGCCTGAGAAACTAACTACACCTAAAGATAGAAATAGGAAAGCTATCTGCCCCGGAGCAGAACCCCAAAGATAATAGAAAGCCCCCAAACATGTAATGGCGGTTAGACAAGAGGAAATACTGACACAGAAAGAAAATAGTATGAGCAAACGCTGGGGCCCAAACTATCTAAATAGAAAAGGACAGGAAGGGTACTTACTGCAATCCCAGAAAACCCTGAAAAACACCAACTCTACTAATTTCAAAATCACCTGAGATCACACGACCTCTACCACCTAAATTAGTTCTCTGGTGTAACAAAAACAGCAGCCACTGAAAAAACTGCAAAAAGCAAAAGTACAAAACACAGTGGCTGGACTAAACTGAGAGGGCAAAAGCCCCCGGAGGGGACCCAGAAGGCCCCCACAGAAGGGCAGGACAAAATGCAAAAATATAGCAAAAACACAAAATAAGAAATTGTCTTATCTGATAGCAGGAGATGCAGACACGACACAGCAGGCTACAAGGAAACTGGAAAGAAGGATTCAGACCAGAACAATTGATCACCGGCAACCCTGATGGGAAAATGATTCCCTTAAATAAGACCAATCAGTAACACCTGATTCCCAATCCTCACTAGTACGCTTGTAACCACCAGAGGGAGCCTCTGCTCAGAACTCATCTCAAACCCATTCACAACAGTACCCCCCCCTTGAGGAGGGGTCACCAAACCCTCATTTGAGCAACCAGGTCGGTCAGGATGAGTTCTATGATACGCACGGATAAGTCTCCTAGCATGGATGTCCGAAGCAAACACCCAAGAATTATCTTCCTGACCATAACCTCTCCATTTAACCAAATACTGGAGTCTTCGTCTAGAAAAACGAGAATCCAATATTTTCTCAACCACATACTCCAGATTGCCCTCAACCAAAACAGGGTCAGGAGGCACAGCAGCAGGAACCACTGGCTCAACAAACCTCTTCAACAAGGACTTGCGGAACACGTTATGGATCTTAAATGTCCCTGGAAGAAGCAAACGAAAAGAAACAGGATTAATAATCTCCATGATCTTATAAGGTCCAATGAACCTAGGCTTAAATTTAGGAGATGCTACTCTCATAGGAATATTCTTTGAGGACAACCAGACCAAGTCCCCCACTTTAAACAGAGGACCATCAGTCCTATGCCGGTTAGCAAACCGCTGGGCCTTCTCCTGAGAGAGGGACAACCTCTCCACTACCTGGTCCCAAATCTGCTGCATACGCTCAACAACAGAGTCAACACCTGGACAGACAGAAGCCTCCGTCTGTCCTGAAGAAAATCGAGGGTGAAACCCAGAATTACAGAAAAACGGAGACATCAAAGTGGCAGAGCTAGCCCTATTATTAAGAGCAAACTCAGCCAAAGGCAAAAAAGAGACCCAGTCATCCTGATCAGCAGACACAAAGCATCTTAGATAAGTCTCCAATGTCTGGTTTGTTCTCTCAGTTTGACCATTGGTCTGAGGATGAAATGCCGAGGAGAAAGACAATTGAACACCCAGTTTAGAACAAAAAGTCCTCCAAAATCTGGAAACAAACTGGACTCCTCTGTCAGACACAATGTTCTCAGGAATGCCGTGTAAACGAACCACGTGCTGAAGGAACAACGGCACCAATTCAGAGGAGGAAGGCAACTTAGGTAATGGCACAAGATGTATCATTTTGGAAAACCTATCACAAATTACCCAGATGGTGGTCATTCTCTGAGAAACAGGAAGATCGGAAATGAAATCCATAGAGATATGGGTCCATGGTCTCTTGGGCACAGGCAATGGCATCAACAAACCACTAGAGCGAGAGCAAGGCTTGGAGCGAGAGCAAGTCCCGCAGGACTGCACAATTCCCTGACATCGCGAGACAAGGTAGGCCACCAAAAGGACCGACTAACCAAGTCTCTGGTACCAAAAATTCCGGGATGCCCAGCCAATGCGGAACAATGAATCTCAGACATCACACTCTTTTTCCATTGGTCCGGGACAAACAATTTTCCAACAGGGCAGCGCTCGGGCCTATCCTCCTGACACCCCTCCAGAGCAAGTCTCAAATTAGGCGAGATGGCGGAAAGAACTACACCCTCCTTCAAAATAACAGAGGGATCAGATAGCTCAGGAGAGTCCGCAAGAAAACTCCTCGAGAGGGCATCCGCCTTAACATTCTTAGTACCAGGAAGAAAGGAAACCACAAAATTAAAACGTGTGAAAAACAAGGCCCACCTGGCCTGTCTAGGATTGAGTCGCTTGGCAGATTCCAGATAGACCAGATTCTTATGGTCCGTAAGGACCACCACCTGATGTTTGGCTCCCTCCAGCCAATGTCTCCACTCTTCAAAAGCCCACTTCATGGCCAATAACTCCCGATTACCCACGTCATAATTACGTTCAGTAGGAGAAAATTTTCGAGAGAAAAAGGCACAAGGGTTACTTTTAGAGGTCTCTGGATCTTTTTGGGACAAAATGGCACCTGCCCCAATTTCAGAGGCATCAACCTCCACCTGAAATGGCAGAGAAACATCAGGCTGCCGTAGAACAGGAGCAGAAGTGAATCTCTGCTTAAGTTCCTGAAACGCAGAGACTGCCTCAGGAGGCCAATTCACCACATCAGAACCCTTTCTGGTCAAATCAGTTAATGGTTTAACAATAACCGAGAAATTACCAATAAATTTACGATAAAAATTGGCAAAACCCAAAAATCTCTGAAGAGCCTTTAATGAAGTAGGTTGGACCCAATCACAGATGGCCTGAACCTTGACCGGGTCCATTTCAATAACAGATGGGGACAAAATGAATCCCAGAAATGAGATCTTCTGTACGCCAAAAAGACACTTTGATCCCTTCACATACAGAGCATTCTCTCTCAAAATCTGGAATACAGTTCGAACATGTTTCACATGAGAGTCCCAGTCATTAGAAAAAATCAAGATATCATCCAAATAAACAATCAGAAACTTGTCCACAAAATCCCTGAAAATGTCATTCATGAAGGACTGGAAGACGGAAGGAGCATTAGTGAGCCCAAAGGGCATCACAAGGTACTCAAAATGCCCTTCAGGGGTGTTAAATGCCGTCTTCCATTCATCCCCGTGCTTAATGCGAATAAGGTTATACGCCCCCCTGAGGTCAAGCTTGGTAAACCAAGTAGCGTTTTTCACCCTGGAAAACAGGTCAGAAATCAAGGGTAACGGGTATTGATATTTCACAGTAATATTGTTCAAGAGACGATAATCAATACACGGCCTTAATGAACCATCTTTTTTGGCCACAAAGAAAAAACCGGCACCTAAGGGTGAAGAGGATGGTCTGATATGACCCTTCTCCAATGATTCCTTGATATAAGACCGCATAGCGTCATGTTCAGGTACAGACAAGTTAAAAAGGCGACCCTTAGGGAATTTACTACCTGGCACTAATTCAATAGCGCAGTCATAGCTCCTATGGGGAGGTAAGGATGCAGATTTACTTTCGCTAAACACATCAGAAAAATCAAACAAAAAGTCAGGAACATCCTCAGCCTGGGGGGAGGCAGAAAAAACAGGAGTGTTGGTATTAACACATTGGCAGCCCCAACTGGTTACAGACACAGATTTCCAATCCAAAACAGGATTATGAGACTGTAACCAAGGGAAACCCAGCACGATAATGTCATGCAGATTATATAGAACCAAAAATTTGCAGCACCCTGGTGATCAGGTTCAACCCTCATTATCACCTGAGTAGAAAACTGGGGTTTATTCTCAGCCAAAGGGGTAGAATCGATCCCCAGTAGGGGAATAGACTTCTGTAGGGGTATCAAGGGAAATCCACAACGTTTAGCAAAATCATAATCCATCAGGTTAATAGCTGCTCCAGAATCAACGAAAGCCTGAGCAGAAAATGAGGACAGAGAGCATATCAGAGTGACAGTTAATAAAAACTTAGTCTGAACACTACCCAAGACAACTGAGCGTGCAAAACGTCTTCCCCGCTTAGGGCAGACTGAAATAGCATGAGAGGCATCACCACAGTAGAAACATAACCCATTGCGCTTTCGAAACTCATGACGCTGTGCCCCAGACACCACTCCATCACACTGCATGGGCTCAGCAGCTGGCTCACAAGGCAACACCACTCCACGCATACTTCTCCGCTCACGCAAACGTCTGTCAATTTGAATCGCTAATGACATAGAATCATTGAGACCAGAGGGGACAGGGAATCCCACCATAACATCCTTTACATTATCCGACAGACCCTTCCGGAAAAGGGCCGCCAAAGCGTCGTCATTCCATTTGGTCAGGACTGCCCACCTACGGAATCTCTGACAGTATAACTCAGCGTCATCAAGCCCCTGATTTAATGCCAACAAGGCTTTTTCAGCTTGATCAGTGACATTAGGCTCATCGTACAATAACCCCAAAGCCTGAAAAAATGCATCAACATCACTCAAAACAGGATCCCCAGGTGTGAGGGAAAAAGCCCAATCCTGAGGATCGCCGCGCAGGAGAGAGATGATAATTTGAACCTGCTGCGCTGCGTTTCCTGAGGACTTAGATTTTAAGGCAAGAAACAATTTACAATTATTTTTGAAATTCTGAAACTTAGCTCGATCCCCTGAAAACAAATCTGGCATGGGGATCCTAGGTTCCACAACAGGCAACCTAGCAAGATATGCAGCAATACTCCGAACCTCAGTGGCAAGCTGATCCACACGGCCAGACAACTGTGCAAACTCCATTGGGAGAAAAGATCCTCCCCAGCACCCAGAGATACAGAGGGAAAAAAAAAAAAAAAAAAAAAATGCAACAAACAGAAAAATATCTCTGACAACTTTTCTTCCTTCAAAATATTTTTTCCCTTCTGTGAGTACCATACAATTTTTATGGCCGGTGATACTGTTATGTTACGGTAGCTGAGGAGTGCAGGTAAAAAAGGAAATACACCAGAGCAGTTGGAATCTATGAGATTGCAGTACCCTGACTAACCACCACAACTAGAGGCAGCCGTGGAGCGTTCCTACGATGGTCCTAGACGCCTCGTCACAGCCTGAGAAACTAACTACACCTAAAGATAGAAATAGGAAAGCTATCTGCCCCGGAGCAGAACCCCAAAGATAATAGAAAGCCCCCAAACATGTAATGGCGGTTAGACAAGAGGAAATACTGACACAGAAAGAAAATAGTATGAGCAAACGCTGGGGCCCAAACTATCTAAATAGAAAAGGACAGGAAGGGTACTTACTGCAATCCCAGAAAACCCTGAAAAACACCAACTCTACTAATTTCAAAATCACCTGAGATCACACGACCTCTACCACCTAAATTAGTTCTCTGGTGTAACAAAAACAGCAGCCACTGAAAAAACTGCAAAAAGCAAAAGTACAAAACACAGTGGCTGGACTAAACTGAGAGGGCAAAAGCCCCCGGAGGGGACCCAGAAGGCCCCCACAGAAGGGCAGGACAAAATGCAAAAATATAGCAAAAACACAAAATAAGAAATTGTCTTATCTGATAGCAGGAGATGCAGACACGACACAGCAGGCTACAAGGGAAACTGGAAAGAAGGATTCAGACCAGAACAATTGATCACCGGCAACCCTGATGGGAAAATGATTCCCTTAAATAAGACCAATCAGTAACACCTGATTCCCAATCCTCACTAGTACCGCTTGTAACCACCAGAGGGAGCCTCTGCTCAGAACTCATCTCAAACCCATTCACAACAGTCGCTCCCCTTACCCTCACACAGCGTCCTCCTTCCGCCCTGCTGGGGCTGCGCGCTCCTTCCCTGCCACTGGGCTTAAGGCGCGCGTGCGTGCACGCCCCCGCTTTTAAAGGGGCCGCGCGCATCTTTCAAAAAAGGTCCCCGGCCAATGCCGGTGGACTCCACCTTATATAAAGCACCTCTTCCTTAATGGAGGTGCCCGAGCAATGTTGTTGCACTGTTTAACTCTGCTTCAGCCCTCAGGTTCCGTTACCAGTCACCTGCCTGTCTCCTGCCAGTCTGCTGTCTGCTACCTGTCCGCAAGCCTACCTGGAGGTTCGGCCGTCACCGGTGGTGACCATCGGCTACTCCAGAGAATCTCGCCTGCTCACTTGGGGGCGCTCATCTGCCATCTGCCTGCAGACCTACCCGGAGGTTCGGACGTCACATGCGGTGACCATCGTCTATTCCAGAGACTCTCGCCTGCTCACTTGGGGCGTTCATCTGCCATCTGCCTGCAGACCTACCCGGAGGTTCGGACGTCACATGCGGTGACCATCGTCTATTCCAGAGACTCTCGCCTGCTCACTTGGGGGCGTTCATCTGTCATCTGCCTGCTAGCCTACCGGGAGGCTCCACCATCTCAGGTCGTATATACCTGTCCTTCCAGAGACTGCCCCGGTCACTTGCCGTGACTACCTGCCTATCCTTCCAGAGACTGCCCCGGTCACTTGCCGTGACTACCTGTCTGCCTTCCAGAGACTGCCCCGGTCACTTGCCGTGACTACCTGCCTGTCCTTCCAGAGACTGCCCCGGTCACTTGCCGTGACTACCTGCCTGTCCTTCCAGAGACTGCCCCGGTCACTTGCCGTGACTACCTGCCTGTCCTTCCAGAGACTGCCCCGGTCACTTGCCGTGACTTCCTGTCCGTCTCCCCGGGCGCCACCCGCTCCTTTACAAGGAAAGCCTCCTTGTATAATAAAGCTCAGAGGTCGGGCCATGGAACCCGGTGGCACCCAAACCCCTTCGCTCTCTGACCTGTGTCATGAACTGTCTCGTCAGAGGTCTCAACAGGAGTCCATCCTGGGTCATCTGCGGAATGTTAATTCCCGCCTGGACACCCTGACTACTTCTCCAGCAACCACCACTGGCGCCATGACTCGCAATCCGGCAGTTCCGTTGCTTACCAATTCCGTGGTTTCCGTTCCTGGACCTCGACTTTCTGCTCCTCCACGGTTTGGAGGCGATCCTACTCTGGCTCGGGGTTTCATTAACCAGTGTACCCTGCATTTCGAACTCCTGGCTCACCAGTTTAACTCCGACCGGGCCAAAATTGCCTTCATTATGTCCCATCTCACCGGAAAGGCTCTGGCCTGGCTCAATCCTCTCTGGGAGAGAGAAGATCCTCTGGTGTCTGACCTGCCTGCTTTTCTCTCGGCCTTCCGGAAGGTATTCGACGAACCCGGACGGAAGACCTCCTCTGCATCATCTCTGTTGCGTCTCCGTCAGGGAAGTCTCACCGTGGGGCAATATGCCATACGGTTCCGTACCCTTGCCTCGGAGCTGGCCTGGGATAATGATGCCCTGATATCTGTCTTCTGGGAGGGTCTGTCCGGCCGTATTAAAGATGAATTTGCCGGTCGAGACATTCCAACCTCTCTCGATGACCTAATAACTCTGGCTAATCGAATTGATCTACGGTTCCAGGAACGCGCCAAAGAGGTCACCCGTGAGAGAAGGTTTCCTCGTCTAGCTCCTTCTTTTCAGTGACCCGTAATTCCTTCCGCTTCTCCTCAGGTACACACTTCTGAGCCTATGCAGGTCGACCAGACCAAGATGGTCAAAGCCCGTCAGGACTTACGCCGTGCCGAGGGGAGTTGCTTCTACTGTGGCAGTAAGGAGCACCGGATCCGTACCTGTCCGGAGAGGTCGGGAAACGCCTGTGTCAAGGTTCGCTCGGAGAGGTCAACCTAGACAAGAATAAAGCCTCTTCATCTCTGCAGCTGTCAGTCTCAATTCTCCTCGGTGAGAACCGTTATTTCGAACAAGCCCAACTTGATTCTGGAGCAGCCGGGAATCTTGTTTCACAGGCTCTAGTGGAGAAATATCGCATTCCTACCAAACATCTGGTTGAACCAGTATCTGTTGCTGCTGTGGACGGGGGTCTTCTACCACGTCCCATCCAACTTATCACTGAAGCCATAACCCTGCAGGTGGGAATGTTGCATTCTGAGAGCATCTCGTTTCATGTCCTGCCTGGACTCTCTCATGCTTTCTTATTAGGTCTTCCTTGGCTCCAAAAGCATGCACCTGTGCTCGACTGGCAGACTGGAGAGATCCTTCGCTGGGGACAGGACTGTCATAAAACGTGTTTGGTTCCTGTTCATCCCGTCCGTCCTTCTCCTACACCAACTAATCTACCAGGGCTCCCGATTCCATATTGGTCGTTCGCTGATGTCTTTAATAAAAAGGAGGCAGAGACATTACCCCTCACAGACCTTATGATTGCCCGATCGACCTGCTACCCGGTACTACGCCTCCCGTGGGCAAATTTACCCATTGTCTGCTGCTGAGACCAGGTCGATGTCCGAATATATCGAGGAGAATTTGGCCAAGGGATTCATCCGGAAATCTACCTCCCCAGCGGGAGCAGGTTTCTTCTTCGTAAAAAGAAAGACGGCTCTCTCCGTCCCTGTATTGACTACAGAGGCCTAAACCTGATCATGGTGAAGAATAAGTACCCTCTTCCGCTCATTCCGAATTGTTTGACCGTCTGAGGGGGGCTAGAATCTTCACCAAACTGGACCTTCGTGGAGCATATAACCTGGTCCGTATCCGTCGGGGAGATGAATGGAAGACGGCATTCAACACCGGGACGGCCACTATGAGTATTTGGTGATGCCCTTTGGTCTCTGTAATGCTCCTGCAGTTTTTCAGGAGTTGGTCAATGACATCTTCCGGGACCTGCTCTACTCCTGCGTTGTGGTGTACCTAGACGACATCTTGGTCTTCTCTCCGGATCTCCAGTCTCACCGGAGGGATGTTCGTCAGGTTCTGCTCAGGCTTAGGCAAAATCATCTTTTCGCCAAATATGAGAAGTGTCTCTTTGAGCAGACCTCGCTTCCGTTTTTGGGTTACATCATTTCTCAGACAGGCCTAAGAATGGATCCGGAGAAGCTATCTGCCATCGAGAAATGGCCCCGACCGGAGGGATTGAAGGCCATTCAGCGGTTCCTGGGATTCGCCAATTATTACCGCCTCTTCATACCGCACTTCTCTTCCCGGACTGCTCCAATCTCCGCGCTCACCCGCAAGAATGCTAACCCCAAACAGTGGACGCCCGAAGCAGAGGAGGCCTTTCTTTCTTTAAAACAGGCCTTCTCTTCCGCTCCAGTGCTGCATCGCCCGGACGGCAACAAGCAGTTCTTCCTGGAGGTGGACGCTTCCTCTTCTGGAGCCGGAGCGGTACTGACTCAAAAGTCTTCTTCCGGGAGAATGGTATCTTGCGGCTTCTTCTCGAAACTCTTCTCCTCTTCTGAGCGCAATTATTCTATAGGAGACCGAGAGTTATTGGCCATCAAGCTGGCATTGGAGGAGTGGCGTTACCTACTCGAGGGGGCTCTTCATCCGGTAATCATTTACACTGACCACAAGAATCTGGCTTACTCCAGCATGCCCAGAGACTTAACCCTCGTCAAGCCCGGTGGTCCTTGTTTTTTGCCCGCTTCGACTTTCTTTTACACTTTCGCCCAGCCGACAAGAACATCAAGGCGGATGCCTTGTCCCGGTCTTTCCCTGGTGTCGGATCTCGAGGAGGAACCTAAACATATCATCGATCCCACCAGAGTGATGCAGGTAGCTCCCGTGAGTCTAAATCGTCTCCCTCCTGGTAAGAAGTTGTATCGGTACCTGATCGGGAGAGGATCCTCCACTGGGGTCATTCTTTCTAAACTAGCTGGCCACGCTGGTCGGAAAAAGACCCTCCAGCTCATTACCCGGCATTACTGGTGGCCTACCGTGCACAAGGATGTAATAGACTTTGTTTCTGCCTGTGCCTCCTGTGCCCGCAACAAAGTTCCGAGACACCTGCCTGCCGGCCGTCTTCTCCCGCTTCCTGTACCGCTGCCCCTGGCAGCATATAGCCATGGACTTCATAACGGATCTTCCGTCTCTGCTGGTTGTACGGTCATTTGGGTGGTCGTTGACCGATTTTCCAAGATGGCTCACTTCATTCCCCTGCCAGGGCTTCCGTCTGCACCGAGTTGGCTAAAGACTTTATCCGCCACATCTTCCGTCTTCATGGTCTGCCTCGTCACATTGTGTCGGATCGTGGGGTACAGTTCACCTCACGTTTCTGGAGAGCCACTTGTAAGTTGCTAGACGTCACCCTGGATTTCTCCTCCGCTTACCACCCACAGTCCAATGGTCAAGTCGAGCGAATCAATCAGATTCTGACCAGTTATCTCCGGCACTTCGTTAATGCCCACCATTCTGACTGGGTGGATCTCCTGCCTTGGGCCGAATTTTCATACAACAATCACGAGAGCGAATCTTCCTCCAAATCTCCGTTTCTTGTAGTCTTCGGTCAACATCCTCGGATCCCTGTACCTATTTCCATCTCTGTGGACAATCCAGCTGCGGAATCCCTGGTTAACGAATTCTCCTCCATATGGGAGAGTACCCGGTCCGCACTCATTCTGTCATCCGAGCGCATGAAGAGACATGCTGACAAGAAACGTCTGGATCCCCTCAATTTCGTCCTGGGGATAAGGTCTGGCTCTCGTCCAAGTATGTTCGGCTCAAGATTCCTTCCTACAAGTTAGGTCCTCGGTTCATCGGTCCTCTGGAGATCATCAGTCAGATCAACCAGTGTCCTATAAATTGAAACTCCCGGCCAATTTGCGGATTCCTAACTCCTTCATGTATCTCTCCTCAAACCGGTGGTACTTAACTCTTTTGTCAAGTCTACAGGTACACCTCCTGCTCCACTGTCTGCTGAGAACGAATTTGAGGTAGAGAACATTTTGGCCACCAAAAGGGTAGGAAGAAAGACCTATTTTTTGGTGGATTGGAAGGGGTTTGGTCCGGAGGAGAGAACGTGGGAGCCTCGGGAGAACATCCATGCCCCTCTCATCCTAGCTAAATTCTTTCTGGCCTAAAAAAGGGGGGGCCTAAAGGGGGGGGTACTGTAGCGCCGGCGTCCTCTGCCAGGCAGGGACGCTGTTCCCCTGCGCCAGCGTCCTCTGCCAGGCAGGACGTCGCTCCCCTTACCCTCACACAGCGTCCTCCTTCCGCCTGCTGGGGCTGCGCTCCTTCCCTGCCACTGGGCTTAGGGCGCGCGCGGTGCACGCCCCCGCTCTTAAAGGGGCCGCGCGCATCTTTCAAAAAAGGTCCCGGCCAATGCCGGTGGACTCCACCTTATATAAAGCACTCCTCCTTAATGGAGGTGCCCGAGCAATGTTGTTGCACTGTTTAACTCTGCTTCAGCCCTCAGGTTCCGTTACCAGTCACCTGCCTGTCTCCTGCCAGTCTGCTGTCTGCTACCTGTCCGCAAGCCTACCTGGAGGTTCGGCCGTCACGGTGGTGACCATCGGCTACTCCAGAGAATCTCGCCTGCTCACTTGGGGGCGCTCATCTGCCATCTGCCTGCAGACCTACCCGGAGGTTCGGACGTCACATGCGGTGACCATCGTCTATTCCAGAGACTCTCGCCTGCTCACTTGGGGGCGTTCATCTGTCATCTGCCTGCTAGCCTACCGGGAGGCTCCACCATCTCAGGTCGTATATACCTGTCCTTCCAGAGACTGCCCCGGTCACTTGCCGTGACTACCTGCCTATCCTTCCAGAGACTGCCCCGGTCACTTGCCGTGACTACCTGTCTGTCCTTCCAGAGACTGCCCGGTCACTTGCCGTGACTACCTGCCTGTCCTTCCAGAGACTGCCCCGGTCACTTGCCGTGACTACCTGCCTGTCCTTCCAGAGACTGCCCCGGTCACTTGCCGTGACTACCTGCCTGTCCTTCCAGAGACTGCCCCGGTCACTTGCCGTGACTCCCTGCCCGTCTATCCAGAGACTGTCCCTGTCACTTGCCGTGACTTCCTGTCCGTCTCCCGGGCGCCACCCGCTCCTTTACAAGGAAAGCCTCCTTGTATAATAAAGCTCAGAGGTTCCGCCTCCCAGACCCGTTACACATCGCTCATCGTGGCTGCATCACGTGTCTGCGACAGATGACGCATCATCGACAAGGCGTCCCACTGAGCGTCTGCAAAGAAAGGTAGTAGTGAAGCCCGTCCAGTAACAAATTGTCAGTGGTCTTTGCATAGGACGTGACGTTGCTTCACTAGTGCTTTCACCAACATTACCACCTACCCCACATACACCTTGAACACCAAGCCTAATTCCACTTTCACCACGGCCTCGCTTTTTCCCCAGTCATGATGCTCAGATAGTGTGGTAGGAGCACAGTATTAGCAACCAAAAACCCACCAACGCACCACCTCTGCAAACAGCTGAATTTTAGCGACAGTAAATTCAAAGTTGAAATATGTCATTCTTTATCGTGTTAGTCACAGAAAAAAGAATTGTTTGAGTGTGGATGAAGCCTGTATGACAAAGTTGTTATGCTACAAACAATTTTTAAGTCAGTTCCCTTACTGTATGAGGTTAATAACAGAAGAATTTGTTTGTGGCCTATGGATCAGGCTTTCACCCCAAACAAATGACAAAGTGTGATACGACGGGTTGTCTAACTTTTTGCAACTGAAAAATTTTAATTTTTTTTAATGTGCGTTAGGTCTGTAGACATGCTCATAACACCTCCACAAAATGACAATGTGGTTTACAGAAGGCTGTTTCACATTTAGCAACAGAAAAAAATTATAAATTTTTTTAAAGTGCCTTAGGTCTGCAGTTTTATATCACCACAGCATTAAAAAGACAAGGTGGGATACAGCAGGCTGTTTAATATTTTTTCACTAGCTACTTGTGAATTAGAATGGTACACTCGTGCATGGATCCACAATAGAAGCAGTGCACAACACGTGCCCTGCTGGCTTTCTTTGTGCACCTCAGTTTTGGCCAAAAAAGAAAAAAGTGCTGGAAGTAAATTTAACAGCCACAGTGGACACTAGCTACCTACAGTATCTGACTGATGATATACAACCACCTAGCTAACTAGGTAAAATGTGGGATACAGCAGGCTTTTCACATTTATCTAGTGTTAAAAATATTAATAGGAATGCTATAACTCGTGCCACAGAGCACAATAGAAGCAGTGCACAACACACTTGTAGGACAAGGGCCCTGCTGGCTTTGTCTGTGAACCTCAGTAATGCCCCCCCCACAAAAAAAATTCCAGCAGGTAAATTTTACAGCCACACTGGACACTATCTAGCTACACTATTTGACTGATATACAACTAGCTAAAATCTTGCTGTTAACAGTTGCAGCCTCTCTGTGCTTACAATGTCAAAATGGCACTATTTATATGGAGAGGGACATGTGATTTCAGCAGCCAATGACACAAGCCATGGTGTCAGGACATTGTGGGTGTTTCCTGCGCCCTGATTGGCTAGCCGAAATGTGCACACAAAGTTAGGAAAAAAAATTACTGCTGTGCTTAAAAGAACGCTATCCTCTGAGCTCTGCAAACCCCCTTCCCTCATCAAACATGTGCCAAACGCTCATGATACACCAACATTATCGTTGTTAAAGTGCTGAAACAGGGATTTTTTGTGTACTCACCGTAAAATCCTTTTACGAGCCACTCATTGGGGGACACAGCCATGGGTGTTATGCTGCTGCCACTAGGAGACAGACACTAAGTAAACACAAAAAGATTAGCTCCTCCTCTGCAGATAAACACTCACACATGGCTCCAGCCAAACCAGTTCCGTGACAAAGCAGTAGGAAAATCAACATTATATGAGATGTGGTGTAGTGACTAATGTGGCACCTAGGGGGCGCTGTAAAGTTTCTCAAATTATGCATGAGGCATGAGATGGATGGAAACCAGTCCCTGGTATGGTGCTAAATGGAAAGTATGTGTCGCAGAGCTATTCTGTGCTGTAGGTCAGTAATTTTGTTCTGGGACTTGTAGTCCCATAAGAGTTCTGATTATTGTTAAGGGTGAACCTACAGGGTTAGCTTGTGAGCTGGGTGGGACTTGCTAACCACAATACACCGCCCACTGGTGGTGGGATAAGAATGTTACATACTGGTGATTGTATGTGTCTGTGAAGGACCTGTGATGAGGTCATGAACAGGTGACCAGACCATGTGCTTCATGCCTAGGCTTGGGGAGTGGCTACAGGTATGAAAGACAGTGTTTGGCAACATGGTGAGGAGATTTGAGTTGGAGACTGAGGAGTCTCTGGAAGTCTGCTGAGACAGTGGAGAGTGTGTCCTGCCACAGGGCTGCCTGGAAGGTTCCTGGAAGGTCTGTCGGTGTTGGAAGATCCTGGGGTTGGATTGGTTCCTGGAACCATGGGGAG
>JARQOD010000009.1:153689005-153728948 GCA_033576555.1 Oophaga sylvatica
AAACTAACTAAATAGAAAAGGATAGGAAGGGTACTTACTGCAATCCCAGAAAACCCTGAAAAGCACCAACTCTACTAATTTCAAAAACACCTGAGATCACACGACCTCTACCACCTAAATTAGCTCTCTGGTGTAACAAAATCAAAACAGCAGCAAAAGTACAAACATCAGTGGCTGAACAAAACTGAGAGGGCAGAAGCCCCCGGAGGGGACCCTGAAGGCCCCCACAGAAGTGCAGGACAAAATGCAAAAATATAGCACAAACACAAAAGAAGAAAATGTCTTATCTGTTAGCAGGAGATGCAGACACGACACAGCAGGCTACAAGGGAAACAGGAATAAAGGATCCAGACCAGAACAATTGATCACCGGCAACCCTGATGGAAGGTGACTCCCTTATATAAGACCAATCAGTAACACCTGATTCCCAGTCCTCACAATCTTCACTGGACAGACTAGCACCGCTTGTAACCACCAGAGGGAGCCTCTGCTCAGAACTCATCTCAAACCCATTCACAACAGTTCTTTGTCTCTGTTGACATGTTCCTTGAAACTCAGTTTTCCGTCGGCCATTTTGCTTTCTGTCTTTCTGCAGCTCTTGCCCTCAGTTAATATGGAGTTTCCAGTTTTCATGTTCCCGCCCTGATTCTTCCCTCTTGCTTCTTAAGCAGCCTCAGCTGAACAATCAGTGCTCCTGAATCAAGCCTCAGTCAGTCTGTGACCTGACTCCTGGAAGCCTTGGACTTGTACTCCAGCTATTCCCTACTGAGGAACCTTGGAACACTTTTGGACTCTGGAAACCTGCTGTTTGGTGAATCCATGTTTGCAGAGGAATTACGGTACAGAGAAGAGATCCTGAATCTGCTTTGGAGATTTATTGTAGTGCTTAAAGTTACTCTGGCCTGCTGTGTCTCCTGTCGCTGTTCCTGCAAACTGTGTGAACTTTTCAGCATGCTTGTATGAAGTAATACAAGTCATTTCATTTCAACCTATGTCTCCTGTGTTTTCCTCGCACCCAAGCACAAGACGCTATAGGAACTGTACACTATACATGACAAGATTCAGGAGCCAATGTTTAGTGTCTGCTGGGTCTGGGAAAGCCGTGTCTGCTGTGACTGTGGATATCAGATGTCCGTTTAATACCTTATGTGATGACAGTGGTTCCCTTAAAATTCCCTTAAAATTTTACTCTGGAGTGTTACCACAGGTAAACACTATTGTTTTTTGTTTTTTTTTCCTTTCCTCTTCTCCTTCCAGCACCTCTGCCTTAAAAGATCTGGCATAAAGGAACTTTGCGGAGTGACTGATACAATCCTTTCAGATGTACAGACTTTAAAAACCCGTTTTGCAAGCCTACAGGACCTCACTAATCATAATTTGCAAGTGTTTGGACAGACTACCCAGGAATTGCGAGCCAGGATTGAGGCTCTAGAGGAATGAGCCCAGGCTCCTGCCATAACCCCAAGTTCTGGGATCCCCAAATTACCTCCTTTTCGTTTTGGCGGTGAACGTGAGAAATTCAGGGGATTTATTAATCAATGCAATTTATTTTTCTCTGCACATGCTTCACAATTTCCCACTGAACGATCCAAAGTGCTTACTATAATCATGTTGCTTACCAATAAGGCTTTGATGTGGGCAAACCCTCTGATTGAGACTGAGGATGATTGTTTGAATCACCTTGATGCTTTTATTTCAGCCATGGGGCAGGTGTTTGATGACCCCAATCGAGGTGCAACAGCTGAAGCAGCCATGTTAACTTTGCGCCAAGGTAAGCGTTCAGTAGCCGAATATGCCCTGGATTTCAGGAGATGGGCTCTTGATACCACTTGGGACACTTCCGCTAAAAAAATCTATTTTTCGGAAAGGGTTGTCTCCACTGATTAAGGATGAACTTGCTCGTGCCGACCCTCCCACTGCGTTAGGTGACTTTATTAACTATTGTATCCGTATTGATGCTCGTCTGACTGAACGCAGACAAGAGAGATGGTTCGAAAATAATCGCACTAACCTTTTACTACCTCCCTCCTCAGCTAAGGAACCTTTGAGTAGGATCACAAGGGAACCAGAACCTGAACCCATGCAGGTGGACTCTTTACAAAGACGGGTTAGTGATGCACGCAAAGAACATCGTATAAAGGAAAATCTATGTTTCTACTGTGGTAAGTCAGGGCACTTCATTATAAACTGCCCCAGCCGTTCTCGTAAGACTACTGCAGCAGTCATTCACTGTGAGTGTTGCGAGAGGAGCTCTGTCATGTCCGAGCCTCAGGCTCCAGAGAGATCTGCTGCAAGAGATCTTGATTTCTCGGACTTAAACTCTGTTAGTTCTGGGGGCGATGACGGTATAAACGCTGCAATTTTTCAAGTTTCCTCAGCGTTGTCCCAGCTGAGTTGTAAAAGAAACAATTCTCATTGCTTCCTTTCCATCAAACTCTGGGTTGACTCAGTCTGGGTGTCTAGCTCTGCTATGATCGACTCAGGAGCAAGTGGAAATTTTATGGATATCTCCTTTGCTCTGAAACAGGGGATACGTTCAGTGAAGAAGGCTACTCCAGTACAGATGGAGACTGTGGATGGCTCTCTACTGACTTCTGGACCAGTGGATCAAGAAACAGAGCCTTTGAGGGTCCTTATGGGTAAAGATCATCAGGAGAAAATGTCTTTTTTGCTTATCTCTTCTCCCCACTTTCCCATCATTCTAGGGCTACCATGGCTGCAGGCGCAGAATCCTACGATTAACTGGGAGACCAAGGAATTACACTTTCCGGAGAAACAGATGAGTCAAGGAGTTTCAGCTTGCTCTGTTCCTAAAGGAACCATGTCAGTCCCTGAACTACCAGCTGTATACCAGGACTATGACGATTTATGTGACAAAAAGAACGCTGATCAGCTTCCTCCTCACCGTCCATATGATTGTCCAATTGAATTATTACCCGGAGCCGAGATACCTTTTGGTAAGATCTACCCCCTAGCGGGGCCCGAGCTAAAAGCTTTGAAGGATTATATAGACGAAAATTTAGCCAAGGGCTTCATACGCCCCTCTTCATCTCCCGCAGGTGCACCCATCTTCTTTGTGAAGAAGAAAGATGGATCTCTGAGACCCTGCATAGACTATAGGGAACTCAATAAGGTTACTATTAGAAACCGTTATCCATTGCCTTTAATCCCTGAGTTGTTGGAGAGAGTGCGGCATGCCAAAATTTTCTCTAAACTGGATCTCCGTGGGGCCTATAACTTGGTCCGTATCAGACCTGGGGATGAATGGAAGACTGCTTTCAGGTCACGCTATGGACACTTTGAATATCTAGTTATGCCTTTTGGTCTGAGTACCGCCCCAGCCACTTTCCAACACTTCGTGAATGATATCTTCAGGGATCTCCTAGATACATTTGTGGTGATTTATCTGGATGATATTCTAATTTTTTCTAACTCCACAGAGGAACATCATGGACATGTGAGAATGGTCTTAGAACGCCTAAGACAAAACCATCTCTACATCAAACTTGAAAAATGTGAATTCCATAGGACCGAAATTCAATTTCTGGGGTATGTACTATCTACGCAAGGGATTAGTATGGATGGAAGCAAGACCCAAGCCATCAAGGATTGGCCAATTCCTAGAAATGTGAAGGAGGTGCAGCGTTTCATCGGGTTTGCCAACTTCTATAGACGTTTCATTAAGAATTTTTCTGAGGTAGTGTCACCTATCACCCAACTTACCCGGAAACAGTCTAGGTTCTCCTGGACCCCGCAAGCTCAGGAAGCATTTTCCTGTTTAAAGGATAAATTTACCACCGCACCTATCTTAGTACATCCCAACCCCGAGCTTGCCTTCATAATAGAGGTGGATGCTTCAGACTGTGCCGTTGGAGCTATACTCTCTCAGAGAACAGGTGAAAAGAATGTCTTGCATCCCTGTGCCTTCTTTTCCCAGCAGTTGTCTTCGGCTGAGAGGAACTACGATGTGGGCAATAGAGAATTGTTGGCCATTATTGCCGCCTTCAAGGAATGGAGACACCTTCTTCAGGGAGCTGCACAGCAAATAGTCGTCCTGACAGACCATCGTAACCTTGAATTTATCAGGTCGGCTAAGTGCCTGACTCCTCGCCAGGCTCGCTGGAATCTTTTCCTAAACCAATTTAATTTTGTCATTTCTTATAGACCAGGATCGCGCAATGGAAAGGCTGATGCACTCTCTAGGATTCTTTCAGCAGAGACACGTCCACTTACTCCTCCTAAGACTATTCTTCCTGACTCTAGATTCCTGGGAGTGATTCATAATCAAGACCTACTTAAGGACATCAAGGAAGCATACCATGCGGATTCTTTGTTGGCTCAACCCCCAAGGGACGTAAGTCTTGTCTTTAAGAATGGTGTGGATTCAGGGACAACGTCTGTATATACCTGAAACAGTCAGATTGAGAGTATTGCAACTCATCCACGATTCCAAGATAGCCGGGCATAGGGGAATTCTAAAGACACAAGAATTTCTTTCTCGTTTCTTTTGGTGGCCCACTTACAGGAAAGATGTCTTAAACTATGTCACTTCATGTGAAGTCTGTGCAAGATGCAAAACACCTCGCTCCTCACCAACTGGTCTGTTGCAACCTCTTCCCACCCTGTCCCGCCCGTGGGGATCCATTTCTATGGACTTCATTGTGGAGTTACCAACCTCTCAAGGGAAGAACACCATTCTAGTGGTGGTTGACCGTCTAACAAAGGCAGCTCATTTTATCCCTTGTGTCGGCTTACCCACTGCAAAACAGACATCAGACTTGATGATTAAGAATGTGTTTCGCTTACATGGAGTACCGGATGAGGTCATTTCGGATCGAGGGGTGCAATTCACTTCAAGGTTTTGGCAAAATTTCTGTGCAGCATTGGACATTAAAGTAAACCTTTCTTCTGCTTTTCATCCCCAGACTAATGGACAGACAGAACGAACCAATCAGACCCTGGAGCAGTATCTCCGCTGTTTTATCTGCCACCTACAGGATGATTGGGTGGATCTACTTCCACTGGCTGAGTTCTCTTATAACAACTCTCAGAGCGCCTCCACTAAGCAGTCTCCTTTTTACTGCAATCTAGGTTATCATCCTAACATTCTTCCTCGATTTCCCATAGATACGCCCTTGCCGGCAGTGGCTGAAAGAATCACTTCTTTACAAAAGAATATGGATCTTCTAAAGGAAATTCTAGAATTGGCTCAGGAAAGGTACAAGAAAGCAGCAGATAAATTTCGTAAACCTGCACCAGCTTTCAAGGTAGGAGATTTGGTCTGGCTGTCAACCAGAAATCTTAAATTAAAGATTCCATCGTCTAAATTGGGACATAAGTACATTGGACCTTATAAGATCAATAAGATTATAAGTGCTGTTGCTTGTCGTCTTCAACTACCCAGAACTATGAGAATCCACCCTGTCTTTCATGTATCCCTACTAAAGGCTGCAACACCCAATACGTTTCCTGGACGTTCTTCTCCTTGCCCTGACCCAGTGCTGGTCGATGGTCAGGAAGAATTTATGGTGGAAAGGATTCTAGATTCCAGGTTGTACAGAAATCAGTTGCAATATTTGATTAAATGGCAGGGCTACCCAGTGGAGGACAACTCATGGGAACCAGTCAATAATGTAAATGCTCCTCGCCTGCTCCGCCAGTTTCATCAGAGGTACCCTCACAAGCCTGGTCTGAGGTCATCCGGAGGTTGTCCCTAAGGGGGAGTAATGTAAGGTTCTTTGTCTCTGTTGACATGTTCCTTGAAACTCAGTTTTCCGTCGGCCATTTTGCTTTCTGTCTTTCTGCAGCTCTTGCCCTCAGTTAATATGGAGTTTCCAGTTTTCATGTTCCCGCCCTGATTCTTCCCTCTTGCTTCTTAAGCAGCCTCAGCTGAACAATCAGTGCTCCTGAATCAAGCCTCAGTCAGTCTGTGACCTGACTCCTGGAAGCCTTGGACTTGTACTCCAGCTATTCCCTACTGAGGAACCTTGGAACACTTTTGGACTCTGGAAACCTGCTGTTTGGTGAATCCATGTTTGCAGAGGAATTACGGTACAGAGAAGAGATCCTGAACCTGCTTTGGAGATTTATTGTAGTGCTTAAAGTTACTCTGGCCTGCTGTGTCTCCTGTCGCTGTTCCTGCAAACTGTGTGAACTTTTCAGCATGCTTGTATGAAGTAATACAAGTCATTTCATTTCAACCTATGTCTCCTGTGTTTTCCTCGCACCCAAGCACAAGACGCTATAGGAACTGTACACTATACATGACAATGTTCTATCAAACTATGAACAACAGTGATAAGCAGTTCTGCTGGAGATAGAGACATTTCATAAGGGTATGCCACACTAAACAACATCGCTAACGGGATCGCTAAAAAACGTCACTATTTAGCGATCCCGTTAGCGATGTTGTTGTGTGCGGCAGCTGCCAGCGACGAGCTTCCTGCTGTGATCTCGCTCGTCGCTGGAATCGTTCCGGACCCTATTTTATCGCCGGCGCTCCCGCTGGGTAAGTATAATCGCTAAGTGTAGCACCTTTTCTTAGCGATTTAGCGGTACTTTTGTACCGCTAAAGTCGTTAAGGAGATCGCTAACCGCGATAGCGTCCTTAACGACATCGCTAAGTTAGGTAGCTACTAGCGATATAGAAACAATCCCGCTAGCGATCTCATTAGTATGCGACGCTAACGAGATCGCTAGCGGGATTGTGTAGTGTGGCAGTACCTTTACTTCTTGTGTGTCACTGTTCTCCACTGCCCTTATCTAATCTTATACTTGGTTAACCTCATGCTGCCCAACCCCCCTACTTACAATGTATGAAACTGAAAGTGAAAATGTGTTGCAACTTCTTAGTAGTAAAGCTCCTCCTCTAGACTAGATGTTTACTAGGTGTGCGTCTTCCAAGCATCTCACAGCTGCTACTCAGAAGAGGAAGACTGTAAAAAGTATTATCCTTTCAACAAACTTTGCATCAGTTAACTGTGAGTATATGAGGAATAACAGTATTACTGACCACTATATCAGTTTGTACGACCTGGCAATAATTTTGTACAATTGTGTTTAGGAAAAACAATTGTCATTTGGATTGTGAATGCAGAATTAAAAACCTGAGAATGTCAAAGAAGCGTCACATTAAATCAGCTGTATTTGAACATTTCACCATCACTCAAGATAGAAAACATTATGTCTGTCAGTGTATGACAAATGATCCAGACGAAAACAAATGATCAGTGCATATTCAGGCAAAGATAAAAATGCTCCTACCAGAGCTTCTAATCTAAAGAGACATTTACAGCGCTTTCATCCAGAAGTACTGAAAGCAGTGGATGAGAAAGACTGCATCCAAACCAATGAACCAGTGCCCAGCTCTTCCAGCCAAACAAAGGAGCAGAGAACATTGCAGCCATCAGTTGCAAGATATTTTGTCAGTGACAAAGTTACTGTGACAATGACAGTAGATACATTTAAAAAACAGATCATAGAGCTTGTTGTAAAGGATAGTGTGCCTATTTCATTATTTTCACGACCAGCTTTTATGTGTCTGAATGGGGAAATGGCCCGCAAGCTTGGTGTTTCTCTGGAGAGAGAGAGTATTAGAAAATTCGTAATCGAAGAAGCTTTTAAACAAAAGGAAGAACTTAAAAAAAACTCTCAAGGGACGCTTTCTGTTTCTTAAAATGGATGCCTGCACACGTCACAGAGTGAACTATTTTGCCATCAATGTCCGATTTGTTTGTGACAAAAATGAAATAATTACCAAGACATTGGCAGTAAGACACCAAAGCTCATCACACCAGTGAGTTTCTCCAGGTCTTGGTGGAGAAGGTTCTGCAAGACTATGAACTTAAAAAAGAGCAAGTTCTTTCTGTCGTAACTGACCATGCTTCAAATATAAGTACTATTAAGCTAATGAATGAGAGTAATGATGGTGACCAGCAGCTAGAAGAACATTCTGGGTCCACAGACACAGAAATGTTTGAAATAGAGGAACACAGTATTGTAACTGAGGAGCAAACTGAAGTTGCTTCAGATGAATAGCAACATGATAGTTTAGATGATCTTGTTGAAACTGTGTCAATACGTTCTTTCATTCATCACATGCGCTGTGTTGTGCATACACTACAGCTGGCTATAAGAGACAGTCTGCAAGAAGGACATGCTGCTGCACTGATTGGCAAGGTGAGAAAATTGGTTACTGTTGCCAGAACCCCTAAAGTTGACTCAATTTTGAAGAGACGTGCTGGAAAAGGGGCAATTATTGATCAAGCCACACGATGGGGCAGTACAGTCATGGCCAAAAGTTTTGAGAATGACAAAAATATTATATTTTCACATGATCTGCTGCCCTCTAGGGTTTTTATGTGTGTGTTTGACAGATGTTTTTATCACAGACAGAAATATAATTGCAAACATATGAGTAACCAAAGCTTATATTGTCAGTTAGAATGAGTTAATGCAGCAAGTCAATATTTGCAGTGTTGACCCTTCTTCTTCAGGACCTCTGCAATTCTCCCTGGCATGCTCTCAATCAACTTCTGGACCAAATCCTGACTGATAGCAGTCCATTCTTGCACAATCAATGCTTTCATTTTGTCAGAATTTTTAGGTTTTTGTTTGTCCACCCGTCTCTTGATGATTGACCACAAGTTCTCAATGGGATTAAGATCTGGGGAGTTTCCAGGCCATGGACCCAAAATCTCTATGTTTTGTTCCCTAAGCCATTTAGTTATCACCTTTGCTTTATGGCAAGGTGCTCCATCATGCTGGAAAAGGCATTGTTGATCGCCAAACTGCTCTTGGAGGGTTGGGAGAAGTTGCTCTTGGAGGACATTCTGGTACCATTCTTTATTCATGGCTGTGTTTTTAGGCAAGACTGTGAGGGAGCCAATTCCCTTGGCTGAGAATCAACTCCACACATGAATGGTTTCAGGATGCTTAACAGTTGGCATGAGACAAGACTGGTGGTAGCGCTCACCTTGTCTTCTCCGAATGAGGTGTTTTCCTGATGTCCCAAACAATCGAAAAGGGGATTCATCAGAGAAAATAACTTTACCCCAGTCCTCAGCAGTCCACTGCCTGTACCTTTTGCAGAATATCAGTCTGTCCATGATGTTTTTTCTGGAGAGAAGTGGCTTCTTTGCTGCCCTCCTTGAGACCAGGCCTTGCTCCAAGAGTCTCCGCCTCACAGTGCGTGCAGATGCACTCACACCTGCCTGTTGCCATTCCTGAGCAAGCTCTGCACTGCTGGTAGCCCGATCCCGCTTCTGAAACACTTTTAAGAGACGGTCCCGGCGCTTGCTGGTCTTTCTTGGGCGCCCTGGAGCCTTTTTGGCAACCATGGAACCTCTCTCCTTGAAGTTCTTGATGATGCGATAGATTGTTGACTGAGGTGAAATCTTTCTAGCTGCGATACTCTTCCCTGTTAGGCCATTTTTGTGCATTGCAATGATGACTGCACGTGTTTCTTTAGAGATAACCATGGTTAACAGAAGAGAAACAGTGATGCCAAGCACCAGCCTCCTTTAAAAGTGTCAAGTGGTGTCATTCTTACTTAATCATGACAGATTGATCTCCAGCCATGTCCTCATCAACACCCACACCTGTGTTAATGGAGCAATCACTGAAAAGAGGTTAGCTGGTTACTTAATGATTCAGCGCTTGGTTGAACTGAAAACCTTTCTTGTAGACATGGCTAACCCTCAACTGACGCTAAATGAAAGTCAGTGGAATCAGGTGACTCAGGTGAGTCCCTCCACTCTGTGATCACTTCAATGGAGAATTGAGAGTTCCTAGCATCCAATGACATCTGGGATGCTTACCTTCATATCCCGATTTTTTTTTTTTTTTTGTCCCCCTCACCAAAGGTTCCTCTGTTTTGCCATCCTCGAGGAACACTTAGTTTGCAGCCTTACACTTCGGCCTCGCCACCTCTCCCAGAGTGTTCACAAAGGTCTTGGTGGCCATCATGTCCATTCTGCACTCACAGGGTGTGCTCGTCTTGCCATACCTGGACGACCTCCTAATCAAGGGGCCGTAATTCCAAGACTGCGAGGAGTGCGTCCGTATTACAATGGATACACTTTCTCACCTGTGCTGGCTAATAAACTTAAACAAATCTTCCCCTGTCCCAGCCCAGCAGATATCCTTTTTAAGAATGACTCTGGACACTTCCCAAGGGTTGGTGATTCTCCCTGGAGCCAAGGTCATAGCCCTCCAACAGGGAGTTTGAGCACTTTGCCGCCCACTTCCTCACTCTATCCAGTTCGGCATGGGAGTCCTGGGCAAGATGGTGGCAGCAATGGAAGCAGTCCCCTTTTCCCAGCTACACCTCCGTTCTCTGCAGCTTGTGCTACTGGCAGCCTGGAACAGGAACCCTTTCTCTCTCGACCGTTGATGCCGCTTGTCTCCGCTGGTCAGGCGGGCGCTCAGGTGGTGGACATTGTGGTCTTCCCTCACCCAGGGGAAATTTTTTCTCCCGGTTCAATGGCTGGTGGTCACCACCGACGCCAGTCTTCTTGGCTGGGAGGGCGTTTTTCATCATCCACACTGCCCAAGTGCGTTGGTCTCCTCTGGAGTCGTGACTTCTGATCAACTTCCTGGAAATTTGGGCAACTCGGTTGACCCTGCAGTGGTTCCATCACCACCTGGCGGGCCATCCTATCCGAATAAACTCGGTCAATGCCACGGCTGTGGCGTATATTATTAATCCGGGGGCACCCGCAGCAGGGTGGCAATGCGTTAGGTGGAATACATAATCTGCTGGACCAAGATGACTCACTCTATCATCTCTACAGTTCACATTCCGGGCGTGGAAAACTGGGTGGCGGACTTCCTCAGCCGTCAGGGCCTTACCTCGGGAGAGTGGTCTCTTCATCTGGAGTCTTCCAGCAGATTTGTCATCGCTGGGGGACTCCGGACGTGGATCTCATGGCCTTGAGACTATATGCCAAGGTGCCCGAGTTAATAGCTCGGTCCCGGGACCCAGAGGCCATTGGTGTGGATGCACTGGTCCTGCCGTGGCAGCAATTTTGTCTTCCGTACGTGTTTCCCCCTCATCCACTACTACTGAGGGTCATCAGGAAGATGAAGACGGAAGGGATTTCAGTGATCCTAGTCGCTCTGGAATGGCCGCGCCGACCGTGGTATGCGGAGTTGGTACTGGTCGTCGTCGACGTTCCCTGGCGACTACCGGAACATCCAGATTTACACTCCCAGGGCCCGATTTACCACCAGAACGCAGGGGCCCTCAGTTTAACAGCTTGGCCGTTGAATCCTGGGCCTAGCCCAAGCCGGATTCTCCCAAGAAGTGGTTTCCACTATGACTAGCGCTCAGAAACCTGCATCGTTGCGCATTTATCACCGCACCTGGAAAGTGGTTTTCTCTTGGTGCAGAAAATGCGGTCATTCTCCTCTTGCCTTTTTCATTCCGACTATTTTGGAGTTCCTTCAGACTGGTCTGGACTCAGGCCTAGTGCTAAGTTCTCTCAAAGGCCAGATCTCAGCCTTATTAGTTTTGTTCCAGCGCCGGATTGCTTCTAAGCCACAGGTGAAGACCTTCATTCCGGGGATCGCCCACGTGATACCCTCCTATAGATGGCCGTTGAAAGCCTGGGACCTTAACTTGATCCTGGATGTTTTACAGGAGGCTCCCTTCGAGCCATTGCAGGACGTCTCTCTGGTGTCGGAACTAGCGGCGCTTTACTGTCAAGCTCCTTTTCTAATTTTTCACCAGGACAAGGTGGTTCTCAGGCAGTCCCCGTCCTTCTTGCCCAAGGTAGTCTCTTCTTTTCATCTTAACGAGGACATTGGGGCAGCACCATGCCTCAAGTGGATGGCACTGCAGCCTTGCAGCGCTGGAGTCCTGGGTTCAAATCCCACCAAGGACAACATCTGCAAGGAGTTTGTATGTTCTCCCCGTGTTTGCGTGGGTTTCCTCCAGGTACTCCAGTTTCCTCCCACACTTCAAAAACATACCGATAGAGAATCTAGATTGTGAGCTCCATTGGGGACAGCAACAATGTGTGCAAACTGTAAAGCGCTGCAGAATATGCAGAATAAAGATTATTATTATAAAGATTATTATTGTCCTGCCCTCGTTTTGCCTGGTGCCAGTACACCGTTTTGAGATGGCTCTTCACACTTTGGATCTGTTGAGGATCTCAGAAGATATCTCACGGACAGCGTCTTTCCGTAAGACGTACGCCTTATTTGTTCTTCCTGAGGGTCACATTAAAGGTCTCACTGCTTCAAAGTCCACAATAGCCAGTGTGGATTTGCTCGGCTATTCAAGTCTTATTGTGTCAGAGGCAAGCCTATCCCAGCTGGGATTAAGGCACACTCCACTCGTTCGATTGGTGCCTCCTAGGCTATTCGGCACCAGGGGTCGGCAGAACAGGTTTGCAAGGCTGCGACTTGGTCCAGTTTGCACACCTTCTCAAAGCACTACAACATTCACACCCAAGCTTCTGCAGAAGCGGGTCTGGTAAGAGCGATCTTGCAGACAGTGGTAGCACATCTCTAGGCAGCTGGTGCATGGGGTTTGGACAGTTCTGTCCATTTCCCACCAGAGACTGTTTTAGGACGTCCAATGGTCCTGTGTTCCCCAATGAGGTGAAGGAGAAACAGGGATTTTTTGTTACTCACTGTAAAATCCTTTTCTCCGAGCCGCTCATTGGGCAACACAGCACCCACCCTGTTGGCCTAACGGCTTGTGTATGTTCTTCAGTTTGACGTTGTTATAATCTCTGTAGGGAATCGCTCTGGTAGGCAGAGGCCAGGCCGCAGTAATGAGGCAACACACAGGCATTAAGTCCAAAAAATCAACGGTTTACTGTCTCTTTAAGACCAGGTAACAAAACATCATTAAACATAAATGCATTCCATCTTGGAAAATTACTGGTCCCAGTCTCACCCTTGCATGGGACGGGCTTGACTAAGCGGCTGCAAGCCAGCAGGGACCGCCAGGTGCCTTCCCGGGTGATCTGGACTCGCTTCTGGTGCTCACTGACACACTGTAACAGAAAGTCACTTCCAGGCTGACTCCAACCAAACTCCTCAATAGAACCGCATGGTTCTCAGTGTGGGACCGTCACAAGCTCCGCACACCCATGTGTCCTGTCCGGGTGCTATTCAGGACCCCCGTCCAACACCCTGGCCACCAAGTTCCAAGTCTCACCATGTGCTTCCAGGAATCCAATCCAACCCCAGGATCTTCCAACACCGACAGACCTTCCAGGAACCTTCCAGGCAGCCCTGTGCAGGACACACTCTCCACTGTCTCAGCCAGACTTCCAGAGACTCCTCAGTCTCCAACTCAATCTCCTCACCATGTGCCAAACACTGTCTTTCATACCTGTAGCCACTCCCCAAGCCTAGGCATGAAGCACATGGTCTGGTCACCTGTTCATGACCTCATCACAGGTCCTTCACAGCACATACAATCACCAGTATGTAACATTCATTATCCCACCACCAGTGGGCGGTGTATGTGTGGTTAGCAAGTCCCACCCAGCTCACAAGCTAACCCTGTAGGTTCACCCTTAACAATAATCAGAACTCTTATGGGACTACAAGTCCCAGAACAAAATTACTGACCTACAGCACAGAATAGCTCTGCGACACATACTTTCCATTTAGCACCATACCAGGGACTGGTTTCCCATCCATCTCATGCCTCCATGCATAATTTGAGCAACTTATACAGCGCCCCCTAGGTGCCACATTAGTCACTACACCACATCTCATATAATGTTGATTTCCTACTGCTTTGTCACGGAACTGGTTTGGCTGGAGCCAGTGTGTGAGTGTTTACTGCAGAGGAGGAGCTAATCTTTTTGTGTTTACTTAGTGTCTGTCTCCTAGTGGCAGCAGCATAACACCCATGGTCCTGTGTCCCCCAATGAGTGGCTCGTAGAAAAGGATTTTACGGTGAGTACACAAAAATCCCTGTTTCAGCACTTTAACAACGATAATGTTGGTGTATCATGAGCGTTTGGCACATGTTTGATGAGGGAAGGGGGTTTGCAGAGCTCAGAGGCATAGCGTTCTTTTAAGCACAGCAGTAATTTTTTTTTCCTAACTTTGTGTGCACATTTCGGCTAGCCAATCAGGGCGCAGGAAACACCCACAATGTCCTGACACCATGGCTTGTGTCATTGGCTGCTGAAATCACATGTCCCTCTCCATATAAATAGTGCCATTTTGACATTGTAAGCACAGAGAGGCTGCCACTGTTAACAGCAAGATTTTAGCTAGTTGTATATCAGTCAAATAGTGTAGCTAGATAGTGTCCAGTGTGGCTGTAAAATTTACCTGCTGGAATTTTTTTTGTGGGGGGGGCATTACTGAGGTTCACAGACAAAGCCAGCAGGGCCCATGTCCTACAAGTGTGTTGTGCACTGCTTCTATTGTGCTCTGTGCACGAGTATAGCATTCCTATTAATATTTTTACACTAGATAAATGTGAAAAAGCCTGCTGTATCCCACATTTTACCTAGTTAGCTAGGTGGTTGTATATCATCAGTCAGATACTGTAGGTAGCTAGTGTCCACTGTGGCTGTTAAATTTACCTTCCAGCACTTTTTTCTTTTTTGGCCATACTGAGGTGCACAAAGAAAGCCAGCAGGGCACGTGTTGTGCACTGCTTCTATTGTGATCCATGCACGAGTGTACCATTCTAATTCACAAGTAGCTAGTGAAAAAATATTAAACAGCCTGCTGTATCCCACCTTGTCATTTAATGCTGTGGTGATATAAAACTGCAGACCTAAGGCACATTAAAAAATTTATAATTTTTTTCTGTTGCTAAATGTGAAACAGCCTTCTGTAAACCACATTGTCACTTTGTGGAGGTGTTATGAGCATGTCTACAGACCTAACGCACATTAAAAAAAATTAAAATTTTTCAGTTGCAAAAAGTTAGACAACCCGTCGTATCACACTTTGTCATTTGTTTGGGGTGAAAGCCTGATCCATAGGCCACAAACAAATTCTTCTGTTATTAACCTCATACAGTAAGGGAACTGACTTAAAAATTGTTTGTAGCATAACAACTTTGTCATACAGGCTTCATCCACACTCAAACAATTCTTTTTTCTGTGACTAACACGATAAAGAATGACATATTTCAACTTTGAATTTACTGTCGCTAAAATTCAGCTGTTTGCAGAGGTGGTGCGTTGGTGGGTTTTTGGTTGCTAATACTGTGCTCCTACCACACTATCTGAGCATCATGACTGGGGAAAAAGCGAGGCCGTGGTGAAAGTGGAATTAGGCTTGGTGTTCAAGGTGTATGTGGGGTAGGTGGTAATGTTGGTGAAAGCACTAGTGAAGCAACGTCACGTCCTATGCAAAGACCACTGACAATTTGTTACTGGACGGGCTTCACTACTACCTTTCTTTGGCAGACGCTCAGTGGTACGCCTTGTCGATGATGCGTCATCTGTCGCAGACACGTGATGCAGCCACGATGAGCGATGTGTAACGGGTCTGGGAGGCGGAACCTCTGAGCTTTATTATACAAGGAGGCTTTCCTTGTAAAGGAGCGGGTGGCGCCCGGGGAGACGGACAGGAAGTCACGGCAAGTGACAGGGACAGTCTCTGGATAGACGGGCAGGTAGTCACGGCAAGTGACCGGGGCAGTCTCTGGAAGGACAGGCAGGTAGTCACGGCAAGTGACCGGGGCAGTCTCTGGAAGGACAGGCAGGTAGTCACGGCAAGTGACCGGGGCAGTCTCTGGAAGGACAGGCAGGTAGTCACGGCAAGTGACCGGGGCAGTCTCTGGAAGGACAGACAGGTAGTCACGGCAAGTGACCGGGGCAGTCTCTGGAAGGATAGGCAGGTAGTCACGGCAAGTGACCGGGGCAGTCTCTGGAAGGACAGGTATATACGACCTGAGATGGTGGAGCCTCCCGGTAGGCTAGCAGGCAGATGACAGATGAACGCCCCCAAGTGAGCAGGCGAGAGTCTCTGGAATAGACGATGGTCACCGCATGTGACGTCCGAACCTCCGGGTAGGTCTGCAGGCAGATGGCAGATGAGCGCCCCCAAGTGAGCAGGCGAGATTCTCTGGAGTAGCCGATGGTCACCACCGGTGACGGCCGAACCTCCAGGTAGGCTTGCGGACAGGTAGCAGACAGCAGACTGGCAGGAGACAGGCAGGTGACTGGTAACGGAACCTGAGGGCTGAAGCAGAGTTAAACAGTGCAACAACATTGCTCGGGCACCTCCATTAAGGAGGAGGTGCTTTATATAAGGTGGAGTCCACCGGCATTGGCCGGGGACCTTTTTTGAAAGATGCGCGCGGCCCCTTTAAGAGCGGGGGCGTGCACGCGCGCGCGCCCTAAGCCCAGTGGCAGGGAAGGAGCGCGCAGCCCCAGCAGGGCGGAAGGAGGACGCTGTGTGAGGGTAAGGGGAGCGACGTCCCTGCCTGGCAGAGGACGCTGGCGCAGGGGAACAGCGTCCCTGCCTGGCAGAGGACGCCGGCGCTACAGTACCCCCCCCTTTAGGCCCCCCCTTTTTTAGGCCAGAAAGAAATTTAGCTAGGATGAGAGGGGCATGGATGTTCTCCCGAGGCTCCCACGTTCTCTCCTCCGGACCAAACCCCTTCCAATCCACCAAAAAATAGGTCTTTCTTCCTACCCTTTTGGTGGCCAAAATGTTCTCTACCTCAAATTCGTTCTCAGCAGACAGTGGAGCAGGAGGTGTACCTGTAGACTTGACAAAAGAGTTAAGTACCACCGGTTTGAGGAGAGATACATGGAAGGAGTTAGGAATCCGCAAATTGGCCGGGAGTTTCAATTTATAGGACACTGGGTTGATCTGACTGATGATCTCCAGAGGACCGATGAACCGAGGACCTAACTTGTAGGAAGGAATCTTGAGCCGAACATACTTGGACGAGAGCCAGACCTTATCCCCAGGACGAAATTGAGGGGGATCCAGACGTTTCTTGTCAGCATGTCTCTTCATGCGCTCGGATGACAGAATGAGTGCGGACCGGGTACTCTCCCATATGGAGGAGAATTCGTTAACCAGGGATTCCGCAGCTGGATTGTCCACAGAGATGGAAATAGGTACAGGGATCCGAGGATGTTGACCGAAGACTACAAGAAACGGAGATTTGGAGGAAGATTCGCTCTCGTGATTGTTGTATGAAAATTCGGCCCAAGGCAGGAGATCCACCCAGTCAGAATGGTGGGCATTAACGAAGTGCCGGAGATAACTGGTCAGAATCTGATTGATTCGCTCGACTTGACCATTGGACTGTGGGTGGTAAGCGGAGGAGAAATCCAGGGTGACGTCTAGCAACTTACAAGTGGCTCTCCAGAAACGTGAGGTGAACTGTACCCCACGATCCGACACAATGTGACGAGGCAGACCATGAAGACGGAAGATGTGGCGGATAAAGTCTTTAGCCAACTCGGGTGCAGACGGAAGCCCTGGCAGGGGAATGAAGTGAGCCATCTTGGAAAATCGGTCAACGACCACCCAAATGACCGTACAACCAGCAGAGACGGGAAGATCCGTTATGAAGTCCATGGCTATATGCTGCCAGGGGCAGCGGGTACAGGAAGCGGGAGAAGAGACGGCCGGCAGGCAGGTGTCTCGGAACTTTGTTGCGGGCACAGGAGGCACAGGCAGAAACAAAGTCTATTACATCCTTGTGCACGGTAGGCCACCAGTAATGCCGGGTAATGAGCTGGAGGGTCTTTTTCCGACCAGCGTGGCCAGCTAGTTTAGACGAATGACCCCAGTGGAGGATCCTCTCCCGATCAGGTACCGATACGAACTTCTTACCAGGAGGGAGACGATTTAGACTCACGGGAGCTACCTGCATCACTCTGGTGGGATCGATGATATGTTTAGGTTCCTCCTCGAGATCCGACACCAGGAAAGACCGGGACAAGGCATCCGCCTTGATGTTCTTGTCGGCTGGGCGAAAGTGTAAAAGAAAGTCGAAGCGGGCAAAAAACAAGGACCACCGGGCTTGACGAGGGTTAAGTCTCTGGGCATGCTGGAGGTAAGCCAGATTCTTGTGGTCAGTGTAAATGATTACCGGATGAAGAGCCCCCTCGAGTAGGTAACGCCACTCCTCCAATGCCAGCTTGATGGCCAATAACTCTCGGTCTCCTATAGAATAATTGCGCTCAGAAGAGGAGAAGAGTTTCGAGAAGAAGCCGCAAGATACCATTCTCCCGGAAGAAGACTTTTGAGTCAGTACCGCTCCGGCTCCAGAAGAGGAAGCGTCCACCTCCAGGAAGAACTGCTTGTTGCCGTCCGGGCGATGCAGCACTGGAGCGGAAGAGAAGGCCTGTTTTAAAGAAAGAAAGGCCTCCTCTGCTTCGGGCGTCCACTGTTTGGGGTTAGCATTCTTGCGGGTGAGCGCGGAGATTGGAGCAGTCCGGGAAGAGAAGTGCGGTATGAAGAGGCGGTAATAATTGGCGAATCCCAGGAACCGCTGAATGGCCTTCAATCCCTCCGGTCGGGGCCATTTCTCGATGGCAGATAGCTTCTCCGGATCCATTCTTAGGCCTGTCTGAGAAATGATGTAACCCAAAAACGGAAGCGAGGTCTGCTCAAAGAGACACTTCTCATATTTGGCGAAAAGATGATTTTGCCTAAGCCTGAGCAGAACCTGACGAACATCCCTCCGGTGAGACTGGAGATCCGGAGAGAAGACCAAGATGTCGTCTAGGTACACCACAACGCAGGAGTAGAGCAGGTCCCGGAAGATGTCATTGACCAACTCCTGAAAAACTGCAGGAGCATTACAGAGACCAAAGGGCATCACCAAATACTCATAGTGGCCGTCCCGGGTGTTGAATGCCGTCTTCCATTCATCTCCCCGACGGATACGGACCAGGTTATATGCTCCACGAAGGTCCAGTTTGGTGAAGATTCTAGCCCCCCTCAGACGGTCAAACAATTCGGGAATGAGCGGAAGAGGGTACTTATTCTTCACCATGATCAGGTTTAGGCCTCTGTAGTCAATACAGGGACGGAGAGAGCCGTCTTTCTTTTTTACGAAGAAGAAACCTGCTCCCGCTGGGGAGGTAGATTTCCGGATGAATCCCTTGGCCAAATTCTCCTCGATATATTCGGACATCGACCTGGTCTCAGCAGCAGACAATGGGTAAATTTGCCCACGGGGAGGCGTAGTACCGGGTAGCAGGTCGATCGGGCAATCATAAGGTCTGTGAGGGGGTAATGTCTCTGCCTCCTTTTTATTAAAGACATCAGCGAACGACCAATATGGAATCGGGAGCCCTGGTAGATTAGTTGGTGTAGGAGAAGGACGGACGGGATGAACAGGAACCAAACACGTTTTATGACAGTCCTGTCCCCAGCGAAGGATCTCTCCAGTCTGCCAGTCGAGCACAGGTGCATGCTTTTGGAGCCAAGGAAGACCTAATAAGAAAGCATGAGAGAGTCCAGGCAGGACATGAAACGAGATGCTCTCAGAATGCAACATTCCCACCTGCAGGGTTATGGCTTCAGTGATAAGTTGGATGGGACGTGGTAGAAGACCCCCGTCCACAGCAGCAACAGATACTGGTTCAACCAGATGTTTGGTAGGAATGCGATATTTCTCCACTAGAGCCTGTGAAACAAGATTCCCGGCTGCTCCAGAATCAAGTTGGGCTTGTTCGAAATAACGGTTCTCACCGAGGAGAATTGAGACTGACAGCTGCAGAGATGAAGAGGCTTTATTCTTGTCTAGGTTGACCTCTCCGAGCGAACCTTGACACAGGCGTTTCCCGACCTCTCCGGACAGGTACGGATCCGGTGCTCCTTACTGCCACAGTAGAAGCAACTCCCCTCGGCACGGCGTAAGTCCTGACGGGCTTTGACCATCTTGGTCTGGTCGACCTGCATAGGCTCAGAAGTGTGTACCTGAGGAGAAGCGGAAGGAATTACGGGTCACTGAAAAGAAGGAGCTAGACGAGGAAACCTTCTCTCACGGGTGACCTCTTTGGCGCGTTCCTGGAACCGTAGATCAATTCGATTAGCCAGAGTTATTAGGTCATCGAGAGAGGTTGGAATGTCTCGACCGGCAAATTCATCTTTAATACGGCCGGACAGACCCTCCCAGAAGACAGATATCAGGGCATCATTATCCCAGGCCAGCTCCGAGGCAAGGGTACGGAACCGTATGGCATATTGCCCCACGGTGAGACTTCCCTGACGGAGACGCAACAGAGATGATGCAGAGGAGGTCTTCCGTCCGGGTTCGTCGAATACCTTCCGGAAGGCCGAGAGAAAAGCAGGCAGGTCAGACACCAGAGGATCTTCTCTCTCCCAGAGAGGATTGAGCCAGGCCAGAGCCTTTCCGGTGAGATGGGACATAATGAAGGCAATTTTGGCCCGGTCGGAGTTAAACTGGTGAGCCAGGAGTTCGAAATGCAGGGTACACTGGTTAATGAAACCCCGAGCCAGAGTAGGATCGCCTCCAAACCGTGGAGGAGCAGAAAGTCGAGGTCCAGGAACGGAAACCACGGAATTGGTAAGCAACGGAACTGCCGGATTGCGAGTCATGGCGCCAGTGGTGGTTGCTGGAGAAGTAGTCAGGGTGTCCAGGCGGGAATTAACATTCCGCAGATGACCCAGGATGGACTCCTGTTGAGACCTC
This sequence comes from Oophaga sylvatica, assembly GCA_033576555.1. Lineage (NCBI taxonomy): Eukaryota > Metazoa > Chordata > Amphibia > Anura > Dendrobatidae > Oophaga > Oophaga sylvatica. The sequence goes on from JARQOD010000009.1 coordinate 153,709,635, forward strand.
TGACGAGACAGTTCATGACACAGGTCAGAGAGCGAAGGGGTTTGGGTGCCACCGGGTTCCATGGCCCGACCTCTGAGCTTTATTATACAAGGAGGCTTTCCTTGTAAAGGAGCGGGTGGCGCCCGGGGAGACGGACAGGAAGTCACGGCAAGTGACCGGGGCAGTCTCTGGAAGGACAGGCAGGTAGTCACGGCAAGTGACCGGGGCAGTCTCTGGAAGGACAGGCAGGTAGTCACGGCAAGTGACCGGGCAGTCTCTGGAAGGACAGGCAGGTAGTCACGGCAAGTGACCGGGGCAGTCTCTGGAAGGGCAGACAGGTAGTCACGGCAAGTGACCGGGGCAGTCTCTGGAAGGATAGGCAGGTAGTCACGGCAAGTGACCGGGGCAGTCTCTGGAAGGACAGGTATATACGACCTGAGATGGTGGAGCCTCCCGGTAGGCTAGCAGGCAGATGACAGATGAACGCCCCCAAGTGAGCAGGCGAGAGTCTCTGGAATAGACGATGGTCACCGCATGTGACGTCCGAACCTCCGGGTAGGTCTGCAGGCAGATGGCAGATGAACGCCCCCAAGTGAGCAGGCGAGAGTCTCTGGAATAGACGATGGTCACCGCATGTGACGTCCGAACCTCCGGGTAGGTCTGCAGGCAGATGGCAGATGAGCGCCCCCAAGTGAGCAGGCGAGATTCTCTGGAGTAGCCGATGGTCACCACGGTGACGGCCGAACCTCCAGGTAGGCTTGCGGACAGGTAGCAGACAGCAGACTGGCAGGAGACAGGCAGGTGACTGGTAACGGAACCTGAGGGCTGAAGCAGAGTTAAACAGTGCAACAACATTGCTCGGGCACCTCCATTAAGGAAGAGGTGCTTTATATAAGGTGGAGTCCACCGGCATTGGCCGGGGACCTTTTTTGAAAGATGCGCGCGGCCCCTTTAAAAGCGGGGGCGTGCACGCACGCGCGCCTTAAGCCCAGTGGCAGGGAAGGAGCGCGCAGCCCCAGCAGGGCGGAAGGAGGACGCTGTGTGAGGGTAAGGGGAGCGACTGTTGTGAATGGGTTTGAGATGAGTTCTGAGCAGAGGCTCCCTCTGGTGGTTACAAGCGGTACTAGTGAGGATTGGGAATCAGGTGTTACTGATTGGTCTTATTTAAGGGAATCATTTTCCCATCAGGGTTGCCGGTGATCAATTGTTCTGGTCTGAATCCTTCTTTCCAGTTTCCCTTGTAGCCTGCTGTGTCGTGTCTGCATCTCCTGCTATCAGATAAGACAATTTCTTATTTTGTGTTTTTGCTATATTTTTGCATTTTGTCCTGCCCTTCTGTGGGGGCCTTCTGGGTCCCCTCCGGGGGCTTTTGCCCTCTCAGTTTAGTCCAGCCACTGTGTTTTGTACTTTTGCTTTTTGCAGTTTTTTCAGTGGCTGCTGTTTTTGTTACACCAGAGAACTAATTTAGGTGGTAGAGGTCGTGTGATCTCAGGTGATTTTGAAATTAGTAGAGTTGGTGTTTTTCAGGGTTTTCTGGGATTGCAGTAAGTACCCTTCCTGTCCTTTTCTATTTAGATAGTTTGGGCCCCAGCGTTTGCTCATACTATTTTCTTTCTGTGTCAGTATTTCCTCTTGTCTAACCGCCATTACATGTTTGGGGGCTTTCTATTATCTTTGGGGTTCTGCTCCGGGGCAGATAGCTTTCCTATTTCTATCTTTAGGTGTAGTTAGTTTCTCAGGCTGTGACGAGGCGTCTAGGACCATCGTAGGAACGCTCCACGGCTGCCTCTAGTTGTGGTGGTTAGTCAGGGTACTGCAATCTCATAGATTCCAACTGCTCTGGTGTATTTCCTTTTTTACCTGCACTCCTCAGCTACCGTAACATAACAGTATCACCGGCCATAAAAATTGTATGGTACTCACAGAAGGGAAAAAATATTTTGAAGGAAGAAAAGTTGTCAGAGATATTTTTCTGTTTGTTGCATTTTTTTTTTTTTTTTTTTTTTTCCCTCTGTATCTCTGGGTGCTGGGGAGGATCTTTTCTCCCAATGGAGTTTGCACAGTTGTCTGGCCGTGTGGATCAGCTTGCCACTGAGGTTCGGAGTATTGCTGCATATCTTGCTAGGTTGCCTGTTGTGGAACCTAGGATCCCCATGCCAGATTTGTTTTCAGGGGATCGAGCTAAGTTTCAGAATTTCAAAAATAATTGTAAATTGTTTCTTGCCTTAAAATCTAAGTCCTCAGGAAACGCAGCGCAGCAGGTTCAAATTATCATCTCTCTCCTGCGCGGCGATCCTCAGGATTGGGCTTTTTCCCTCACACCTGGGGATCCTGTTTTGAGTGATGTTGATGCATTTTTTCAGGCTTTGGGGTTATTGTACGATGAGCCTAATGTCACTGATCAAGCTGAAAAAGCCTTGTTGGCATTAAATCAGGGGCTTGATGACGCTGAGTTATACTGTCAGAGATTCCGTAGGTGGGCAGTCCTGACCAAATGGAATGACGACGCTTTGGCGGCCCTTTTCCGGAAGGGTCTGTCGGATAATGTAAAGGATGTTATGGTGGGATTCCCTGTCCCCTCTGGTCTCAATGATTCTATGTCATTAGCGATTCAAATTGACAGACGTTTGCGTGAGCGGAGAAGTATGCGTGGAGTGGTGTTGCCTTGTGAGCCAGCTGCTGAGCCCATGCAGTGTGATGGAGTGGTGTCTGGGGCACAGCGTCATGAGTTTCGAAAGCGCAATGGGTTATGTTTCTACTGTGGTGATGCCTCTCATGCTATTTCAGTCTGCCCTAAGCGGGGAAGACGTTTTGCACGCTCAGTTGTCTTGGGTAGTGTTCAGACTAAGTTTTTATTAACTGTCACTCTGATATGCTCTCTGTCCTCATTTTCTGCTCAGGCTTTCGTTGATTCTGGAGCAGCTATTAACCTGATGGATTATGATTTTGCTAAACGTTGTGGATTTCCCTTGATACCCCTACAGAAGTCTATTCCCCTACTGGGGATCGATTCTACCCCTTTGGCTGAGAATAAACCCCAGTTTTCTACTCAGGTGATAATGAGGGTTGAACCTGATCACCAGGAGTGCTGCAAATTTTTGGTTCTATATAATCTGCATGACATTATCGTGCTGGGTTTCCCTTGGTTACAGTCTCATAATCCTGTTTTGGATTGGAAATCTGTGTCTGTAACCAGTTGGGGCTGCCAATGTGTTAATACCAACACTCCTGTTTTTTCTGCCTCCCCCCAGGCTGAGGATGTTCCTGACTTTTTGTTTGATTTTTCTGATGTGTTTAGCGAAAGTAAATCTGCATCCTTACCTCCCCATAGGAGCTATGACTGCGCTATTGAATTAGTGCCAGGTAGTAAATTCCCTAAGGGTCGCCTTTTTAACTTGTCTGTACCTGAACATGACGCTATGCGGTCTTATATCAAGGAATCATTGGAGAAGGGTCATATCAGACCATCCTCTTCACCCTTAGGTGCCGGTTTTTTCTTTGTGGCCAAAAAAGATGGTTCATTAAGGCCGTGTATTGATTATCGTCTCTTGAACAATATTACTGTGAAATATCAATACCCGTTACCCTTGATTTCTGACCTGTTTTCCAGGGTGAAAAACGCTACTTGGTTTACCAAGCTTGACCTCAGGGGGGCGTATAACCTTATTCGCATTAAGCACGGGGATGAATGGAAGACGGCATTTAACACCCCTGAAGGGCATTTTGAGTACCTTGTGATGCCCTTTGGGCTCACTAATGCTCCTTCCGTCTTCCAGTCCTTCATGAATGACATTTTCAGGGATTTTGTGGACAAGTTTCTGATTGTTTATTTGGATGATATCTTGATTTTTTCTAATGACTGGGACTCTCATGTGAAACATGTTCGAACTGTATTCCAGATTTTGAGAGAGAATGCTCTGTATGTGAAGGGATCAAAGTGTCTTTTTGGCGTACAGAAGATCTCATTTCTGGGATTCATTTTGTCCCCATCTGTTATTGAAATGGACCCGGTCAAGGTTCAGGCCATCTGTGATTGGGTCCAACCTACTTCATTAAAGGCTCTTCAGAGATTTTTGGGTTTTGCCAATTTTTATCGTAAATTTATTGGTAATTTCTCGGTTATTGTTAAACCATTAACTGATTTGACCAGAAAGGGTTCTGATGTGGTGAATTGGCCTCCTGAGGCAGTCTCTGCGTTTCAGGAACTTAAGCAGAGATTCACTTCTGCTCCTGTTCTACGGCAGCCTGATGTTTCTCTGCCATTTCAGGTGGAGGTTGATGCCTCTGAAATTGGGGCAGGTGCCATTTTGTCCCAAAAAGATCCAGAGACCTCTAAAAGTAACCCTTGTGCCTTTTTCTCTCGAAAATTTTCTCCTACTGAACGTAATTATGACGTGGGTAATCGGGAGTTATTGGCCATGAAGTGGGCTTTTGAAGAGTGGAGACATTGGCTGGAGGGAGCCAAACATCAGGTGGTGGTCCTTACGGACCATAAGAATCTGGTCTATCTGGAATCTGCCAAGCGACTCAATCCTAGACAGGCCAGGTGGGCCTTGTTTTTCACACGTTTTAATTTTGTGGTTTCCTTTCTTCCTGGACTAAGAATGTTAAGGCGGATGCCCTCTCGAGGAGTTTCTTGCGGACTCTCCTGAGCTATCTGATCCCTCTGTTATTTTGAAGGAGGGTGTAGTTCTTTCCGCCATCTCGCCTAATTTGAGACTTGCTCTGGAGGGGTGTCAGGAGGATAGGCCCGAGCGCTGCCCTGTTGGAAAATTGTTTGTCCCGGACCAATGGAAAAAGAGTGTGATGTCTGAGATTCATTGTTCCGCATTGGCTGGGCATCCCGGAATTTTTGGTACCAGAGACTTGGTTAGTCGGTCCTTTTGGTGGCCTACCTTGTCTCGCGATGTCAGGGAATTTGTGCAGTCCTGCGGGACTTGCTCTCGCTCCAAGCCTTGCTCTCGCTCTAGTGGTTTGTTGATGCCATTGCCTGTGCCCAAGAGACCATGGACCCATATCTCTATGGATTTCATTTCCGATCTTCCTGTTTCTCAGAGAATGACCACCATCTGGGTAATTTGTGATAGGTTTTCCAAAATGATACATCTTGTGCCATTACCTAAGTTGCCTTCCTCCTCTGAATTGGTGCCGTTGTTCCTTCAGCACGTGGTTCGTTTACACGGCATTCCTGAGAACATTGTGTCTGACAGAGGAGTCCAGTTTGTTTCCAGATTTTGGAGGACTTTTTGTTCTAAACTGGGTGTTCAATTGTCTTTCTCCTCGGCATTTCATCCTCAGACCAATGGTCAAACTGAGAGAACAAACCAGACATTGGAGACTTATCTAAGATGCTTTGTGTCTGCTGATCAGGATGACTGGGTCTCTTTTTTGCCTTTGGCTGAGTTTGCTCTTAATAATAGGGCTAGCTCTGCCACTTTGATGTCTCCGTTTTTCTGTAATTCTGGGTTTCACCCTCGATTTTCTTCAGGACAGACGGAGGCTTCTGTCTGTCCAGGTGTTGACTCTGTTGTTGAGCGTATGCAGCAGATTTGGGACCAGGTAGTGGAGAGGTTGTCCCTCTCTCAGGAGAAGGCCCAGCGGTTTGCTAACCGGCATAGGACTGATGGTCCTCTGTTTAAAGTGGGGGACTTGGTCTGGTTGTCCTCAAAGAATATTCCTATGAGAGTAGCATCTCCTAAATTTAAGCCTAGGTTCATTGGACCTTATAAGATCATGGAGATTATTAATCCTGTTTCTTTTCGTTTGCTTCTTCCAGGGACATTTAAGATCCATAACGTGTTCCGCAAGTCCTTGTTGAAGAGGTTTGTTGAGCCAGTGGTTCCTGCTGCTGTGCCTCCTGACCCTGTTTTGGTTGAGGGCAATCTGGAGTATGTGGTTGAGAAAATATTGGATTCTCGTTTTTCTAGACGAAGACTCCAGTATTTGGTTAAATGGAGAGGTTATGGTCAGGAAGATAATTCTTGGGTGTTTGCTTCGGACATCCATGCTAGGAGACTTATCCGTGCGTATCATAGAACTCATCCTGACCGACCTGGTTGCTCAAATGAGGGTTTGGTGACCCCTCCTCAAGGGGGGGGTACTGTTGTGAATGGGTTTGAGATGAGTTCTGAGCAGAGGCTCCCTCTGGTGGTTACAAGCGGTACTAGTGAGGATTGGGAATCAGGTGTTACTGATTGGTCTTATTTAAGGGAATCATTTTCCCATCAGGGTTGCCGGTGATCAATTGTTCTGGTCTGAATCCTTCTTTCCAGTTTCCCTTGTAGCCTGCTGTGTCGTGTCTGCATCTCCTGCTATCAGATAAGACAATTTCTTATTTTGTGTTTTTGCTATATTTTTGCATTTTGTCCTGCCCTTCTGTGGGGGCCTTCTGGGTCCCCTCGGGGGCTTTTGCCCTCTCAGTTTAGTCCAGCCACTGTGTTTTGTACTTTTGCTTTTTGCAGTTTTTTCAGTGGCTGCTGTTTTTGTTACACCAGAGAACTAATTTAGGTGGTAGAGGTCGTGTGATCTCAGGTGATTTTGAAATTAGTAGAGTTGGTGTTTTTCAGGGTTTTCTGGGATTGCAGTAAGTACCCTTCCTGTCCTTTTCTATTTAGATAGTTTGGGCCCCAGCGTTTGCTCATACTATTTTCTTTCTGTGTCAGTATTTCCTCTTGTCTAACCGCCATTACATGTTTGGGGGCTTTCTATTATCTTTGGGGTTCTGCTCCGGGGCAGATAGCTTTCCTATTTCTATCTTTAGGTGTAGTTAGTTTCTCAGGCTGTGACGAGGCGTCTAGGACCATCGTAGGAACGCTCCACGGCTGCCTCTAGTTGTGGTGGTTAGTCAGGGTACTGCAATCTCATAGATTCCAACTGCTCTGGTGTATTTCCTTTTTTACCTGCACTCCTCAGCTACCGTAACATAACAAGCGACGTCCCTGCCTGGCAGAGGACGCTGGCGCAGGGGAACAGCGTCCCTGCCTGGCAGAGGACGCCGGCGCTACACGATGCATCCTCAGCCACAACTGTGCCACTGACTAGCCGTGTCCAGAGGTCTGCAGCTCGCAGGGGTGGCAAGGGTTGCCTAGCCTTGGCCTTTTTTGGCGCTACAAAGGATGAGCCAACTCGCGTAATCTGCCAACTTTCCAAAAAAAGTCGAGGTAAAAAGTGAAATAATTTGACTACTACATGTATGAACCTTCACATGCACAATCAACAAGCTTTTACTTGGGAATCACACTGCGCAAAAATGCGGACCTCAACAACCATCAGCCGCCCCATCGATCACATCTGCTGCTTCTTCCTCCTCTGTTACCGTGAAAACTATTGAGATGCAGGTGTTTGACCACAATCTCGGGTTCATTACCCCAGGGCCGGCGTCAGCACACGGGCAAGTGACGGGGCCCTGAGAAGGCTGGGGGGCCCACTCGACATCAGGGACATCGGCACACTATGGGGGCCCAGTGTCTGTGCTAGTGCCGACTCCCGTGAGTGGGCCCCCCCACTTGCTCAGGGCCCTGCCATTTGTGATACTTACCTTTCCCCGCTCTATCACTGCGGCGTCTTCTGACTGTGACGTTCAGGTCAAAGGACGCTGTGACGTCACGTCTGTGCGCCCTCTGCCTGAAAAGGCAACGCTGAGGAGTCTGGAGCAGAGCAGCAAGGACTGGTGAGTATTTCATATTTTTTTGTTTGGAGCATTATATATAGGGACCATCATACAGTGGTATGAGGCCCATTATACACTGGAGCATCATATATGAGGCCCATTATACACTGGAGCATCATATATGAGGCCCATTATACACTGGAGCATCATATATGAGGCCCATTATACACTGGAGCATCATATATGAGGCCCATTATACACTGGAGCATCATATATGAGGCCCATTATACACTGGAGCATCATATATGGGGCCAATTATATATGGAGCATTATGTGGGCCCATCATATACTGGAGCATTATATGGAGTCCTTCATATACTGTATGCAACATTATATGCGCCCCTTTATGTATTGAGCAATACATGGGGCTCGTTATTCTTTATGGAGCAATATATGGGGCTCGTTATTCTTTATGGAGCAATATATGGGGCCCATTATACAGTATGGAGCATTATATGGGGTTCATTATTCTGTATGGAGCAATATATGGGGCCTATTATATACTGTATGGAACAATATATGGGGCTCATTATTCTGTATGGAGCAACATATAGGGCTCATTCTGTATGGAGCAAAATATTGGGTCCATGATTCTGTATGGAGCAATATTTGGTGCCCATAATACTGTATGGAGCATTTTATGGGCTCATTATACTGTATGGAGCATTATATGTGGCTCATTATACTGTATTGAGCATTATATGGGGTCCATTATTCTGTATGGAACAATATATGGTGCTCATTATTCTGTATGGATCACTATGTGGTGCTCATAATACTGTATGGAGGACTATACTGTCCAATTTCTGATCTATTGTAGAATTTACAATAGATATCACTCATGTAATGTAAGAAGTGAAATCTTTGGCATTGTACTATACCTATATTTTTTTGTTGTTTCTGTGCATCATGAATTGTGGTATGTGTTAAACAGGCCCACTGAGACTCTTTTGCCCGGGCCCAAGAAAACCTGGAACCTGCCCTGCATTACCCGCTTGAGTCACGCTGACTGAGAAGCCACCTTCAGCTGTAATGGAAGCAGACATGCATGCTGTTTTTGACCGATCTCAGAATGATCACGTCACAAGTTTCTCAGTCCACAGTAACCTCTCTTGCACATCTCTCACAGTCCAGCAGTTTGTCTGGTTCACCGTACTCCGCCCTCTCACAGCACTTCAGTTAGCCCACGGTTCCGCAGTTGTGGTCACGTAAAAGATTGTTTCCTACGCATGACAAAGCTAAGAGGTTAAACTCCACCATCTCCAATTTGTTGGCCATGGAAATGCTGCCTTTCCGCCTGGTGGATACAGACAGTTTCCGAAAACTGATGGCCGTCGCAGTCCCCCAGTACCTATTACCCAGTCGCCATTACTTTTCTAAGAAAGCTGTGCGTGCGCTACACCAGCATGTAGCAGACATCACTCGTTCCTTGACAAAATATGCCAGGGTGTATTTCATCACAGACACTTGGACGAGTAAGCATGGCCTATGGTGTTATATCTCACTGACTGAGCACTGAGTGACTCTGGTGTCTGTGGGGACAGGCATTGCTCTACACCAATATAGAAAAAAATGAAGGGGCAAGATCAAAATTATAAAAGTAAAAAAGTATATATTTTATTACAACTAGCTTGGCCCATGCAAAATTTTCGCACATTGGTCGTCGGGGGCGCAGGCAATTTCAGAAAAAGTCAGCTGTCAAATGTAAATGTATTTCATGAGATGATGAACACAGACAGGTATTTATGTATGTAGATTGGTAATACAATAATTTGGTTTGATAAGTAGAGGCCAAAAAATGTCTTCCGGTTCAGGTGCCACCTGCAGGTCATTGCTTCTTTCTGCAGGTTTATGAAAATTAATGTTTAAACTGTATTTAGTGATAAAATCGTGAATGTCTGGTTTGTTTGGCTCTTTTCTTGCTGAAGGGGTCAAGTTTACCTTTCAAATGGTGTATTATGTGTGTGTGTGGCAGAGTAATGAGTGAAAAAGCAGTGCATGTTTACAAATGTGTTTGCATATGTGACTCACCTGCAGTAAACTGTGCAATCCTTCAATGTGCCTGAAATAAGCTGGGCAAGCACTTGGGCAAGCTGGAAAGACCACAAGGCATATGTTTTGATTTGTTTGTGATGTCTGTAAGCAGATTTGTGGTAGTGTGCTTTGGGGTAGTGTGCTGCCACCTGCAGGTCATTTGACCTTTCAAATGGTGTATCATTTGTTTGTGTAGGTGGAGTAAGAACGGAGCAAGTGTGCAATTCAATAGACAGTGCATGTTTACAAATGTGTTTGCATATGTGACTCACCTGCAGTGAAGTGTGCAATCCTCCAATTTGGCTGAAATAGGCTGGGCAAGCAGTTCGGCAAACTGGAAAGCCCACAAGGCAAATGTTTGGATTTGTTTGTGATGTCTGTAAGCAGCTTTGGGGTAGTGTGGTGCCACCTGCATGTCATTTTTCCTTACTGCAGGTTTATGAAAATTAATGTTTAAACTGTATTTTTTGATCAAATCGTGGATGTGTGGTTAATTTGGCTATATTCTTGCTGAAGGGAGCAAGTTTACCTTTCAAATGGTGTATCATTTGTGTGTGTGTGGGTGCAGTATGAACGGAGATACAAAGTAATCACCGAAAAACAGTGTTTAGAAATAATAGAATAGATAATTTAAACAACATATTATAAAACTATAGTGAACAGGATTCCATCATTAGGGGTATAAGACCCAAAAAACACTTGAAAGCAGGTATCTACCCCAAGAGAATAGGGGCAACCAGAATAGTTGTGTATTTTCTTCAACAATAGTGACTATAATAGTCAATCCAACAACATATGTCTGGCTGAAATCCTAATCCCCATGAATCACCAAGTATGCTAATTCAGTAATAACATGCAAAATGTTATATCTAAACCTAAGAGCATAAAGGTCACCAATTGTAAATCACATATAATATATTAAGATATAAACTAATTCATGATAAAATGAAGTCCACCATGCTCATTAGATATAACAAGAAAATATAGTATGATATCAAATCAACGGATACAATGAAACAGCAGTAAATAGCCATAGGTAACTACCTGCGGTCATGGTGAATGGTGGAAAGAAACCTGCTGAGACGCACCTCGACGCGCGTTTCACTGCCGCTGCAGTTTCGTCAGGAGGTAGGGTAGCGCTCATGTCAGTTTTCTTAAATAGTGGTGTGTAAATTAGTAAGCGATCGAACGTGTGTAACGGCGCATGACCACTATGATGTGACGTCACAGAAGAGACGGCACTCAGTGCGCGCGTCACCCGGTCACATGTTCCGGTCATCTGACCGGGCAAGTAACCAGGGTGATGCGACATAACTATAGATAAAGAAATACCAGCACAAAAAAAGAGAATGGTGTATGTAAATATATACAATCCAAATGGATACAATTTTGCTTCATCTACCACACCAATAATCAAATAGGACAAAAATGTATACTCCAAAATACAACTCAAGAAAATGGAGTTCTATACATATGTATAAAAAATATATATTTTTCTTTGGTATTTGTTAAAATAATAACATGAATAAAAACACACAATGGTGTATTCAATAAAACCCTAGTACAGATTGTATGGGACCAGAGCACCTAATAAATGCATTTAGTATATAGCAGCAACAAAATATAATGCATATCCAATATGAGATGAATGTTAGTCTGAACGGGTTAACAAAAGCACAGGCAAATACAATAAAATGACGTTTCAATCACACAGATGAACTCCAAATGTATGAGTCTTCAAACCGCCAAAAAAATAGAGTTTAGTGCCCAAGATAGGGGCTACAATGCTTAACCATATTGTGCAGTGCCCTGGAGCCACGTGCCACCCCTGATGCGCGTTTCGCATTTGCTTTATCAAAAGGGAGTACAGCAAGACTCCAAAAGCCGGCTTTTTATAATGAGCACAATTTGTATGGCGTGTCTTTGATGCGCATGCGCCCCGACGTCACAACTGGAGGACATGCCGCCTCCCGGCATTCACCAAGCACGCACGTCATGGGGAAATCCCCAGATGACGTCAAGAGACATGCGTGCTGGGACAATGAAGCCGGAGGTGCGGCATCCCCACAGGAGGCTCAAAGCGCATTCGTCAGACAGAATGGCTCCATACAAGGCTCATATAGTGTGACATAATGCGGCAAAAACGCGCCTGCTGATAATAATGAATAAGAGGAGGAGAAGAAAAACAGCATAATAGATGGAATTAAATATTATCCATTCTGGATATATCATAACAAGTGCATGACAAGAATAAAGTGACGAGTGCAAATAATTAAGAAAAGAAAAAAAGGTGACAACTTTCCACAGATAGGAAAACACACTATCCATTATACTTATGCAATGAATCAGTACAACACAAAAACAATGAAACTGACAAAGTGCAGCTGATAGCAAACAATACAATATTAATATAGTGACATTATATCATAACCAATATATATACAATTTAATATAAGTGCGTAAAATATAGACAGATAATTATAAGAAAATAAGTGACATATAATGTAGATATCTCAATATGTGTTCACAATATATGTTTCTCCAAATCACAGCAGTCCCAGAATTTCAGATGCCAACAGACAATTCCGTTCTTCACAACAAAGTTCATGAATATCTTCTCCACCTCAATATCTCATAATTACATATATCATTTAAAAAGCCAGATTTCGGAAAACATAATTCTAGTGCAAGACAAGAAAAAAATAATAATAATAATGAATAAGAGGAACAAACATATGTATGAATGGATAATAAATTAATAATGAAAAATAACAAAAAAATATGAATAAAAAGAATATACCGTATAAAATTTTTTTATTATATAAATATAAAAAAAATAAATTAATTATATCTATTAAACCAGATATTAATAATAAGAAAGAAAAATAGGTGGAACAAAGCACCTCACAAAAAGGGGCAAAGCTTAATTTCTCACTTAACCCCATAGGGGTCATTAAATCCAATTCCACAATCCATTTACATTCGGTTTGTGCTAATAGACGCTTGATGTTTCCACCTCTACTACCACTATGCACCTGGTCAATACCAATGACCCGCAATCCCATAGGATCGCCATTATGCATTGTGCGAAAGTTTTTGGGAGGGTTTTGAGGGTACTTATATCTTCAACTTTTTTACAATTGGATATGTCACTAACATGTTCTCTTACACGTATGCGGAGCTGACGGGAGGTCAACCCTACATACATCTTGGAACAAGGACATGTGGCCAGATAGATAACATGAGTACTGCTACAGCTAATGTGATGGCAAACTTGAAAAACCCTCTTTCCATTTGATGAATTAAATTCTGTACCCCTAACAATGTTCTTATGAGTACAGGCCAGACAATCCCCACATGGATAACATCCCATGTCGGTTGTCTATTGTTGGGATTTAAGGGATTTACAGTTTTGGCAACATAATGACTCTTAACTAAGAGATATTTAATGCTTTTACCTCACCTTGCTGTAAATTGTGGTTGGTCTGGGATATTGCGAGCCAAAATGGGGTCCGTCAGTAGGACCAACCAATGTTTACCGATTATTTCTTGTATCCGCTTCCATTAGCAATTATAGGTGGAAATATTTCTGACCTTTGGGTCAGCTGATGTTTTTTTCTTTGTATTAAATAATAATTGGTGTCGGTTAATTTTTTTGGTCCTCACATTTCCATTTTTTATACAGCGATTACTGTAACCACGTGACCTAAATCTATTTTTTAAGTCCTCTGATTGTAAACTCAAATTTCTAATCAGTTGAGCAGATCCGCTTCATACTGAGAAATTGACCAACTGGGATGGCTTTAATAGTGTGTGAGGTATGGGAGGATGATGCATGTAATAATGAATTCACAGATGTCTCTTTCCTGAATACATCTGTATGCACCACTCCCCCTTCATCAACCTCCAACACTATATCTAGAAAATCAATTTTTTTCTGATGAGCTTTGTATGTTAATCTAATATTGTATGGATTTGAATTGAGTTGACCCATAAACTCCGAAATGCCGGATTCACTGCTCTGCCAAATGAAAAAGATGTCGTCTATATACCTATGCCAACACAGCACTCGTTGACCTTGAGATACCTCATCCAAAAGGAAGAGCGATCTCTCCCAGGACCCGAGAAACAGGTTGGCATAGGCAGGGGCACAAGCGGCCCCCATGGCATTCCTCCTTTTTTGTAAATAGTATCTGTCCTTGAAGACAAATACATTATGGGTCAAAACAAAATGTAAAATCTCCATAACCAAACTATATGTGGTATTTTACTGAAGAACGGTTGGTATTCACCCTGAAACGAGTAGATTAAACCACTTCTAAACTGCTACTACGTCTTGGAAATCTATTATTTGGGCAGTGCGGACTGGAATCCACATCTTTTCTGCAGTGTATTGTATTGTCGGGTCATCGACCAACCTGTGGATCTGCGGTAGCCTCTCCTACATGTGCTTTAACCACCTAATACCAGGTGAGCAGCTTCCTACTTAAAAAAGTGATAATTTTCTATCGGATAAGACCCTATTGCGCTTTGTGTCTCCCTTGCTTTTTCTATTACATAACAAAATCACATAATTCACCATCCCAGTTGCTATTCTCCAGGAAGAAGCGGACCGCCCTAATAACACCATCATGAGAAATGCATGTATACAGTGATTCAACATCAGCTGTAACCAGCCACATGTCCTGTTCCAAGATAACCCCCTCCAATTTAGTAAGCATATCTGTAGTATCACGCACATATGACAGCACGGTCTCCACCATAGGTTTTAAATAGAAATCCACGAATTTGCATGCCATATCACACAGACTGTCAATGCCGGAGACAATTGACCTTCCGGGAGGATTTACAGAGTCTTTATGGATCTTTGGTAACAAATATAGGGTTGGAATTTTAGGATATTTTCCCCCCTTAGACCATCCAATACTTTTTTATTAATAATTCCCAAATCAAATGCATTTTGTAAGATTTTATCAAATTCCAATTTATATGAGTCTATCGGGCAATAAGACAGTCGAGTGTGTAAGTGTCCTTACAACTCAGCTGTCTAAAAGCCTCTTTCTCATATTTGATGGTCGACCAAATCACAACATTACCCCCTTGTCAGCCGCCTTGATGACAACATCATCCATACTTCTAAGTTCCTTCAATGCCTCACGCTGAAGCCGGGACAAATTGTCCCTGGTAACATGACATGGGATTTTTTAAATTCCTCTAACACTAGTTTAGTAAAAAATCTCTACCTGTGGGCATAATGACAAAGGGGGGAATGCTCGCGATCGTGGCATAATTGATTTGGGAAATGTACCTTGTGCTTCAGACTCTTGCTCTCTTAATAGATCCTCCAAATGGCCAATGCCTCCTTCTCAGCAATGGTTGTTAATCCATGTTCGTATCCTTCTCTCTTATCATGCAACTTCTTAAGAATTAATTTGCTTGAGAAAAGATGCAAATCTTTCATTGCTGAAAAATAATTGAATGAATTATTAGGCACAAACGTTAAACCCAAAGATAGTGCTTCAAGTTGTGCATTAGACAGTCTGTGGTTGGATAAAGTTAATTACCGTATATACTCGTGTATAAGCCCACCGTGTATAAGCCGACCCACCTAATTTTGCCACAAAAAACTGGGAAAACTTATTGTTATGTCCCATGAATGAGACATTTTACAGACTGTCCTGTGTATTTTACATGCTGTATTGCAGTCTCTCATATTGTTTACTGTTGCTATGTGTCCCTGTGTTTGCATAGCTGAAATCCTCCCTTTACATCAAGTTTGTCCCTTCTGTCTCTCTGTCTCTCTCTTCTGGTGTGATGTCATTTCCTTCTTCTTTCTCCTGTGTTTCATTCTCCATCTTGATTTTATCAAATTCACATGTATTTTCAGTCTGTCTGAAGAAAGTCTTTTTTACCTGCTGCTGTTTGTATGCATTCAACAAGAATTCTTAAAGAAATCAAAGTCTCTTCTGGATTCTTCATAACATGTGTGCCGGCAGCTGAGTTAAGCTATCTGCGATCGTCGCCAATTGTAAGTAAGATGAAAGAGATCCGGCATCACAGAGCCATATTTACAGCCACAGGCCCCGGGGACAGAATAGTAAAAAAGACTTATCAGATTCATCTGTAAAACACATAGCTTCTATAAAGCTACAGAACTTCCTGCAGAGCATCGCTCTCAACATATAAGAGTCTATACAGCTCCCCTTCTCCCTGTGAATCAGGATGGCTGAAGGAATGACTACACGGTCTCTGCCAGACCCATTGTCAGAGGAAGAGTGCATAGACCCTGATCCACCATTTAGTGAGAAGGCTAGATGTCTCAGAAAGCCAACATGGAAAATAAGGAGAATCTAGAATCCAGTAAACATGATCTTCTCCGTGCAACAGCAGAGCTATGGCAAAAACTCTTATGGCACATAAATAGCCTATCTCAGCCTGCTTCTCTCCAACGACCACTGGAGGGAGCTCTCGCACAACTGTGTTCAGATTATCAATGTTATGCAGAAATAACAGACCAATATATCCAGTGTTAAAAAGACTTAACCCATCAGTTACCTGCAAAGAGCTGCAAGCTTTCCAAAAACTTAACTCTGAGAGAGAAAGCATGGTGCGCGATATAAAAGCCAAAACAGAGGCAAGAATCGCACTAATAGCCGAGATGTCATCTTGCATTTCTGGCTCTGCCAGACAATCAAAGCGAACATCTAAGTCACGCTCTTCAAAATCCTCAACCCTCAGCGAACAGCTCATAAAGCACGTAAAATACAAGCTGCCTTTGCTCAAAAGGAAACTGAAATGAAAACTGAGGCAACTAAAATACAAGCTGCCCTAGAGGCCACTAAAATACAAGCTGCCCTAGAGGCCCTAGAGAAGGAACGCCAACACGCCATAGCCATGGCAAAGTTAAAGGGTCCTGGAACAAGCCATCAGTGGGAGCCAAAGAGACAGCATCAGTTTAAGTGTTTTTGATACTGAAGACCCTCTTAAGCGTACTAGAGACTATGTACAAAGCCAACACAGTGCTATCCCTGCTCCTGCAATCCTTCCTGACCACACTGATGCTCCCTGAGGCAACAGGACACAGAGCGTTTATCCCCATCCTGCACCCAAGGTCAATACAATTACAATACGCTGCCAATCTTGTATCCTGATCCACCTCTGTGCACCGAAATGTACCAGAAACCTGCAAATCACCCAAATCTTATACTCAGAATCCTACATACAGGCCAATATGCAGGCCAGTCACCACACTCCGGTCAATCACACAATTCCAGTCCCATGTGTGGCAGAAACTAAGCTCATTAAGCCAGTTAATGGACTGAACGCCTACGCTGCCCCATATATACCTGCATTCCCAGGTCAAATCACAGACTGTATGAACAAAGCTACCAGCCAGCATCGGTCCTTCCAAAATCGGAGAATGCTGATATGACTGGCCTCGCAAGGTACATGATTCGGCGCGATCTAACTAAGACCGGTCTTACAGAGTTTGACGATAAACCTGAGAACTACAGGGGTTGGAAGTTACCTTTGAAACCACGATCAGTGATCTCGGCATCACCGCCGCTGAGAGCTAGACCTGCTAATCAGGTGGCTTGGGCCACAATCCACGGATCGGGTCAAGAGACTTAAATCTGTCCACATCAGTAATCCATTGCTGGTCTCACTGCTGCATGGAAGAGGCTAGAAAGAAGCTATGGCAGTCCTGAGGTCATAGAAAGGGCCCTGTTCAAACGACTAGAGGATTTTCCAAAGGTATCTAATAAAGACAGTACAAGGTTCCAAGAGCTCAGCGACCTCCTGTTAGAGCTTCAGCTGGCCAAAGCAGACCCATACCTTCCTGGCCTCAGCTACCTGGACACTGCTCATGGGGTAACCCCCAATAGTTTCCAAGCTGCCGTCCAATATCCAAAATAAGTGGGCCATGCTTGGATCAAAATACAAAAGGGAAAACCAAGTCTCCTTCCCTCTATTTTCCTACTTCTGCGAGTTCATCGAAAACATTGCAGACTGTAAAACTGATCAAGTTTTTTCTATGGAGAACACAGCGACCTGTTTCATCTACAAAACACGACAGTCCACGTCTTAACTACAGGAACCACCAAGCTCCAATGTCCATCAAGAAGACTGATGTTCTTCCGGCACCTTCAGTATCACAAGATAAGAGCGACAAAGGTGAGAAGGTTGAGAATCCTAATCGCCAGTGTCCAATTCACAAACTGCCACATCCCCTGAAGAAGTACATCGGGTTCAGGAAGAAGCCCCTTCAAGAACGAAAGGAGCTCTTGAAGAAGTTTGGAGTATGCTTCAGGTGCTGCGCCTCTACGAACATCTTGCTAAGGACTGTGTCATCCCCATCAAGTGTCTAGAGTGCGACAGCGAAGACCCACGTACAGGCGCTCCATCCATTTACAGCCTGACTCTGCGTCTTCACCTTCTCCCCCCACAAGCCATGGCGGGGAGAGTACAGACCAAGTGACAAGCCATGTTGCAGTATCTTCCTCATGCACCGATGTCTGTGGAGAAGGTCTTCGAGACAAGTCCTGTGCGAAGATTTGCCTGTCATGGGTGTATCCCAAGGGCCATCCAGAGAAGGCAGTCAAGGTGTACGTTAGCCTGGATGACCAGAGCAACAAATCATTAGCCAGGTCGGAACTCTTTGACTTGTTTGACTTAAAAGGAGACGTCTATCCCTACACCTTGGGCACCTGCAGCGGCGTTTTACAAACCTCTGGAAGAAGGGCCAGTGGGCCCCATAAAAACTTCTCTTGAGAAAGGCGCCACGGAGATACCACTACCCACGCTTGTAGAGTGTAACCAAATACCATTCAATTTGGGAAGAAATCCCAACACCAGAAGTCGCTCTTCAGCATCCTCATCTCAGAATGATAGCCAAAGAGATGCCACCCCTGGATGATAAGGCAGACATCCTAATTCTCCTCGGCAGAGACATTATACGATTGCACAAGATGCGTCAACAAATCACGGACTACTCAATGAACCATATGCCCAGCGCCTCGAGCTGGGCTGGGTCATCATTGGCAACGTCTGTAGTGACCAGACAAAGAATCAGAACGCACTCCTCTTCAAAAACCCTTTCACGTCGGGTGACAAAGACTTTTCCCCCTGCAATCACGTCACCCGGGTAAAGGAGAAGTCAAACGACACAGTGTCAAGGCAACCATCCATATTTTAAGTCGCTTTACCTCGAGACTACAACCTCAGATAACGCATTTGATCCTTCAACCAAGGGCAAAAACTTTCTACCTACAAAGGGGGAAAAAAGTGATCACAGGCATGAGCTCAAACCCACCCAAACAACAAAAAGCTGGGGGACCCCTACCCTTTTCTTCCCCAAAGACTAATTGCCAGGATCCACGCAAGTAACTGCTAAGTTCCCAACCTTTGAACCTATCCCTCACAAGCCGGTCAAACCGAAGCCCTGCTAACTTCAGTGCTCAGAGTGAGAGCCGCTCTCTCAACAGCCTACCCTGACCGATGGGCCAGCGTTTTTTCCCCCCGCAATTCACCCTAGCTCACTGGCGGGTTTGAACAAGCAAATTCACTTCCCCAAACACACCCCGTAAGGAACTTGCTATCAAACGAGGAGCTTTGCCTGTTGAAAACACACG